>CM050415.1:33176948-33684448 GCA_027564155.1 Gymnocypris eckloni scoliostomus | reverse complement strand
GAGCAATGCTAGCTCTACCGACAGCGAGCTCTGGAGAGCGGATAACTCATTCCTCAGAAATGAGAGGGAACTCAGACGCTCCGAAGGGAGCGGCATGCTCATAAATGTCCATCTAGGTGAAAGGAGCAACGCTAGCTCTACCAACAGCGAGCTCTGGAGAGCGGAGAACTCATTCCTCAGATGAGAGGAAACTTAGACGCTCAGAAGGGAGCGGCATGCTCATAGGTGACCCTCTAAGGCGAGGGGAGCAATGCTGGCTCGACCAACAGTCACATGAAGAGGTCCTGATAAGGACCTATCGGATTTCCCAAGGATTTGCAGACCAGAATAACCTGAAGACCAAGGAGGTTCCAAGAAACCTCCAAGGAGACCTCGGGTCCTGACCGTCAGTAAGGCAGTTTTGATGAACCTGTACCAAAAATCATCATAGGTCCGGTCTGACTGCGGTCTAGGTTCCCACCTAACCTCGGTCAGGTGGCGGAGATGGTGGTTGCAGGGGAATTGGAGAGGGGAAGCCGATGATAAGGTCCCCCCCCCCCCGAGGGAGGGGAGTAGGTGTTAATTTTTACTCCAGTCCGGACGAGAGCGTTGTTGAGAACGCTTCGAAGAGCCTGCGTACTGGATCACCTCCCTCAGGTCTCGCCTACCTCTCCTTGACCTGTACCTCCCTCTAGCCCTACCCGCAGGTGGGGGAGGGGCACGAGTCGCGACACTAGCCTTCTGTGCCTGTCTCCGATCCTCAGACCAGGCCGGACCAGGACCCCTGCTTTGTTCGGGCTCAGACCTGGGCCTTCTTTGGATGAAGGTTTCAAAGGCTGCTGAGCGCGCCCTCGCCTCCTTGAACTTTTCGACCACCGTCCTGACGGAGGTACCGAAAAGCTCGGAAGGCGAGACTGGTGCATCGAGAAGAAAGCTCTTCTTCTCGAGGTCAGCCAAGTTCACCCACAGATGCCTTCCGTTACCACCATAGCCGCCATGGACCTGCCCATAGCAGTGGCAGCCTGCTTGGTGGCACGGAGGGCCAAATCCGTGGTGCGGCGCAGCTCAGCTACCTCGTCCAGGTGACAAGCCCTGACCATCATCCAGGTCTTTCAGCAGATCCGCCTGGTACGCCTGGAGCACCGCCATGGTGTGCAGCGAAGCGACCGCTGACCTGCTGCTGCGCACGCCTGCCATTTAAGCGTGATGTATCCTGAAGGGACTTAAACGGCAAGGAGGGAACCTTTAGAGAAGCTGTGTCACCCATAGAGAGATAGCTAGCTAGCGTCTCTTCTACAGGTGGCATCCTCTCATAGCCGCTTTCACGCATCCTGGCAATGTTAGCATAACTAGTATGCTGAAACCTGTGGATGCGGGAGGAACGGCTTTCCATTCCCTCTCAACCTCTGTATGGAGATCAGGAAGGAATGGAAGGCTCACCTGAGCTGGGGGTTTATGGCGGAGAGGTATCGCTCATCGAGGCGCCCCGGCGGCGCCACCATCTTGGTTCGCTCCACGGCAAGTGAAGCCTCGCCGTGGTGCGTTCCATAACCTCCAACAGCTCTTCGTGACGCAGGGCAAGAGGTTTGAGAGAGTTCAGTCTCAGCTTCCTCACCCTCAGACATCTCCTGCTCTTTCTGGGCATAACCCAGCAGAGCACCAGCCGGATCAGATGTCGCAGAGAGATCGCGTCACCATAATCCAGCGGCTCGCCCTCGTTCCCGGCCGACTCGTGCGAGAGGGAAAGCTCCCTCTCTAACTCATCGGCCAGATCCGCCTGCGAGCCCCACGATTTCATTCTCCTCCGTGCCTCGGTCGCGGTGGGTCCCGAATCGCGGGAAGCAGACGGACTCTTTCCTCGAAAAGAGGGACAGACGAGAACAGAGCTTTCTCATAGAGAACAGCTCACAGTGCACGCAGATTGCCCCCTCAAAGACACCGCGTGCGTGCTCTTCGCCCAAACAAAAGACGCAACAATCGTGTGTGTCATCGGGTGTCAAATAACGAGGACACGGATCCACACACTTCTTGAACGCCTTGCTAGTGCTCGCCATGATAAATAAAGGAAAACTGTCTTCCTACCAGAATGCACGTTTCTTCAAACAGACCAGTCAGTGAAGACGAAGAAAAGCTGATGATGTATTCTCCCGGCGGTCCTTTTATTATGGTCGCGCCGGTAGTGATGTCATGGGCTGTCGCCGGCCAACGGATGGTGTTTTTACATATGTATCTTCAGACACGAGTCACGCTGAAGGCGTTCCCCATAGCGACCCCTAGGGGACGCAGTTCGAGTTCCCATGAAGGGGAACTTCATATATTTAACTTATGGTCAAATTTGGTTAATTCTGTATACTGTCTGATGGTTGGCTTCTTCTGAGGTCCTCTGAGGGGTTGTCATCATCTCTTCTCAGGTGTTTGGTCATCTCAGATCATTTAAGGGTTGGATCCAGACTGAAGCTTGTGTAATTCCTAGGTAAATATAAAATAAAATTGAACATTGTTAAAACGTTTTTCTTGTAAATTATTAAAAAAGTGGAACGTTCATATATTTTAGATTCATTACTTGTAAAGTAAAACACTTGAAACGTTTTTTAGTTTTATTTTGATGATTAGAGCTTACAACTAAAGTCAAAAATCAGTATCTCAAGATATTAGTATATTTACATTTGAGTTTTAATAAATAACCATCCATACAGTATAAATTGTGGGTATCTCTTGTTATTTGAAACCACAATAATGGGGAACACTGCTGACTTGGCAATGGTCCAGAAGACGATCTTGAAGTCCAGTGTGAAGTTTCCACAGTCAGTGATGATTTGGGCTGCCATGTCATCTGCTGGTGTTGGTCCACTGTGTTTTCTGAAGTCTTCAGTCAACGCAGCCATCTGCCAGGAACTTTTAGAGCACTTAATGCTTCCTTTTGCTGATAAGCTTTATGGAGATGCTGAATTCATTTTCCAGAAGGACCTGCCCACACTGCCAAAGGTACCAAAAGCTGGTTCAATGACCATGGTGTTACTGTGCTTGATTGGCCAGCACACTCACCAGACCTGAAGCCCATATGAGAATCTAAGGGGTATTGTCAAGAGGAAGATGAGAGACACCAGACCCAACAATGCAGATGACCTGAAGGCCGCTATCAAAGTATCCTGGGCTTCATTACACCTGAGCAGTGCCACGGGCTGATCACCTTCATGCCACGCCGCATTGATGCTGTCATTCATGCAAAAGGAGGCCCAACCAAGTATTGAGTGAATAGAAATGAACATACTTTTCAGAAGCCTGACATTTCTGTTTAAAATATCCTTTTTTTATTGATCTTATGTAATATTCAAATTTTCTGAGACTCTGCATTTTTGGTTTACTGCTTACCCTTGAGTGGGCAAATGCTCACATTCGATGGCGTCTGGCACTTTGGAGCGGTGTTCTCTTCACGGATGAATCCCGGTTTTCACTGTACAGGGCAGATGGCAGACAGCGTGTATGGCGTCATGTGGGTGAGCGATTTGCTGATGTCAATGTTGTGGATCGAGTGGCCCATGGTGGCGGTGGGGTTATGGTATGGGCAGGCGTATGTTATGGACAACGAGCACAGGTGCATTTTATTGATGGCATTTTGAATGCACAGAGATACCGTGACGAGATACTAAGGCCCATTGTTTTGCCATTCATCCACGACCATCACCTCATGTTGCAGCATGATAATGCACGGCCCCATGTTGCAAGGATCTGTACACAATTCTTGGAAGCTGAAAACATCCCAGTTCTTGCATGGCCAGCATACTCACCGGACATGTCACCCATTGAGCATGTTTGGGATGCTCTGAGTCGGCGTATATGACAGCGTGTTCCAGTTCCTGCCAATATCCAGCAACTTCACACAGCCATTGAAGAGGACCAACATCCCACAGGCCACAATCAACAACAATGGTGGTCACACCAGATACTGACTTATTTTCGGACCCCCCAATACAGTAAAACTGCACATTTTAGAGTGGTCTTTTATTGTGGCCAGCCTAAGGGCACACCTGTGCAATAATCATGCTGTCTAATCATCATCTTGATATGCCACACCTGTGAAGGTGGATGGATTATCTCGGCAAAGGAGAAGTGCTCACTAACACAGATTTAGACAGATATGTGAACAATATTTGAGAGAAATAGGCCTTTTGTGTACATAGAAAAAGTCTTAGATCTTTGAGTTCAGCTCATGAAAAATGGGGGCAAAAACAAAAGTGTTGCGTTTATAATTTTGGTCAGTATAGATTTAAACAGAGACAGTGTCTGAACCCCGAACGTTATCAAGAAGGCTATTCCAGAGTTTGGGAGCCAATTTTTGGAGTTTGGGATGCATCTATCAATCCATCCATCTGTCTATCTGTCTGTCTGTCTAATCAGGTGGGGTTCAGCTGATGAAAACAATTACTTTTAAATGCAGGATTAAACAGCTAAACAGCTGGAGCTTTTCTTTCCAGAGCATCCCTCCTGTTTTCCCCAAAAATAATGGAAGAGTGACGCGAATGCCAAATAGGGAATGAGTTAAGGGGAAAAATTATGACATTGGAATTTTTTCGGACCGGATGTGCGTGCCTCCCGAGCAATCAGATCCCATATGCTGGCTGACAGCAGTTTATAGCATCTTTTTGCTGAAGACGTGCTGTATCGCATGGCCCTCGAGCTCTGGACAAATTCCTGACTAAAGAGTTTAGAGGATATGACCTCTTCTCATTGACAATAATTGCATAATAACATCTGCTTTTTCTGTGCTTTGCCATATTGAGATGTGTTCCCACAACAATGATAAGAAGCACATCGTAGCTTATGTAAGTCAGCCTTATACTCAAAGTATTGCCTCAATCGGGAATGCCCCAGCAAGGTGATTTCCATCTTTGAAAGCCATTCCTAGCATGCCAAGCCAAGGAGTGTACAACAGCTTTGGTCTTCCTGAAGGTGGCACTGAACTTTTTGTTTCTTATAATTACTCAAAGAGGAAATGGCTCTTTATTAGAAAAATAAGTATTGATGATGTCATGCTGCCTTGAAACAGGTGTGTTACTATAAGCAATCTCTCCAGTAACTGTGAGATTACAGTTGTGAGAATTACTCATGTTTCACGGGAAAGCTATGAGACTCCATACAGACATGACTGTGTGTTAGACAGACACACCTGTCCCATTCGCTTCTTAATACCTCAGGAGAAAGGATGGTTTTTCAGAAAAGGTAGAATTTCGGTGCGTCCAGTGAATCCCAGAATATAGTATCTGACCCAAAATATCCATGACCTGAATTCAAGCTGAATCGCTGACCTGAATTTGCCTAATTGAAGGATGTTAGATTGCTTGGATAGAAAACTCTTAGTTTTCTTTGCAACTGCCAAAATAATATAATTTTCACCGTGCACACTAAGGAAGGTTGAATTTTTTTCACTGGTTTGTTACCTGTATTTTGTATTATGTATTGCACTGTGTTGTCTTTCAGGGTTAACGGCAATGTCTATAAACTTAGCAGAAAATGTAGTGACAGTGAATTACCTAAACATTTAAAAATTATTTTTCTTACAGTGTAACTGTAAAACATCCCACTCACAGTTCTGCTCTTAAACTGACTATCCGCACAAATGTGGTTACCTGCATCACTTTGTGATGATGCGTGCTCATATGCTGTTTAAATAGCCGGAAGATCTGTCCCCTCAGATGTCACTCTGCGTGGCTGGTGATTTGCATGACAAGAAAACCACACGACAGGAAATGTCTCACTGCATGAAAGTCATGCTGTGTAGAGATATGCGTTTGTCTGGGGTTCTCAGAGGACACAACTCACTTTTACCATTACTTTAACACTTTTATAGCTGAGAAGATCATAATACACTTAGTAATGTTTTGCTAATAATAAAGTACAGTAAAATTAAACCTCGAATGGGACAAAGTCATATCAGTCTTTTAGAAAAGCTGTTTCATATAGCGTGGCTCACCGCTTTATATATAGTTCAATGTGTGATGCTATGGGCTTCTCTTCCTGTTTTTCACGTTTTATTCGCTCTCTTCAGGTAGATTTGCTGATTTGCAAAATGTCACATCTTTATGCGATTAATCAACAGTCATTATGAAGCATAAGCTATCTTTCTTTCTTTCTTTCTTTCTCATAGTCATTCAGAGAAAAAAGCCAATATGAATGTGTCGTTTATGTGGTTTGTCAGTTTGTTAGCTTTAAGCGAAATTCGTATCTAGGTTTTTTCCACACACACAGTCACACAAATACTGCAGCCGCAATGTGAGCATTTCAGCGTGAATGACTGCCTGGAAATCATGACATTATTATAGGCCGGCGAAGCCCACACTTCACACACATCAGCATTACAATTATTATTGACAAAAAGACAATTGTATGCATTTGTGAGAAATACACAGTGTTTTGAAACATACTTAAGGCCTCTCTGTGACCTGGACCACGAAACATAAGTAGCACGGGTATATTTGTAGCAATATTTAACAAAGCATTGTATATTTCAAAATAATAGATTTTTATTTTATGCCAAAAGTCATTAGGATATTAAATAAAGATAACGTTCCATGAAGATATTCTGTAAATTTCCAACCATAAATATATCAAAACTTAATTTTAGATTAGTAATGCATTCCTAAGAACATCATTTGGACAAATGTAAAGGCGATTTTATCTATATTTAGATTTTTTTGCACCCTCCCTCATTACCCTGCTCATTTGCTCCCTGTATAATCCCCTTGTGTTTGCAGTTCTGGGTTGGTTCGGCATCGTTTGTTGTATGTCTTGTGTCTTGTCCAGCCTTGTCCTGCCTTGCCTGGTAGCCAGTCTGTTTTTCCCCTACGGGGTTGTTTTTGTTTGTTTTATTTATTATTATTAATAAAAAGCCTGTTTCCTCCTGCAATTGGGTCCTCGCTCTCTTCCCATTACCCGTACCTGACACTGTGCTTAAAATTGGAAAATAATTAAGAATATTTTGTCTTGCACGTGAATAAATAAATAACTTTCAGTGTTTAATTGTAATTCTTTTTTGTGCTTTTTAAAAGATAAGCAATTGTTCTACTTTGTACTCGATGTACATTTTACATGTTAATGTACAATATGCATCCTGAAATAAAACTTTTGAGTATCTTTTAAATGTGTGTGTGTGCTTATAGGCATGAAAACTGGAGAGATGGAGGAAAAAGGAGGGAATAAAGGAAAATATACTATTTGCATCTTCAAAAAGCCCAGATGTCTGAGAGGCAAAATCCCATTTAGAGTGTTTTACGACTCTATTTAAATACATACAACTGTTATATTTTTAAAGTGCATTTCTCTTTGGGGAAACCCCTGATGATTTTTTTTTCATTTGTGGCCCTGTTTATGTGGAGCTGTTAGCTTTGAACTCCGCCGTCTGGTTGGATGCCTTTACAAATGAGGCTTTAAGCTGAAGGAACATTATACTTGAAGGTTTTCCCTCCCTTAGGAGCAGGCGCAGAGCATGGGAGCACTGTTTAGCTCCCTGTCAGAGTCTGCACAGGAAATCTAGGAAATTCCTGACAGAGATGCGGAAATCCGTCCGCTGTGCGAGGAGTTGTTATCCACACAGCACACACACTCAAACACAAATACTTCTGTGTGAGGTGGGACACAGATCCAGGAGGATTTTTAAGGATTTTGTTATTGTGTGTGCACAGAACTAAAGTTATTTAGCAAAACATAATTTTTTTCACATTTCTGTAACCCATTCTAAAAGCCTGGTGAATTTCAATGATTGCCTGTATGTTAATTTTCTACTTGAACAGTTATTTTTCAGACTTTCCATGTGTGCCTATGCCTCACAAAATGTTACTATGCTGCATTTAATCACATTTTTTTTTACAGCTGAACTAATTCAGAAATCTAAACTCCAAACGTTGGAAGTCCTGCTGCGTCCAAACCACAAACCCTGTCCGGAAAATGTGGCGTTCCCTGGCAGCGTCTTTAACCCCAGCAATCATGCGAGCCCTTTTCATTTTCGGCTGAGCTTTAAAAGTCGAATATCACTTTTAATATTAAGGGAACAACTTTTTTTTGTTTCTGAACACGCTTCATTGCTGAATATCTGCTGTTCGAAGGTTTAGAGTTGGAATTTTTTATGTTTTTAATAGGAGTTTCTTATGTTCACCAATGTGTTCAAAATACAGTAAAACAGTGATATTATTATAATTTTAAAATAACTGTTTTCTATTCTTATAAACATTCAAATGTAATTTATACATGCGATGGCAAAGCTGTATTTTCAGCATCATTACTCCAGTCTTCAGTGTCACATGATCCTTCAGAGATCATTCTATACTGATTTTGGGTTTAAGTGACATTTTATTATCATTATCAATGGTAAAAACAGTTGTGCTGGTTAATATTTCTAGTGGAAACCGTGATACATATTTTCTCAGGATTCTTTGATGAGTAGAAATTTTAATATGTATTTGAAATGCTAATTTTTGTAAACAGTACTGTTACTTTTGATGCAATTTAATGCATGCTTGTTGAATGAAAGTATTAATTTCTTAGAGAAAATAAATGTGTACTTTCCCCTCATTTTTGGTATTGCATACAGAAACAGTTGCTGGTTAAACATTAAAGTGATTCCAGTCTGAACTTGAGCCCGGTGGAATCTGAAATATTTATAACTCTGCACCAGCGGCCTGAGTCTGCCTCACCGAAACAAGGATAAGGTAACTGTGAGATTAAGTCAAGATGAATATGACTGAATATGAATATTATTTGTTGGCATGTAAATGGGCTTTGGTCACCACTGTGTATAGTAAAGCATTACAATACAAAACACCATTACAGTCGTCATTATAATACTGTAGATGTTTTGTCTTTATAAGGAAGAACTGATGTTGAATGACATACACTGGCATACACGTGCATTTCAAAAGAATATTCCTCTTCTATTGTATGAGACTTTTGTGTCTTTTCTAATTGTATTCTTACCTTGACAGCTTACACAATCCTGTTGATTGCATGCCAGTAAATGTGTGCTGGTGTGACATTTACATTTGTCCTCCGTGTGATTTGAACAGTAGTTATATCTTAGCTGCATGTGTTTCTGTAGCATGCATGTGCGTGCGTGCGCTCGTCTCAGTAAATGTGTGCTGGTGTGACATTTACATTTGTCCTCCGTGTGATTTGAATAGTAGTTCTATCTTAGCTGCATGTGTTTCTGTAGCATGCATGTGCGTGCGCTCGTCTCAGTAAATGTGCACACAACAGCAGGATGTGGACAAATCTGTTTCATGCTGCTACCTTTCAAACAGTTTCATCTTTTTACATGATCGCTTGCGTTCGACTTCTCTGTATTATTCTGATGTTTCTTCCCACACAGCGGTTAGCTCTGAATGCTCTCAGATGAACCTAAGAAACAGGAAGTTGTCACTAACTCTTATCACTGTCAGAGATAACTAGGGATTTTATGATTCTGAATGATGTCATATGCCTGATAAAAAAAGCCCCAGTAAAAATGTTTACTGGAAATTTAAGCTTTAAATAAAAATGGAAAAGTTGAATGTGCAGTTTGTGATGTATTGTTTAAACTAGACAGATTTGGCCTTCCCTCTAGATCAGGCTATAGACCGTTAAATACCTTTCTGTTCAGAGAACTACTTTACAGGCAGCATTACATTTTAACAGCTTGCATTGAAGCTGTGTTTGCACGTTCTTTTAATAACTGAAGCATACGGTTTAGTGTGGAACTGTTCAAGAGAAAGCTTCTGTGTGTGTGTGTGTGTGTGTATAGTGGGGGTGTAGTTTGGCTTTAAACAGTAGGCTTTTGTGGTTACCTCTTTTAGTGCAGGGACGCTAGACATCGCAAAGTACATGAAGGTGTAGCTGTAGAAAATGAAATAGCACACTTTTTTAAGGGAATCGAAGATTTGCTTCAAAATCTAATTCAAGCCTGCAAATGAACTTGAAGTTTTATAATGTTTGAAAAAACAAGCAAGCAAGCAAACAAAAACCTTAACTATTAATATTATACAACTTAAAAATATATGAATATATATTAATATTAATCATGCCAGAGAACATGGTATTCGTTCAATCAAAATACTTTTTTAAAATAAATAAATATTAATGTTCATGTTAATGGTTATATAATTAATAACTAACTTTCTAAAAACTTTTTAAAAACTTAACTTTATTAAAAACTTTTAAAAAGTGTAAAGTTCATAAACATTGATTGATTTACCAACTTAAATAATACATTTATTATTTAAAATAGTAAAAATTAAAAGTGTATTTTAAGTTTATAATAAATAAATACATTTGTATTAATACAAATAATATTCACATCAGTATGTGACCCTCTGTGAAACCCAGACTAAAGTCTCAAAATCTAATTATGAGAAAACAAGCATTCTACCATTCATTTCACTATAATTTCAATATTTGACATGACCTTACTCAGTCAATATTAAAGATATAAAGGTGACATTTTTACAGATATTACCATATGATTTTTTGTAGAAAACAGCAAATCACAAAAAAAATCACTTTAGCTGGGTTTTACAGAGAGGGTCACGTATATTAACATCAATACTATTAATATTATATTTTAATGTTCATGTTATTGTTAACATAATTAATAACTAATATTTATTTATTTAAAAACCGAACTTTGTAAAATATTTTTAAGCAACTTAACTTTATAAAAAACTTAACTTTATAAAAAACTTAACTTTATAAAATGTTTCATTTGATAAACATTTTTTTTAACTTATTTATAAATGGATTGATTTACCAACTGAAATATTAAATGTATTATTTGAAATGGTAAAACAAAAAAAAGTATTTTAAGGTTATAATAAATAAATAGTTTTAGATTAATACAAATAATATTTAAATGTTCACGTCAATATATTAACATTAATACTATTCAAAAGAATGCTAATGTTTATATTAATATTTATATGTATAGATATTTAAGATCGCACATCACTAATCGAATAAGTCAATTTGTGACATTGATCACGTGAAGTCTTTCTACAGATGGTCAGATGTTCTTGCTTCTATTAAAGCATGATGGATCATATTCAAATCATGAGAGAACATGATCAACACTTTTACCCAACACATGCTGAATCTCATGACTGAGCAATGTGATTAAACCTCAATATCTCATCCTGAGTTCCTTTGTTTTCATGTGTTCCAGCCAATGGATTCATTAAAAACTGATAGGCCTGCCGCGCTCCTTTCTCAAGGCTATACTACGTCAGGCCTCCACGTCAGATAGTAACACACAAACATCCCAACAAACAGACGCACAGACATGACAATAGGTGTTTGTTCAGCTCAGACATCACAGTTGCATGTCCTCTTGTGACCTTTCAAACTAATGTGCACACGCTCACATGAATGGACAGCAAAGCCAAAAATACAGCCCGCAGCTCCCTGTTTTGCCAAAGCCGCCAGTCAAGAGTGAGAGAGAGAAAGACAGCAAACACTCAGTCAAGGTACATTGGTCCTGCAGATCAAAACAAAGCAGCTGAGATTCCATCAGACATCTGCCAGCAAACATTTATTTTTAACTTGCCTTTACTCTACAGACAAACCACCTCTGAACCGGGTAAGAAAAATCATCTCCATTCAGTTTGTGTATTCCCTGAAAACGACATTACACAACTTTACTTCTCGAGTAGGTTTATCTTGTTTTAAGGATGTTTAGACATTTCAAACAAAGAAAGACTTGGGAGGGCTTGTCATTCCTTAAAACTTGATGTAACCACTTTAGGTCAAGCAAAACAGTCTTACATAAGCTAGTCCCAGAGAGGCAGACAAACCAATGCAGGAATGCCCTTTTCTCATTAAACTCAATCTTCTTCCCATTTCACTCTCCTCTCTCTTGCTCTCTCACTCCTGTGTATGCCGTCACATGGCACCTTGGCTCTTTGGTTTTAAACTCATCACACATTTCTGGTTTGAAGAAACATGATCTGGACTGCAGCACATGGACAGAAAGCAGAAATGAAAGAAGTGCGTTTTCCCCATCCATCCAGTCAGCTTGTTACCCTTTGTAAAGACCTGTTTGATCATCATAGTCAGCGCTGCATCACCTGGATACCAGAACTGTTTATGAAAGTAAATTGCTATACACACACCGTATTGGTATGTGCAAAAACGAATTACCTTATGAGTGTCAGGATTCCTACAGAACACACCCTCTCACTCCCTGTCTGCCAGTAAACTTTGTTTCTCTTCTCATACTTCGCCCCTTCTGTCTTGGTGACTTGCTTGTAACTTGCCTGGTATTATAGTCTGACCCATGAGATTGAATTGATGTTGATGCTTCATATCAAAGGGACTGTGTGTGTGAGAGAGTGAGAGACAGATATGATTTAGTAAAGTATGAGGCAAGTCAAGGAAGGGCACTCTCTGTTTGGTTGCCAGAGACAACAAAGGAATCAACAGACTTGGAGTTGAGTGAGCAAATCTAAAAATAAATATTGACAGAAAACATGAGTGAGTGAGAGGAGGCAAGACGAGAGATTTTAGTGCTAATATGGCAAAAAGTGAATATGCCAAAATAAAATAAAATGAAATAAAAATCGTTGTCCACAATATTTGATGCTGTAAACAGCACGGTTGAAATAAATATTGTTCACAAAATATGTTTTGAATCCTTCAAATTTCTAAATATATTTTTGCTGAAACGTATCATTTTAAACATATTTTGGATATACTGGTATTTGACAATATACAAAACAAGTAAAAAAAAACAGTTTTGTTATGCATTTATATGTTCCAGATATATGCTTTGAATGTAGTACAAACTTTTTATCTGATCATTTCACTACAGAGGAGTTGCGCATACAAAATTAGTCTATGAATTACCTTTGTATAGCCCCGCCTCCTTCAATGATTCTACTCTCCCATTGGCCGGATCTTTAGGGGCGGGGTTTGTAAAGAGCCTTGTGCTTGGCAATGTTTGTCGCATTCTCAAACTGAGTTACCGCTGCTTGAACGTGTGTGTATCGGTGATCTGTCGCGGTCCTCAACAAGTTCTGTGAGTTTACTGGAAACCATTACATAGTTTCAGAACCTTTTTGCACCGCTTTAAACGCTGTGATAAACAAATATTTGTTTTTGAAATTTTGCCCGTGCAACTGTTAATTTAACTAAGCCTCGTCAATCTTTTTATCAACACAGTTTGCTTGACTAGCGCTCTATGATAGTGACCTGATGGACTAAACGCTTGTATTTCTACTCAGTGCTCCGGAGAACGCCAGGCATTATCCTGCAGCAGGACTGTAACGTTAACGGCGCAATGATGAACAGGAACGGAATGGTCACAAAGATTTGCACGCGGATAAGGACCGAGCCCTTCAAGAGCAACTATGATCTGGTTGGCAAAGAGCTTGGCAGGTAAAACACTGTCAATGATCTACTCTATAGACGAATTAGCGCGTTTAAAATATTAAAATGTGTACAATAAATGTAGTCATATGGCAGTTTCACAAAGTTAAGAACCGGTGTGAGATTTAATTGGGGAGTGAATCACTGCCAGCTGGAAGTCAAAAGAGATTTGTTTGGCTCCAGCACGTGTAATCTGAGAATCAGTCAGATACATTTTTAGCTCTTATTGCAGTTTGCCAATATTGCAAACGAACTACTCGAATTTATAAAATAATCCAACTTTGCTTTTATTATAATGGGACCGTTCTCTGGTTCGCTTTAGTTCTCTTGCACTGTAGATCAACAGGGGCTGCAATCAGGTGAATTAGTGGAGTTTCTTTTCTAAACCAATGTTAATTCAGCGAATCGTTGTCGTTCACTTCCATGCATTGACTCATATTTTCGTCCACTGAAGTTTTGTGAAGCGCGTAACTGCTTTATTGGCTTTCCTTCCTTTAAAGATTGACTATTGTGCGAAACAGTGGGTACCATTGAGTGCCGTGAGGCAGGGTTTCATTGGTTGGCGCTCTGAACGACCACAAGTCAGTCGTGTTTTGAGTTTTTCTGAATATAGACAATTCAATTGATGTAAAGAGGTTATTTAGATTAGACTATTGTTGTTTTTACGGTATGGCTTGATGCCATGCACCACAGTTGAAAAACTGACATCTGTTATTTGTGAGGGAAATGCTTATAGATTTTATAATCGTTTTAGTCGACCTATAGACACATTTAAATAAAGGATAGTCAGACTTGTTTTGTTCGTGGACGTATCAGTTGAGTAAAGGTTTCATTGATCATTGCACCCAAATTTGCTTGTCACTTATTGAACAAATAATAGTGAATCGTTTTAGTGAATGGTTTCATACGATTCGGTTCACTGGGATGAAACCAAACAAAGGTGAACACCTTTTCCAGGGGCCCCTTGTGCCTGAAAACCAGACTTGGATCCTCTCGGTGTGAGTTCTCAAGTAACCAATGTAAAACATGTTAATTCAGAGACGCACTGGGCCAATGTGTGATGGATATATCGCTGCTTGCCGTGACATTGTTCTCTAATGCTCCACTGACTAATTATAGACAAAATGGTATCGTTTGACCACTGTAACTTGTTTTCTCTTGCAGATGTGTTCATTTAAACGTTAAAGCTGTGCTTGTTGACAATTGCATGGTCTGTTTCTGCTGCCTCTAGGTGAATTTTGTTTTCCAAGTCTCTGGATTTGAATTCTCATGGCCCTTTCTGCATCATTTAACCCAATTTGATGGGTAATTTGTGGATTGGGTTGTAAAACGTCCCGATTTGGACTGGATTTAGCTGGCATTTGGTTCTCTCTGAAACTTCACATTTTGCCACACACTATGCGAGATTGCACCATTTACTCCTGCCTTAGAATCCTCACAAGTTTTTCCTATAATTAAAGTGCATGAAAATACCACATGCATGAGTCACAAGGCAAGTCGTTATTTTTATAATGCAGCCTATCTGATTTGGTGAATTGAACTAGGAATTGAGGAATGCAGAGTTGGTGGATATTGATGTGAAGATTAGGTAGGCAGAGGGAGACGCACAAATATCTTGCATTCCTTCAGTGTAACCTAATCTGATATCATTCCTTTTCCTATTTTCCTTTATCATATGTCTACATACATCATCTTCATGTGAAAGTAGCTCTCAGCAGAAAAGTTGAGTGGGCCAGCTTGTCTTGTGATTTCCTCTACAAATCTTTCTTTAGTGATGGGTCACCTTTTAAAATCATTCTTCAGCTCTCCAGATGAACCTAACAATACTCATTGGCTTAGATTTTGTTCTGCATTTAAACCCAACTTGGATGGTAAAATGTATGTTTGTGTATGTGTGGCTGAACACACTCGTCTTACTGAATGGCCAAACCATCTGGCCCTGTTGTCAGCACTCCATTCATTTGACACAAAGCTCCAACAGCAATTTCCGTAATATTCAGTGAGATCAAATCCAAAGTTTGTTCCCAGACAACTTGTTTGTTTAGTTGATGGAAGATCAGTTTAGTTCTCTGTCGTGTTTAGTTCCATTTCCAGTCATTTTCTCCCCCTTATTTCTGAATTCTTCCGATTTATAACAATAGTACTCCATGTTCTGAGAACCAAAAGTCATCACTGGTGATCAATGGATGCTGTGAGAGAACAAAGTGTGGAATGATGTAATAAACTTTTGTCTGTTCTTCTTGAATCTCTCCAGAGTTGGTTATCTGACGCACAGTGTAGTGGATGTCCTAGTTCATAGTTGTGTCCCAATTCAGTGAGATTAGAGGGTATTTTTAAGCATATCATCTTTGGAGCTCCTCTAGAGTATCCAAAAATGAGTTTAACCCAACCTTCAAAGTCCTATTACTGATTATGCACCAAAATCTATTTGAGGAACTACATCCACACATATACGACCTCGTCAGTCCTAGCACCACCTTTTCACAAGCTTTCCATTGACTTTATTTTCAACCTTTTTTTGATGAAACAACACTTTCTTCTCTTGCTGTGCGGCTGTTTTGGTAATCTGCTCTTTTTATCCTCAGGAAGCCAATAAAGTTCATGTGTTCAGCTGAGAATTGAGTGATCCTCTATCTGAGGTGGTCTGTGTGAGGAATGTTTTACTGCAGAATTCTGGGTTGCTGACTGAGCCTTCTGCCATACCGGTAGCAGACAGGCCAGCTGTGCATGTGATTAAGTCCTTCGCTTAATAATGGGGTTGTACGATTTCCCTTTAATAATGGATTGAGATTGTATATCTTTTGTGTCTAAATGGTCCTGTGTTTGTGTATTCATGCACACGTGCATGCCTTTGGTCTTTAAATGTTTATCCAATCTTTGACTCTCAAAGTGAACATGTTTCTACCATCTGGCCATGAGAATGAAACCGAGAGATGGAGACCGATAGACTGTGAAAGAAGACGGTGTGATTTTTGCACAGGAAGTCTAACCACCAGAGTATCTGGGTCATCTCCAAAGATGAATGTAGACCTACATTTCCTGCCCAGTCATTGGTTTAGATCGAGGCTGTCCTTAATCATTGGTATTTCAGAGTATTGTGGTATTTTACTGATTTCTCATTCATCTTTGCAGTGCTAAGCATTATTGGTTTGACTCCTTTTTTAACTTTGAAGAATGCCTGACTTTTCAAACCAGCTCTATTCACCCCTCCGAGAAGAGGGCGGGAGAAATGTGAGGTTGGCAGAATTATGGTGTGTAATGCAGTGTCCTTTGACTTTGTCAACTCTCAATCCAACACTTTATGGGTGTTTTGCGATTCAGAAATTGCAAACTTTTATGTCTGCAGCAGTCAAAACATTTTTAGTTCAGGATAATTTCCTCTCAGGCTGAACTACTAAACAACTGGGTTGTTCTGAGAGTTGGCATCGTCACATGCGGTTCTTGTACTCCACGTGAACTCTGTAGTCCGACTGTGTTCTGAGCTCAGACGCTGGAACATGCTCGCTTCACCTCGATCCTGCCAACCACACTGATGTTTACCAGGAAAATCACTCCAACACTGTTAATGGATGCATTTTGGCTCGCAGCCTTGGACATTTTCAGGGACTTTTTTTAATGCTTTGCAATCATGGGAATTGTTAACACCAATACCCAACAACAAAAGCTTTTTAAAGCCCCCATAATTCAAGTTTATCGTTTTGTGGCCAAAAAATGATACCTCTTTAGCAGATATACATATTAAAGTGGTCTTTTTCTTATGGAAAAGTTGGCCAAAATGTTTTAATTTGAGCCCATAAAATGTTCTATACAATAAGTGTTCCCTCCCCTGCTTTTATTCACTAATGTTTTTTATTTTAGTGTTAATTTTGATCTCTTTTTATTTATAATTTTAGTATTACTTTTTTTTGCTTATGTAAGCATTTTATTTTAAGTTATCCATTTAAGTTCTTCCCCGTCTTTGTTCAATAGCAAATATGTCATCACAGGCAGGACAACTTTGCTTGGCTGTTTGATTAGGTCTTTGAGATGCCCAACTGAAGCTCCATCCGGAATCTTTATTTTCCACCTGCCTCTTTGCGTGTCAGTGTTAAACTTATAAGTAGGGTGTTAATGGAGACATGGATGTGAAGAGACGAGCAGTGGACAGAGGAGAGGTCATTCAGGGTGGGTTGGGGCAGTGTCATGTTTGGTCATTGGCTGAACTAGACAGTGGGAGGAGTGGACACCATTGACTCTCAATGGAGGGGTGTTTGAAGAGTTGGGTGGTCTGTCTGTTGGGGTCTCTACCACACACACAAACGATGAGATGAGATGGCCCGAAGAGGAGGTGTGGTTAAAAGCCATTTGTCCCTCTCGCTGTCAAACAAGAGAATGTTCACGCTGACAGGCCTGTTCTTTGTGTGTGTGCAGTGCCCTGTGTGTCGTTTGACTGATAGATGAGGTCAGATGAGGGAGGTGGCAGGAAATTGGTGTGAATGAGTCTGTGTGTAAGTGCCCTCAGAGCTCAGACGGCTCCAACTGTCATTCTTATCATTTGGGTGTCAGGCTCTCATTGCAAATGAAGAAGAGAAGGGAGGGAATGATCACGACAAGTGCAAAATTGACAGGTTATGAATGAATACAAAGATGTTCACGTTTAATCATCAATGGGCCGATGATCTAATAATGATGTCAATTCTTTCTGTGCATGAAAAAACATTAAAGTAGCTGTTCACCTATTATTTGTCACTTCCTTATTCTGGTCCAAAATTGTATGCTGTTTGTTTGTTGTTGGGTGTTTTTTTTTGTAGTAAAAATTGATTTTGATTAGATTTTTGCAGCAGATCATGGCTAAGCTACGAAAGACAAAAATATAATTGTATTTTTTGTTCAACACTTCCCTGTAAAATTTGATTGAAGATTTGCTTATTCTCTGAGTGTGTGTGTGAAAGATACTTTTTTTTTTTTACAAAACATACAAGCGTCTTATCAGTCGGCAACACTCTTAAAACAAGTCATTATCACCATGTTAACTTTATGAACCGGTTTTGCATGCTCGGCCCGCTGCTATTTAATGAAGCCTGTGTGAATGAATAAACCCTGTAAAGAAAAATGTAAAATGGTTTATAAATGTATTTTTATTGCTCTTAAAATATTTGTACTTCTCAATATTAATCCTTTTTCTTATGTGTATATAATAACAAATATTTAATGTATTTATTTTTTAAATATACTGCAAATGCTTGATCGGAACCAATTGTTCCGGTGAGCTCTGTAATAAGTTCATGTTTAATCGTTCAACGTGAAGATCATTACTCAAAGTGCTTGTATTTTGAGTTCCTCATTTTCATTCACCAAACATTTCACAAACTGTTTATTTAATCTCTCTTGTGTGTATGTTTGTGTGCACGCAGGGGCAAGTTTGCAGTAGTGAAGAAGTGTGTGGAGAAGACTACTGGCAAGGAGCACGCTGCGAAATTCCTGCGGAAAAGGCGGAAGGGTCAGGACTGCCGCGGCGACATTCTGAACGAGATCGCGGTGCTGGAGTCAGCAGAGGCAAATTCCTATGTGGTGGCGCTGCATGAGGTCTATGAGACCACCGCAGAGATCATCCTCGTGTTAGAGTGGTAAGACACGCACTCACACAGTTATGTAGCTGCATGCCCTGACCGCGAAAGTGAAGGGCAGTGCGGAGTGTTTTATGATGACTTGGACATTGTGCACCATAATTTTGTTATTCCGAGTCACCAGGGCTTTTGAAGATCAGAATTACAGGCACAAAGAAATGGCACAGCATGTAAATCAAAACAGGAATTTTTCATAACGCTGTTGTTTGAAACTGTTGTTTGCCCGTACCTTTCTGAAGGTTACCGCAGACCACATTCGAGCTAGTTCTTCTTTTAACCGAGTGAGCTGAATGTTCCATTACAACAACCATAAAAAGAAATCAGAGAAACAAATGTATAAATTCCCAAGTGAGAATGTCAAAGTCACACGAAACCGGTTTCCTTTGCCATGCCGTTTTCTGCTGAACTTCTCCTGACTCAGACCTTGAATGAGAAATCCATGAGTTTTAAAGCAAACCTACATTCACTGTTTTACTCATCAAATAAAAATAGCTCACCCTTACATTGTTCCAAACTCATATGGCTTTCATTGTGTAACACAAAATGAGTATTAAAAGTTGAGATACTTTTGTCCTTTTTTAAAGCTTGTTTCTATTCTTTGTAATCAAATGCAACAGAGCAGCCAGGACTTTCTTTAAAACGTCTGAATTAAAAAAACGGTAGAAGTAAAAATGTCACGTAAACATTTTTTAAGGAGTTTTTCATTTAACACTTTTGACGTTCCCCATATATTTGACAATTGTTTACTGTATATGTTCAGCTGAAGTAATCACACTATTTTAGTTTTTCTAGTAAAACTGAAGCTGATAACATTTACTAATGACGAAGAAATGACAGGTTAAGTTTAAATGCTTTTCATGTGCTCTCTTAATATCATTCAAATCTCCCATATTTTTCCCCTTAATTTGAAGGAATTTAATGTTTTTCCCCCTACTGTCTGTTATTGTAAATTCTGCATAAAATCAACAGACTTTTTTTTTTTTTTTTTTGCATATTGTGTACAGAGAGGCAGGATGTTGACAGGTTGAATGACGGAGGTTTTGAGAATTGGTTGATCATATCTCTCGGTCTGAAGCGTAACATGCCACAAAAGAAAATAGTCATCCCACTTGCTGCACAGGCTAAGCCACTTCCTCTGAAGAGACAGCTGTGTGTCAAGCTGTCACTTGTAAGCACGCACATCGGCATGTGTGCAGACAACCTGTGGAGTAAGTTTACCTTATAAGGAAGGTAATGCTGCTTGTTTTTCGTCAATTGTTATGCAAGTTCAGTCCCATCAAAGTCATGGTCTGGTTGTTCTGTTTGCACATAGCATATATAAAAATAAAGGCTAAATCTGAAATGTATATTTATAAATTAATAAATTACCGTATGTATATATGCATGTATGTGTGTATATATATATATATATTTTTTTTGCATATTTCGCTGTCTGCTTTCGTGTTCGTGTCTGTCTGGTTTGGTAAGGAACAATGCATCCAATTATTTTTACTCTGGTTTTCTGTTGTTAGTTAAATCCTTAAACTTGATGTAGGCAGGTTTAGCAGTAAAAACCAGTTAAACTGAAGAGAGACAGAAAGAGACACTTCAATTTCCATTTCCTGTGGCTTTTCTTCTAAAAGCAGAGCTGTGACATACTCGCGCTTGCATGTGCAATGCATCGCCACATCCTCTGTTGTCAGAACTGAATTCTCACCATTCGCTGCCATTTAAAGTTAAAACCCTAGCTATTGTAAATCTGAGAATAGGAAAGGTCATAATTACATTTACCAGACATACAGACACCTCACACAAATTTGCAGCGAAACGCTAGCACGGGCTCTTACATAAACACACTAGTCACTGCTAGGCCACATCTACGTGTTTGGCGTAAAATGAGAGTTTAGGATGTTTTTGCGATGGGCTGTTACATTTTAAATGGGTCAGATCAAGTAAAGGCCTAACTGTAGGTTAGAGAGAGTTTTCATCTTAAAACTATTATTCTTTTAAGTAGTCAGCGTTTACTTTAAAGGATCTAGAGACTAGAATAGTCATTTTAGGGTGATACTCTCTTGTTTTGGGCTGGAAAAACACACTAGCAACAACCCACAACATCATAGCAGAATTTATCACAAAGGCATGTTCTTTAAAAAAAAAAAAAAAAGTTACTCTATCTGAGGTGATCTGTTTTTCATTCCTTAAACAAAATGAAAGGGGCCCTCCCTTGTTCAAAGTTTGGCATTTATCTTTCTAGGAAAGCTCTTATGCAAGTCTTTGTCAAAAGTCTTCATCACGCTTCTGTTTTCCTCATTTGCTTGATCAAACGCCCTCAGAAGTCTTAAAGTATTTTTTAAGTATTTTAAAGTATTTTTGACTGATGCAGATGTACAGTGTCCAACTGCCTCTGGTTCAACACACCGTTAATACCCCAAAATAAAGCCAGAGACACAAGACCTCTGACATTTAAGGACTTTTTCACAGCTATTTCTTTTTGAGCAGCTTGCAAAGTGAGTTTGAACACGTTCATTTACTGTAGGAATCTTGTGATCTTCTGAAACTAGAATAGTACACTGTTTTTTGTTTTCTTTTTTTGTACATCTTATTGTTTTTTTGCACATCTTGTTGTTTTTTTGCACATCTCATTGTCTTTTGCACATCTCATTGTCTTTTGCACATCTTATTGTTTTTTGCACATCTTATTGTTTTGCACTTTTTTATTTCATTGCACATTTTACTCTTATTTCTCCTTTTCTTACCATATGTATGCCCTTGTGTTATGTTACTTATATAATTTGTATTCTTATTGTTTTGCACTGTCCACTGAGCGGACCTGATTCGATTGCATTTCACTTCTAGTGCTGATTTCCAGATAGATTGCCTTTTGGAGAGCATTCTTCACATCTTTTGCAAGACCCTTTAAGTCAGAGTACTCGCTCTCGTCCTCTCGTGAGAGGGAAATGCGCTCTTGGTGGTCTTTGGTAACAGACAAGCATATTTTTATCCTTTCTTTCTTTTCCGATAAATCTTTGCTTAAACTTGCAATTCCTCTGACAAACGTTCAGCTTTAGTGTCATCGCTTACCATTGCAGTGGAATTTTGATTTGGTGAAATCAATAAAAATGGGACGTTAGCATCACCAGCCTGTAGTTTTAATTCATGCTAAAGCTGCTCTTCTCCATTGTCAGTCCATTGAACCCCTTTATAGATGCTTTGAATTTTCTCTCACACGCACAACAAAACCAAAACATGTTTTCCGTACAGGAAAGGCTGTAAGGATTTGACCCTGCACATGTGAGCATTAACAGACCTCTTTGGGGTTTGTTTTGTTGCTGTTACTTTAGAAGACGGGGAATTGAGAGTGGAGGGCTTGAGTTGTTATGATGTGTTTGATTAAAAGGGGACGGAAGGTTCTCCATATCCCAGTGGCCTTATTTTATAAGCCTCTAGTTGCACATCTAAGCGATACCCAGAATAGCCTATTTATACAGCTGGATTCAGCTTGTGTGCCCAAAATCCACTACACATGGCCCTGATTTTCTGTCTCTCATCGCCCAAAGGAGTATCCGCCTGCAAATCCTCACGGTCGTGGTAACCCTTGCTACGGTTATGCAAGGATGAAGTTCCCCCTCCGTCAGTACCCAGAAGTCTCCTCTAATTTAATAACTAGCGGTCTTGTTGGAGAGGCCCAATTATAATGTATAGAAACGAGTGCAAGCACCTGGCTGAAGCCACTCTACATGCGGGGGGTGTACCTATGTACTGTTGATTTCTTGGTAAAGTTATTGTTTTACTGAGCTCATATGCTTGATATGGCTTAAACACGGATATCAGATGAGACAATGAAACGCTCATCTGTTAAACTAGTATTCTAGGATGGTTGTGTTTGTGTCTCTAATCATATGTATTTAATCAGATAAAAAAAATTGTGGCGCATTAAAACACAACTTGAAACCATGTAATTTGAGATCTAAAAGGTATCCTCTTTCTGTCTTTCAGTGCTGCCGGAGGTGAAATCTTTAACCAGTGTGTTGCCGATAATGACGAGGCCTTTACAGAGAAAGACGTCATTCGATTGGCCAGGCAGATTCTGATGGGCGTGGCTTGTCTCCATCAAAACAACATAGTTCATTTGGACCTTAAGGTGAGTGTACTGTTTGTATGTTTGTGCACATATAGATGATAATGTTGATTTAACCAGAGGCCTGGAATGTCTCGAACATCTTTTTGACCATTCTTAGCAGTGTGGGATTGAATCAAAATGGTTTTGTTGTAACTAATATGCCTGAAAGTCACTTGAGGGCTAAAACATCTCTGCTATCTTTTGTTCTCATCTCCAGATTGCGTGTGTGAATTCAAATGCATTAATGTCCCAAGTAATTGATTAAATCGCTGTGTTATGTCTGTGTATGTGGGTGTAACAAAAAGGAACTACAAATAGTTTCCCCTCTGTTCTGCTTTGGGGTATAGTACACCCTGGATTTATTTTTTTTGGTTTAACATTTATTGCATAACATGAGGCGGAGGTCAGCAAAAAAGTTGGATAACATTTGCGAATTAATGGGACTTCTGATAGTGTTCTTGAGAAAATTAATCAGACCAGTTTAAACACGACTGTAATAACACCGTAAGTGCTTGAATCTAATTGTAATGTTACTAGTTTCATCAAACTTGCCCATTCTGGTGAGTGAAAGCTTTCAACGGCTTCAATCTTGCATTACATGTGATAGTTTTGTGCCTCAGGATGTTAGACTTAAAGAGAGAATTTGATTTTAGTGAACCTATTGTGTGTATGCTTGAGGTGGAAACGGTTTAATAATTGGTTAATGGGTAATTAAAAAATGGCTATTTTTCACACGCAACTATTGGATTCAATTTAAAAATAAATAAAAGAAATATTAGTGCCGGTAATTTTTCTTGGTAGTTATTTATTTAAAAAAATTCTGGGGAAAAGGAGGCAACTCTTCTGTAATTCAGTGCTTCCTCTCTCTTACACTCGTAATGTCTTCTCCAGCCTCAGAACATCCTGTTGACGAGTGCTCAGCCGCTGGGTGACATCCGTATCGTTGACTTCGGCTTGTCTCGGCGGGTGGACAGCGTGTCAGAGGTACGGGAGATCCTGGGCACTCCCGAGTATGTGGGTGAGTCGGACCTCCTTCATTTGCATACCCCAAATCCTCCCCACGTACAGCATTACTGCTGCAAAACGGAAATGTGAAGTCTTAGTATAGTGACAAGGAGGGGTGAACTGAAAGCTTGTGTAAGACTAGTGAAACTTCACGTGACCATTGACTTGGTTGTGACTCCCTCGGTCTTAGAAAATCTGAACCCTTTTAATATCAGACTGCAAAAATACAGAAAATTGACTAGCTGTGTTGTGAAGGGTAATGAGATGTTTGTTTCTCTTTCCTTCAGCTCCTGAGGTCCTGGACTATGAGCCCATCAGCACAGCTACTGACATGTGGTAAGTTGAACTCTTTAAGTGTTCAGGGTCCAGACGTGTGTGTCTGTGTGAGAGGGAGTCTGTAATCTAGCAGTACAATAAATGTGTCCGTGCTTTATCTGCATGGTAAAAAGTCAGCATGTGCAATCAGTTTACAACCCGCTGATCATCTAGAACGTTCCCTAGAGAACGTTCATATGCATTTTAATTGACGTAAAAGGTGGTTTTCATGGTCATTGTCAATTTTTTTTTCTCCATTTACTGAACAATGTACCATTTTATTAGTGGTGCTCAATAAAACAATCACTATTACTTTTGTTCATGCTTAAGTGTTTAGAACAAACCTGTAACCCCAAGGATTCTTGCTGTAGTTTGAAGTTGCAATTTTTAACAAGTAGTGACCGATCTTTTCTTCTGTATTGCAATGTACCGATTCTATGAAGTTATGATATAATTATACATTTAAATGTTATTGATTATTATCATGTGATATAACTTTTTTCTGCTGTACTAATCTGTGTTGCTGTTTTTCCCCTACAGGAGCATTGGGGTGCTGATTTACGTGATGCTGACAGGCGAGTCACCTTTTCTGGGAGAAGAAAAGCAGGAGACCTTCCTGAACGTGTCCCAGGTCAATGTGGACTACTCGCAGGATGTCTTTCAGGGCATCTCTGACCTCGCTGTGGATTTCATCCAGTCCCTGCTCATCAAAAACCCCAGGTAGGAATACTTGGCTGTTATTCGTGAATGTGGAAGTGAAACGACATTGGGATGCTCTAGTTTTGTTTAGACAAGCTTACATTACCTGATTAATGGAGTGGCTTCAGTTGGCTCTGCTCCAGACATGTAATCTCATGCTTCAATCTCTCATTAAAATATAATGGACCCTGGGTCTTGAATGTACCCTGAAATGATCCGTTCAGTCTTACTTTTTTCCCCACATCCCTGGGCTCTTTTGCTTTTAACTGATGAATAGTAAAAGCCTTTTTAGGTCTGCTGGTTTAACAAATGGCAGTCCAGACCTTCCTCCATCACTGCTGCATCATATGAGAACCGATAGAAGCGTGGTCTCTGATCCAGAACCATAATCTGCACTCCATAAAACGTAATGCTT
Source organism: Gymnocypris eckloni scoliostomus (assembly GCA_027564155.1). Classification (NCBI taxonomy): domain Eukaryota; kingdom Metazoa; phylum Chordata; class Actinopteri; order Cypriniformes; family Cyprinidae; genus Gymnocypris; species Gymnocypris eckloni. Next base: position 33,658,947 of record CM050415.1, on the reverse strand, counting down.
GCAGATCATTGTCACTGAGAAAGAAGGAGAGGAAAAATGATAGCTTAAAGCAATGTGGAAAAATTCCTTTGGGTACGAGTAATTGAGGAAGGAAAAATCTGGGAACCTAAACGAGAGAGTGAGAGTCTTTCATTTTTGCAGACTGGTGGAGAAACCCAAATGCTGATGAGAAAAAAGCACACTTGTTACATTTTCTCATACTTTATAATTTTTCACCATAGGCCAATTTCACAGTCTTTGCTCACTTAATGAGCGAAGTGTGTTTTTGTTTTAGGTATTTTTTTCACTTTCCATGCGTGGTGGTTGTTTGCATTTTTGGAAAATAAATAATAGACAGGTCTGTTTATTTTATTTTCCCAAATTATTTTTGTGAAAGTATAATAATAAATAGTTTGTTTTTTATTTATTTAGCCAAACAATTGAATTGGTTTTATCCCATTTTATTATAAATAAATGAAATAAGCTGACCAAGTATTATGTAATGGTGTATTGAACATTTCCCCCCCTTATTTTTATGCACAATTTATTATTTTATTAATGTACTAAACGTTTTTCTTTTCCTAGCAGAACATTGCTGCCAATATTAATGCAAGGGGTTGTCTAGACTGTACTATAATCATTTCATCTACCAATCCTGAGATGAATGTTAATCTAATACAAACAATCTAATATAAAAGATCTTGCATAATATTGTGCACCTGACAATTTTATTTGCAAAGCATTTTAAACCATCTCTCCCCCTCTCTAGAAAACGAGGCACAGTGGAACAGTGTCTAAATCATCCCTGGTTAAGGCTCGACTCTCATCACCACACTGTGGAAGCCCCTCTAGACGAACAAGAAGCCAGCCAATCTGAATCCGAGCCGGAAAGTCCCGTCCCTTCCCCAGAAGTTGTCCTCATCCCTTCATATCCCACCTACCCAGGCCAGGGGGAGCTGAAGTCCGGACGAGACACTTTCAGATTCACAGAACCGTTCCCACCTCGTCCCGAGATAAAACAAGAGCTCATCTGTTAAGCAACAGACTTTCTTGCCCAGTCGGAGGGACCGAAAGACTCAACCTGCCAGACTGGTGTGGCCTAGTTTGGACTGGACAGCGGCGGTCTACTCGGGTGTTTGCAGCACCGTTTGTATGTGCGTGTGAAGTATTTGTGTCGTCTTGTGTGGTATACAGAGCCGTCCTGGTCTGTGAATGCGAGTTGACCTCCTTTCTGACCATAGAGGTGTGCGCGTGTGTCTACAACCGATCTGAATGAGATTTTTAAGCCCCTAAATAAAGCATTCTTAAGCTCTTGGTCAAGGTTCTTAACTCCTCAATGCACCGCAATGGATTGTTTATACTTTTAGAGTGGATTGAACCTTCTCTGCTGTCTGTACTTGGTCCAAAACTCAAGTCGGAGTCTCCCCAGGAAGTGCCTGCTGCATTGTAGGAAGGAAATGGAAAGCTCTGATAAACCGAATGGTGTTTAATTCATCATCGCTCTTCATTGGACCAACGTATTATACAATATTATGAAGAACTGATGCGGATTCGTTCTTCAGATTTATCATCATTCTTTTTGAGAAGTGGCACTTGCATTTTAATGAACTTATTCACAGAGACTACTTTTGTTCTAGCACTTTTGGTGGGAATACATTTATACTCCAATCTCCCAACAAGCACATTTAAGTAGTTCGACATAACATGGTCATGCATAGCCACGGTTTGGTTTCTCACACCATTTCTGTACCACATTTTTCCTGTTCTTATTCATAATTTTGCTGTAATTGCACATGTCTTGTAACGTTGTTGTTGTTTTTAGAAGGATATTCGTGCCTTCCTGTAATATATTCTATGTTATTTTTGTGTCTGGTAAGGCATCATGGGTATCGAGAGGTAAATTGATGTGGGGGTTATGACTGAGGGCCGCTCCGGGTCTTCTGGGATTGGAGCGTTTCAGACTGTTGTGGGAGATGTATGCATTCAGAAGAACAGACCACAACAAAACAAAAGGCTTTGATAGTTGTATATTTTTTTTATTTTAAAAAAGAATGTTAAAGTATTTTTCTACAGTTGTGGTATTTTATGATTAATATGAGAAAATAAATTGTAATCATTTAGATTTATTTTTTAACCGGTTGTGCTTATAAAGTTTGCACTTGTGTCCAGTTGGACTACTTATGTATTATTGGCATGCCTGGTAAAATATTGAAGAAAATAAATGATCTTTTTGTATTAAACTTATGAAGAACATTCATTTTTTTCCTCCTGATATAAACTAATCCTATCAAGCGATTAATCGCATCCAAAATAAGTTTGTTTTCATGCATGTATACAGTCTATATTTAAGTATATATAAATACAAACACATGTATGCATTTAAGAATTTTTTTATAAATGTGTATATAATATAAGAATATAAATGTATATACATGTACATATTTTCAAAATATGTATTGTGTGTATGTATACCTAATAAATACACACAGTACATATGCAAATAATTTATTTTGGATGATTAATCCTGAATTAATTAGTAAATGTAATTTATTCCTTTGATGGCAAAGCTGAATTTTCAGCATCATTACTCCAGTCTTCAGTGTCACATGATCCTTCAGAAATCATTATGATATGCTGATTTGCTGCTCAAGAAAAATTTTCATCAATGTTGAAAATAATTTTTCTGCTTAATATTTTATGGAAACTATTATATATTGTGATTAAACATGCTTAAGATGAACAGCATTCATTCGAATAAGATTTTAGTAACATATATTGCTTTATTGTCATTTTAATCAGTTTAATGCCCTTGGTGAATAAGTATTAATTTATAAAATCATATAGATGTGTGTATATAATATGTAGTTAGCAATACACCAGCGATAACAACAATTTATATTGTAAAGTAGTGAAACAATTTCCGCAATTTGTTTTAATTTTTAAAAACAAATGACAAAATCTTGATCCTACAAAAGAAAGTGTGCAAAGTGATATTTTATTGGACTAAGGCATCAAGTTTCCACATTCCAACCATCAAGGTTACCGGGAAATCTGAAATATTGCTGCTCCTTGCAGTTTTCCTAACCTTGTGAGAATGAGGTAGAAATGGCTGTGAAAAAATCCATCATTTCTTTGAAAGGTGCGATTCGCATTGCCAGTGTTTCCTCAGAACAGTATATTTTCTACATTTGGATGCCAAGATAACTATCACTGTTGTTTGAGTCATGAACTCTTACCCTGAAGCATCTGGCGTGCTTTAACCAACTGTAGGACAATAAAATTGTATATCAGGAAAATATATCTTTTTGTGTAAAGATCTATCTTCCAAGAGAACTCGTTCTGCCTGACAGATAGAAAATGAACTCACTCTTATGTGCATCTCTCAGTCAAAAGCAGCTGGGCGCTGTGGATGGGAAAAGACGACACATCTTACCAGACTCTCCCCTGCTGATAAAAGAAAGTTGTTTTAGATAGCAATTTTTCATCACATTAATTTGCGCCTTACTCTGAATATTCAAACACACAAACAGGAAATGCCATGTGTTCATGTGAACATGTTCCTGCATTCCTCCACACACACACACAAACGCAGGTTAAACAACATTGACGTCTGCCAATAATTCTTGTTTTAATGTGCTTTTCCTCTGCATGATAGAGTTCTTCACACACACACACACACACACACACACACACACACCTGGTCTCTGGAGTTCCCGTTTCTCAGGGGAATTAGAGGAACGCAGTGCTGTTTTTCAGACAAGCATATTCTCCTTTCTTTCTTTTCTCTTTCCATTCTTTCCATCTCCACCTTCTAATACAGCTGCATTACTTCTGCTCACTCCTATAATACAATGGTCACCAATATAATCTTAATAAATACATAGAATAATGACAGTAAATGAAATGCATATACACAAAATATATTTATGTTGATTTTACATTTAAATACATTTTCTGCAAATGAGTCGCAAGCGTGTTTTCAGTGCATATTTGAAGGTCCTCTGTTGTCTTTGATACTGATGAAACGAGCCCCGCTGCAGTGATTGGTCGCTCTGTTTGTTTAATCTCTGAACCTTTACTCAGTTTCCCTGCCCTCTCTCATACTGAGACATTATGGTGCAACTGAAATTCGTTCTGAAATGTCATCTCTAATCTCATCCTCCAATTCCTCACAGCAGAGGGCCGCAGTAACAAGGAGAATTCCGGAAAGTGATCAGGAATTCAAAACATATGGGAACAAAGAGGAATCTCATCAGATCAGTGGTCTGAGCCGCTCACCTTTGGAGTTACATAACCCGTGGAGGCCAGAAGGGCATTATGAAACTGATGAAGCACAACTAAATTCAGAAAACACAGACTAAATAATCTGTCTGTTTGGTAGGTAATGTTCCCAAACATACAGGTACTTCTAAAAAATTGATTATCATGAAAATGGTCAATATTTTTTGTCACTCTTTTCAGAAAGTGAAACCCATGTATTATATAGATTCATTACACATAGAGTGAAATATTTCAAGCCTTTATTTCTTGAAATTTTGATGATTATGGCTTACAGATAATGAAAACCCAAAATTCAGTGTCTCAGAAAATTAGAATATTACATAAGATCAATACAAAAGGATATTTTAAACAGAAATGTCAGGCTTCTGAAAAGTATGTTCATTTCTATGCACTCAATACTTGGTTGGGCCTCCTTTTGCATGAATGACTGCATCAATGCGGCGTGGCATGAAGGTGATCAGCCCGTGGCACTGCTCAGGTGTAATGAAGCCCAGGGTACTTTGATAGCAGCCTTCAGGTCATCTGCATTGTTGGGTCTGGTGTCTCTCATCTTCCTCTTGACAATAAGCCCCAGAGATTCTCTATGGGGTTCAGGTCAGGTGAGTTTGCTGGTCAATCAAGCACAGTAACACCATGGTCATTGAACCAGCTTTTGGTACCTTTGGCAGTGTGGACAGGTGCCAAGTCCTGCTGGAAAATGAAATCAGCATCTCCATAAAGCTTGTCAGCAGAAGGAAGCATGAAGTGCTCTAAAATGTTTTCCTGGTAGACGGCTGCGTTGACTGTGGACTTCAGAAAACACAGTGGACCAACACCAGCAGATGACATTGCACCCCAAATCATCACTGACTGTGGAAACTTCACACTGGACTTCAAGCAACATGGATTCTGTGCCTCTCCTCTCTTCCTCCAGACTCTGGGACCTTGATTTCAAATTTAAATGCTATATTTACTTTCATCTGAAAAGAGGACTTTGGACCACTGAGCAACAGTCCAGTTGTTTTTCTCCTTAGCCCAGGTAAGATGCTTCTGATGATGTTTCTGTTTCAGAAGTGGCTTGGTAGCTCTTTTCCTGAAGATGTCTGAGCGTGGAGACTCTTGATGCACTGACTCCAGCTTCAGTTCACTTCTTGTGAAGCTCTCCCAAGTGTTTGAATCGGCTTTGCTTGACAGTATTCTCAAGCTTGCGGTCATCTCTGTTGCTTGTGCACATTTTCATATCCAATTTCTTCCTTCCAGTCAACTTTGCATTTGATATGCTTTGATACAGCACTCCTTGATCAGCCTCCCTTTCAGTAATGACCCTCTGTGACTTACTCTCTTTGTGGAGGGTGTCAATAATCGTCTTCTGGACCATTGCCAAGTCAGCAGTGTTCCCCATTATTGTGCTTTCAAAGAACAAGAGATACCCAGAATGTATACTGTATGGATTCATTTATTGAAACTCGATAAATTTAGATGTACCTGTAAACCATGACCAAGATCATTGCTTTAGATTTTTAGTTATTTTATTTGACTGCTGGTACGGTGTCAAACATTTTAAAGAGAGAGAGAGAGAGAGAGAGAGAGAGAGAGAGAGAGAGAGAGAGAGAGAGAGAGAGAGAGAGAGAATGATTCACTCAAAAATATAAACTCTCCCATCATTGAATTACATTTTATCAAATTTTCTCAGTAGAAGATGTTGTATCTTTCAATATTATCCTTGTTAAATCAATGTGATAAATGAGTTAGGTCAAACGTATTCTAAAAGTAAGCAAAAAGTAGTCTGATTAGATTACTAAAAATTAAAAAAACTTTGAGACACAACTCGACCTGTCTTTAGCAACTTTCTCTGAAAATGAGTTTGCAACACTGGATCCTCTCCCCCTCACATTAAGTCCTTAGCGAGAGTTGGGTGGATTCTGATTGGCTGTCAATGTTTTAATCATTCAATAGCTGTATATCTACTATAATTTAGGTGGTATTACAATTAATGATGCTTTTATTCAATGACACTTTATTGATGCAATCTCTCACTTACTTTCTGTGTCCCTTGACTTTTCGTCAGAGTGACAAACCTCCTTTCTCACCATCTCACTTTTAACCTTTCACTGGAGGCAGATCCGAACTCTTGCATAACCAGGACATTCCTTTACGCCTCTGACCCGATTACAGCTCATTAAGGTGAGACACACAGAGGAAAAAGATCAAGAGCGAGAGCGAAAAGTGATCATGGAGATGATCACATTAATGAGCACTGAAAGATGAAAGGTGGGAGCCATCTCTGCTTCGTGTTCAAAATGTGTGAGTTTGTCATGCATGAGGCCGTGACTGTTTCAAATGACTTTTCACAGGGTAATATATCATATATCTTGAGGTCAGTGATGGAATATGAGTTTGTTTACTCTAGTGCTGCCTTAAGTTCATCCTGTTTGACATAACCTCTCTTTCGGATCACTATATTCTGAAAACAGATGTCTGCTCTATGCTACATGTCCTTTAAAACAAGTGATTTTGAATATTCTTGCCTTCCAAACTATCAACATATTACATGCTCTGTTTGTGGTGGATTTAATGCATTGGATGAAGAAAACAACGTTATGCAGGGCTCAATAATAATGAAAATTAAAAAATTAAATATCAGACTAAAAAAACATTACCAAAAATAAAAAAATGTAAATAAATGTGTATGTAAATTTGAGCAGGCACTTAAAATCCAGATTTTTTATATCAGGGTTGCATTATGTTGTCAAGACAAATTGGGCATTTCAAATGGTCACATATTTATATTATATCAATCATGAAATGTGAAATGAAAGTATTGTGTAAGAAAAGCTGTTTTGACTTGTTTCTGCTGTATTGACTAATACTCTAGTAATTTGCTGAACGGTTGCCCACATAAACATGTTCTTTCCAGATCTGTTTAAAATTCAACATTGAAGACAGATGAATAACTCTTGAAAGTAGAAAGAGGTATGTTTACTTTAATATTTTGTAAGAGCTATAAAATAGATTCATGACTCATTCACTCTTTCTCGAAAGGTTCTTCAATCGATGCCATAGAAGAACAATTTTTGGTTCCACAAAGAACCATTCAGTCAAAGGTTCTTTAAAGAACAGTCTCTTCCTTCCTTTATAATCTGAAGAGCCGTCTTTTGTGACAAAGAACCTTTGGTGAAACAGAAAGGTTCTTCAGATACTCAAGGTTCTTTATGGAACCATTCAGACAGAGTGCATGTATTTATTTTGTATGTATTAACATTGACAAAGTAAAGCTTTTAGCATCTTCAGAGTTTATAACATCTTCATCTTTTATTATCAGCAAAACTGTTAATGCAAAGTTTAATAATAATACAGAAATAACATGAACATCATATTTATGATGACCTTCTTTCGAGCTGCATGCACTCCACATGTTTGTGTCAAAACTGTTGTTCCTGTTCTCCAGCATGATTCGAGATGATTCAGAGAACATCACGTTCCTCAATGGAAGAAAAACCTCTGACCTTCTGTTCTGGAGAAGTCCACAGACATTCCCAAAGTCACACATTCTTTTGCTTATTTAACCTAGAACTAGCTCAGAATTGAAAATGTCAATGTTACATCAAAATCTTTTTTGTTTTATAATCCCTTAAACGTTCTGTTTATTTCCAAGTTTAGGTCATGTTCATTGTGTTTAGTCCCCTGCGGCTCAACCGCATTTTCCCACAAAACACAGCTATTTTTGGTCACACTCAGCTATTTATTCTATGTTCTACAAGTTGAAACAAAAACTGTCTTACAAAAGATCAAAACACGTTTGAACTAAGGACTTTTCTGCCTGCTTTTTCCTTGCAATGTTCTTTATCTCAATATAATAATATTAGTTTTTCTGCTTCTGTAAGGGTGAGCAGATGTGACATCGGAGTCTAGATCATCATTCCAGGATCATGCCTGAGAGAATCTGTGTGTGTGTTTATGTTTTGTTATATCTTATCTACCATATATGGGATCGTGCCATGTGCTTGCGTGCAGCATGAAGACTTAATAAAGGTATGATCTCTCTTTAGCAGCTGCTTTATCATCTCTTACAGTGTATCTGAGTTGATTTTCCCTGAACTTCATTTCTGTGGGAGTGCCAGCGAGAATTCATTTGAAGCCTTTGGGCTTTGTGCATTGCCTGTACTCCAAGCTTCATTCGGGTTATGCAATATGGTTTATTAATATGTGTGTTTGTCTGTGTTTATAAAGAATAGGAGTATTTGAGTGTTTCTGCCAGTTTTTCATATTCTGTTGAATCCATCTAAATCTTACACCATTAAAAATAAACGGACACATTCCTATAATGAGAACAATGGGAAGGGGACGGCAGTTCATAATAATGAGTGTGAGAAACAATGTTATCACCGAGGCAGGGTCACTCACAAGGCTGATAGGAAAAGGTGTATCCCAATTGATAACTTTAGACCCCCCCCTCCCCCATTCCAGAATTACCTTGAGTAGCATTTGCACAGCTGTACAACATGAATCATGGCCACACCCACTCAGATGCCAATCATGTCAAGAGGACACGCCCACTCACGGTTCTCACGGCTTTACTTGTGGCCTACAAGAGAATGATCACCTGTTTATTTTGCAATGAACTAACTCATCTATTTTATTAATAATATTGATTTTAATTGAGATTTTAACAGACAAATTATAACAATTCTTTTACAATGTAGTTTGACTACAATTATTAAATGTGTTTTCTGTGCTTCAAGAAGTAAAGAAGTATAGGCCATACACATTTACCCTGTGGTGTCCACACCTAAAGGGTGGAATACATTACACAATTTATTTTCCCAGAAGAATGCAAAGTAGAAAATAACATCAATATTTGCATAATAGAGACTAAACAGGTCTGACACGTGAACGAGGAAAAACAAACCTTCTCTCGTGCTCTCATGCCATCCGTCTGCTGCAGAATTTCACATTAATGGGGTTTATTTATTTATAGCTCTAGAAAGTGAGCCTGCAGGATCCAGTACTGCTTTATCAGAAGAGTGATCGTCTGAGTTCCAGCCCACAGAAAACACATGACAACCACCAGAAAATTCCTGTGAATGTGTGTGTCCATAAATAACAGCATTATCTCATCTTCTTTAACTGACCAGTCCTTTAAATGAAATTAGGACATACTCTAGTGGTGGTTGTGTTGAAATATGAGCGACCTAAGGTGAAGGAGGATGCAGCGCTCAGACTAAACTCGTCTCCAGTGGGTTCTAAATCACAACGAAGTTTGAAAAACAGATCAATGGAATTCTAAGCCTCCGAGCAAGGAATGTGAGAAGAAGCACAGGTTCTAACACACTCGCTCTCTCTTGGCCTGTCAATCATACAGATGTAGAAGAACAGCATGATTCAGTTGATGAATGTAAAGTACTGAATGTAATGAATGTAGTAGGCTTTTTAATAATGGGGCATGCTGTCACTGTGTTACCTGTCATTAAACAACCCACTATAGGCTTATCAGTAAAACTATAATATGATTCTGACTTTTTTTTACAGATTTGTTTTGAGGTGAAAATGGGCTTCTATACTAAGAATATTCAAAACAGATACTGAGATTCTGGGAGACTGATAGGCAGCTTAACAGCAACAAACCGGCTGTATCTCATGCTTCTGTCACATGGGAACCATCAAATTAGATCCAAGAGCCTGAGGTAATGTTATGAAACCAGAGGCTTCTGCAATAAGAAGTCAATGTAGTCTCTTGTGGGACAGCACATTGACACCTCTCTCTTGTGCAACTAAAACGTTTAGTATTTAGCCCTGAAGAATAGAAGAAAGGTATTTTTCAGCCCTTGTTGGGTCAACTTCCATGTGTTATTATGCTTCCTGGAGCCTTCATACTGTACAAATAAACACAATAGCAGTCGCTCACATAAGTTCCTCGGAGGTCTCTTGAGCTGTGTTAACCTCCTTCAGCCTTTTTGTGTGTTGATTTTATTATTTATTTATTAGATAAGTCAATGGCATGCTCACATTTTGCTCATTAAAAGGAATATATAACTGTGAAAAAGTAATAAAACCCTTCATAATCACAATTCATTTATGAGAAAACATAAAACACTGGCTAAAAAAGTTGGCAGGAGAGTAAAGCTTCTGGCAGTTAGGCTAATTAAATCTCACTATGATTCAAAGACAAAATAATCTCAGTGTCAGTTAAATAAAATATAACTCACAGACAGGAGTCCTGGTCCATGCAGCCAGCACAGGAAGTGTTTTTTGCACGGTTCATTTCACTGGTGTAGGCCTAGCAATTTTCTTTGCACTTCAAATATGTATTTTTAATAGACTTTGGACTTTCACATTAAAACCCTGGTATCTTGGGAAATATCTGATGAGTTTAATATTCCTGGCTCTATCTAAGAATAAAATACTTTGTTCAGGCATCACAGTTAAATTTGTATCTCGTTCGAGGCCAAAGAGATATTTCTTAACATCGAACCAGAACTCAAGTGTCCTCCTTTTAAGTCCTGTTAGTAAAAGCAGTTTATATAGAGAGAGAGTCCTAAGTGCAGGTTTCATGCTAACCAAACAGTATTTTAAACATCTTTGTCTTTCATTTTCACAACCGTCCTCAGATCGGTTAATGTAGTTTTTTGTAGTTCTGTAGTGGCCCCTGGTGGTTTGAGCATGTACTGCACATGTCATCTAGAGGGAGTGCGTCACCTGTTACAGGCACATGGTCATGCGCACTCGAACATAAATAGGTTGCAGCATGTTGATGTTACCTAATGGATATAGAAATGATAAATTATCATCCTTTCAAACTTTTCACTCTTGTGTATTTTGCACCATTATTGTCTCTGTCACACTTTCACTCCAGTACAGTTAATAAGATTCCCATTGAAGTGTATCAAATGCCCATATATACTTTGTTGGGATTGTGGAGAATTCAAATACACGTTAGCCTACACAATAAGGCAATGATATACCATAAACACACCATAATGTTCATACACACCAATGCATGACCTAATAATACCCAGACATGCTGCATTTTTACTGATACTTGCTTCATAGAAGAACAATTTCCATAGCTCTTCCATATAAGCCCTCAATGCTCTTAATAGAAACCACCAATCAGTCTTCAATATAGGTGAATGCTACTCTTTTTTTAAATCTGAGACTGAGTAATTTTTGCAACCAACCACTATTCATAGCATGCCCTGCAAAAACAAACACACTTGAGGCCTCAAGTTACATGTTGAGGAGGATATTACTACTATGAAATCAACTGTAAGCATATACATGTGCACTTATAATTCATGTAAAAAACATTTTGAAGAATGTACTCATTGCTCTTTTCTAAGTAGAGATGAGGGCTGGAACTTTTAAGCTTTAAAATGTCACAAAAGCAGAATTAAAGTATCATAAAAATAGTCTACCCTGTTGTGTTGTAGTAGACAGGAATAATAGGTTTTGACTGATTTATCTGTTTGTTTGTTTATATTATTGAGGTCATTATTCCTTTAACAACATGGTCAGGAAAAACAAGGCTTATTTTCTGTCGTTTAATATAATTGTTGATCACTTAGGGTGAATTCAGGTAAATTGGGCCACTTTTTCCCATTGACATGGCCTGAGCTAATTTGTATTTAACCATCCTTAAATAATTTGCCTCTATAGGCCATGTTTGTCACAGGCCATTTATTGGGTTGAATGATCCGAGCTGTCTGATTTGTGATTTGTTTGCTCACAGCACTTTGGGATAGTCCTGTCAACCCCTTGACTCTAAATTGTCACACTAGTGCTAATGCCCCATCCTCCTCGGTGCAGTTCTTCCCTCATTAAAGAGGCAGTGACAGATTCTACAGACAGTGACCTCTTGGCATTTGAGCTGTCAAGATCGAGCCGCTGTTTGAGATTGTCTGCTGTTGATAAATGAATATTGGTCACTTTTGAATTAAAAAGGTAAAAAGGCACCAGGCTGTGTGAGGTAGAAGATGGTTACATCATTCGCTATTTTAATCCGCTGGTTATGTAAGGCTCAGAAGTAAAAAATAACAACTACAGTGTTAAAGAAAAAAAGTTTACTGACTGATCGAGGATCAAAAGCACAAAATATGATGGCAACAATGAAAATGAGGCCACAGGAAGTGGTCTTATACCTTTCATCATACGAAAAGCAAACCACAGAGTGAGGAACAGTGAAAATAGTGAAAAAACCCTTTCAAGTTTGGGAAGGTCTTCCTCTAGCACTACGGCTATGGGACAATATATTTAATTTACAATTCAACAGATGCTGTCAGAATAATAGTTAATATTTATCGACATAATAAGAATTATGCTAAATAAAAGCTGGAAAGAAAGTACTAGAGCAAACAGATACACTCCCCTGTTTACACACTGTTTTCGGAGCCACCCCTCACAGGTAACCTCGGTCACGTGACCAGGACTGGGCCGTTCATGACGTCACGCCCGCTCTGCCTCGTTCAGGTCAGCTGACGCTCGCGTCGCAGAGGACTCAAGAGAGGCAGCAGCACTCCATTTCAACGGATTAAACTCAGTAAGTTACATCCTTCTTGCTGAAATAACTGTATTTTCACTTAATAACTATTATGAAACGCACAGCGATTTGTGTTTGGAAAAGAAGATCGTGTTTTCTTTCAGCTTTTTGGAAAGCGTTGTTGAGTATTTAGGTTATCTTAGGTAACGTTAACAACCTGTCGGTGATAATTAGCTTTAGCGCTTTAACTCCTGTTACTGCTGTTGACTTTTTCAAGTTTAAGTTTAAGTTTGAACCTGCTATGAGTCCCCTTCCGTTTGTGACAATAAAACACTGAAGTGTACAAAGTGCCACTTTGCCCTGTTACTTGTTGACGCACAAGCTTGGGTTGACAGCTAACGTTACATAATGTCCTCCGTCAGGCTAACGTTAGTTAATTACCCGGTGTCTGTGTTTACATTTTATTCATTTAGCAGACGCTTTTATCCAAAGCGACTTACAATTGAGGAATACAACAAGCGAAACATTATAAATAGGCAAACTGACACAGGAAATGCTTGTAATACAGGTTTAACTTTACCCCTTCTTACAGTTCAACGATAAAATACGTCCTTTTATTGCCGAAGTAATTTCCTCTAACGTTAGGTTTTTAACTTAGTATACCTTACAGTAACTCGGGGCTCAGAAAACTTTGACTGATTTAGCAAAGCAGCTAATATACTGCAAAAATAATCTAAATATGTGAATTTGATTTGTGTATGACATTATGTTGTGGAGGGAAACATTATATATTAATATTTATTTTATATTAAACAAAATATAAGATAAAACTAAGTGAAATCCTAAAAACATTTCATTAATAAAGTAGAAAGTAGTTAATAAATAATCCATCTAACAGTGCAGTAGGAAAAAAAAAACGTAATAATGTAGCGTAATAGAAACGAAATATTTTCCAAATAATATTTTACACATTTTTCAAAGTATAAATTGTGTTTTTTATAAATGAAACTATATAGCTGCTGTTTTTAGATTGAAAACGCTTGTTGTATGCCACGGTATTGTGCTGATAGGTTGGACAAATGTACCTTCAACAGTTCCCTGGGTTTGTGAGGTGATAAAGACCTCTATTCTATATGTTATTATTTTGCAGTTACACAACCTGATTGGACGCCCTGCCACAGGAGTTCACATTATTAATATGATGTCTCATTGTAGGATCTGTTTTTGAAGGACCTTGCATTGGTCCACTGCACTGATACCTGATGATGCTGGGACGGCTGTATGTAGTTGTACAGGAGAATGGAAAAAAAGAGCAGGACACAGAGAGACAGCTGAAAGAGTATCTGCATCTTGATAATTCCCCAAGCTGCTGCATTATTCAGCACGTGTGGGATTACCCATGAAACAAAAACTACTCGTCTCTTTTCAACCATTTAAAAGTTGTAAAATGGACCTAACAAAAAATTAAATGTATCGATTTTCTTTGTGTCTTAACCTGCCACAAAGTGCCTTTGTGTTGGTAAAGTTTAGTATGGAGAGTCACATGGCGCAGCTTAATCCATAATCCGCTCGCTGTGAGTGAGTCCATCGTACAATCATTCTTAATGAATAGTAAGCTTCTTTCAGTGAAGGACTGTTATGAAGAATGGGCTACAATTTACAATTCACTCCTTTGACTGGACCACATGCATTTCACTGAGGGTAGGTCCAGGAACATTCAAAGTAGTTCATAGGTTATACTGTGTAATAACTGAATGCTTCTGTGTGTTTTCTTCATGCTTCTGTGATAGCATGTGCTTATTCTCTCAGCTGTTTGGAGCATCACATGCTATACATTATAAAGAGGCAAACGGACACAGGAAATGCTTGTAATACAGGTTTAACTTTACCCCTTCTTACAGTTCAACGATAAAATATAACGATAGGTTTAGTATACCTTACAGTAACTGAAAGCAGCTAATATACTGCAAAAATAATCTATATATGTGTGAATGGGATTTCTGTATGACATTATGTTGTGGAGGGAAAACAGTGTAACGTAAAAATAAATAACATATAAGATCAAACTAAGTGAAATCATAAAAACATTTAATTAATAAAGTAGAAAGTAGTTAATAAATAATCCATCTAACAGTGCAGTAGGGGAAAAAAAACGTAATAATGTAGCGTAATAGAAACTAAACATTTTCCAAATAATATTTTACACATTTTTCAGAGTATAAATTGGGTTTTTATAAATGAAACTATATAGCTGCTGTTTTTAGATTGAAAACCCTTGTTGTATGCCACGGTATTGTGCTGATAGGTTGGACAAATGTACCTTCAACAGTTCCCTGGGTTTGTGAGGTGATAAAGACCTCTATTCTATATGTTATTATTTTGCAGTTACACAACCTGATTGACGCCTCTGCCACAGGAGTTCACATTATTAATATGATGTCTCATTGTAGGATCTGTTTTTGAAGGACCTTGCATTGGTCCACTGCACTGATACCTGATGATGCTGGGACGCCTGTATGTAGTTGTACAGGAGAATGGAAAAAGAAAGCAGGACACAGAGAGACAGCTGAAAGAGTATCTGCATCTTGATAATTCCCCAAGCTGCTGCATTATTCAGCACGTGTGGGATTACCCATGAAACAAAACTACTCGCTCTCTTTTCAACCATTTAAAGTTGTTAAAATGGACCTAACTAAACACCTCACTTTGTATCGATTTTCTTTGTGTCTTAACCGCCAGACCACAGTGCCTTTGTGTTGGTAAAGTTTAGTATGGAGAGTTCACCTCCAACTTAATCCATAACATAGGAGCCCCACAGGGTGTGTCCATCGCCCCTACAATCATTCTTAATGAATAGTAAGCTTCCTCAGTGAAGGACTGTTATGAAGAATGGGCTACAATTTACAATTCACTCCTTTGACTGGACCACATGCATTTCACTGAGAAGATCAGGATTTGCTCTAGGATAGCACATTCCATGCAGTTGTAGCGGTAGGTCCAGGGAAAGCAAAGTTCATCGGTTATACTGTGTAATAACTGAATGCTTCTGTGTGTTTTCTTCATGCTTCTGTGATAGCATGTGCTTATTCTCTCAGCTGTTTGGAGCATCACATGCCATGAGGATGGTGAAATAGCAAAGAAGCGTAGCATTCTTTGCATGCCCTCTGGTCACAAGATTGTGTAAGCTTTCCAGAAGCTTTGCCTTGATTGGTAGTAGGACTGGCCGATTAATCAGAAATGATTTGGAAATTCAGGGTCTCACCGACTATCCTGAAAACAAGATAATGGGGATATAACTATTATTATTGTGCCACATTTCATTTTTCTTGTATATTTCTTTTCCTTTACAGCTGTGTGATTTGGGTCTACACTAGGGCTGGGCGATAAACGCATAACGGATATGTATCGCGGACACACGTGATCGATAAAGCAATAAAATCATTCGATAAAACGCGTTCGATATTTTTATTCTTCGCCATCTGGAAGAAACAGGCGCTTCAGAAGCAAGTTTGATGGCAAAGATTAACAAAGGCACTCGCCTCTGGTAACCTCGAGGGAGTGACACGCTAACAGCCAATCGTGTAACCGTATCATGTTTGGTTGCGCCATATCATTGTCTCGTGCTGGTCTGTAAATATTATTCCTTTTCATAAGCAGAAATACGAACAACCGTCTGCAGCGATCCTCTTAAATAAAAGAGGAAAAGTCAAGTCGCCAGTATGGCAGTTTTTGGATATTATTGTCTGACAGTAATCAGATTATTATGTTTTCTTTTTTTTCTGCAAATTATGCAAGACCTTTGTCCCGCCAAGACTGGTAATACCACGAACTTGATGTACCACATCTTATTGTTTTGCCACCCTTTGGAGCACATTGCCGTATTCAACCAACAACAAATGTTAGAGATAATTGTTAAGTGTTCATTGTGACTTTAGACTATATGTTGTACATTCTTAATTATTTGAGTTTGTCCACTGGTTGATTGACATTTCACTGTCTTAATTATACCCTGAGGGATTATGATCAGAGGAAGGTGTGACAAATAAAATAAAAATGTTTAAATGTAATTATGATTTTTCTTTTGGTCCTTATTTTAAATGGGTCATAAAAATATCAATAATTATCGATATCGACCGATATGAAACACTGATATCGTGATACAGTTTTCAGCCATATCGCCCAGCCCTAGTCTACACTCAATGTTTTGTTGGTGCAAGTGCATTACAACATAGTGTTATTTTTAGACTAATTAGATCTATCTATCTCGCTCTATATGTAATTACATTAAAAGTTATATATTTTTTAAAAGTTATATCATTTAAAATATATAAAATTGTATAAAATTAAATATAATTGAGCAGCCCTAGTTTGCAGTAGCTGCTGATCTGATATCTATACGCAAGCTTCCTGTACCGTACTGTCAGATAACCATTAAATGTTAAAACTTTAAAACAGAACATTCGTATGATTCTCGTGACTTGTAAACTATCAGCTGTGTCCAATGAAGCTCAGCTCAATGTCACGGAGCATTTATCTGTGGCATCGTCATCTTTCTGGACCGTGAGCATAACAGAATTGGCACAGAATCAGTAAACAGATCAGAATGGTTGAGGTTAAAAATGCTGACATGCTGTTTTAAGGGCTGCCTTCCTTCCTTTTGGTTAAAGTAAACTCTACATTCGCTTAATCAGTGTGGCTTAACCATTGTGCTTGGTGTCAAACAGAAATATTACTCTATGTGAAACCTTTTGTATTTATTTTATTAGCATTTGTGTTTTCTTCCACTTCCCTCAGACATTCTCCCCTTAGTGCATTGAGTAGAGGAGTGCATTATGGGGGAGCTGTTTCGCAGTGAGGAGATGACTCTGGCCCAGCTCTTCCTCCAGTCTGAGTCCGCCTACTGCTGTGTAAGTGAGCTGGGGGAGACCGGCATGGTGCAGTTCAGAGATGTAAGTATAGACCACGTCATAATTCACTGGTTATTAATTCCTAGAATACTTACTGTTCATTGTCAATCCCATTCAAAACAACAGGGTGGAGCTTCATTCATAGTGACTCATGGCAGTAACTTTGATGTCATTGTCAACAAATGTCAGCATAACTGAAGAAATAAGCATACACGTTCATAGACTTTCTTGTGTAGGCACATTCAGTGTCTACAATAAAATGGTGCAAGTTGCTTCAGGTAAACACTTGATTCCCTTTGAGAACAGTTGCTACCTTGTTTAAAGATCCAGTATTGACACTACATTTCTGTTTATTTTCACATCATATTTGTTCTGTCTGAGCTTCACTCGAAGAGTTTGCACTATTCAGTGTGCTTTGACAGTTTTTGTTTATAAAAATGCCACTACTGGAAATGCGTCAGGACCAGACATGTACTGTACAGTGGTGTTGTAATTCCTTCCTCACTTTTAATGTCCCTGCAGCATTGACGATAATGCGATAGTACAGATGTGTTGTACAACATTTTGAGCATTGCTTTACCATGCAAGCTTGATTTCACTGCTACTATGACGGGAAACAGATAGAGAGCAAAGAATATTCAGTGTGAGACTAAGACCAGATGGAATTGAATTGGGGAAGATTTAAATGGCTATCAGATACACAAAATTATGACCTCATACAGGAAGTGATTGTGAAACATTGCTCAAAGTGGCCTAAGAGCATTCACTCATCCTTGAACCCTCATCTAGTTATTCACAGCCAACAGTGTTGTTTTTATTTCATGTGGATTCATTGTTCCGTTGTGAATATGACTACTTTGCAGTTTCTCCTTACACCCCTGGGTATGAATGTGGCTTCCTTGTCTTTGAGAGAATGGTCATTTTATATGAATAGGTCAGTGACCTTTTCTCTTTCATTGAATTGCAGTTGAACCCCGATGTGAACGTGTTCCAGAGGAAGTTTGTGAATGAAGTCCGTCGGTGTGAGGAGATGGACCGCAAACTAAGTGAGTTATTGAGTGAGCATTGCTGACGTAATGAGCTGAAAATCATTGCTGACAGCATCATGAGTTCTGGTTAAATTCAGTGGAAAGATGTTCAAGAACTCACTGTTTTCTTCACAAGAACTGTCCTTTTCTGTTTCTGCTCTGTTTTCTCTGCTTGATCATGTTGTTTTTTTTCTTTTCTTTGAAGGATTTGTTGAGAAGGAAATCAAAAAGGCTAACATACCTGTTGTAGACACAGGGGAGAACCCAGAGGTCCCTTTTCCACGAGACATGATTGATTTGGAGGTATAAAAACTTAATTTGGTATGATAACTCAGAATAAGGCTGAAAATGAGAATTAGAAATAAAAAGAACCCTTAATTAAAGTCGCTTAGTTTAGAAACATTATGAGCTGCCTACCGAGGCGCTGTATCAAGGGATGATGAAAAGTTTGTTCCTAAATTTTAAGGCAGCATTGTATCCTTTATTGAGAAGGCAACCCATAATACATTGTGATGAGTACAATGCTAAAACACAGAGATGGGGCATGAGGAGAGAGGTTGTTGATTAGAAATATCTCTAAGTCTTTATTGGTTTGGATAAAAGCGTCTGCTAAATGATTAAATGTAAATGTAAAATAATCTTTTGTCATTCGATACTGAACATTTTGATTAGAGTAGTTTATTAGGTTTAAACATTGAATTATATGTAATTGATGTTCAATTAAACTTTCTATTCATCAAAGCATCCTGAAAAAAAGGATGATTGTTTCCACAAACAAATATTAAGCACAGCATTGATAATAACAGAAAATGTTTCTTGAACAGCAAATCAGCATATTAGAATGAAATCTGAAGGATCATGTGATACTTAGGGCTGTCGCGATAACCGCAATATTGCAATATTGCTTTTGACGAGCATAACCACAGAGGAATGCAACAACCGCAGCAACCGCAAGCATGTTTTATTTTTTCATAAGGCTATTCTCTTCTCGTTTTACACTTCATGCATGTGTACTGAATATTAAATAAAATTAAATAGCAATGATAACATAATGTGTACCATCCTGATTTGTACAGAGGTTAGTAGATTTGTGCTTAACAAACCTAAACAGATTAGCGAATGAGAGAGAACAACTGATCTCGTGCGATTACCTGCGTCTGTCCTTCATGTATATTTGAGAAAATATGTTGTTATGTCCAAGGAAAATTAAATCTCTGTCTTACCATCTACGGTGGCTAGGCTAGGCAAAATATATATATAAATATATAAACAATATTTATGTTCACATCTAGGTGGGAAAAAAAATAGTAATTTGTACTAGTGTCTGTTCAAAATAAATGAAAAGAAACCGAGCATAGTAGATTAGTTTTTTTTTTTTTTTTGTACCGAAATCGTATCGAACTGACATCGGTGTACCGTGCCACGGTATATATATATATAAACCTCAATAGCACGGTATGCGTATATATATGGCAGTAATACCGCATACCGTGCTATTGAGCCACTTTTGCCCTAGTGATACTGAAGACTGGAGTAATGACTTCTGAAAATTCAGCTTTGCATCATAGAATAAATTAAAGTATTTTCAGAGTACTTAAGCTGTGAACAGTTTTGAATGCATTTAATGAGTTTTCCTTTTTTCTCTTTTTGTAGGCCACCTTTGAAAAGCTGGAGAATGAGCTGAAGGAGATCAACACCAACCAGGAAGCCCTGAAGAAGAACTTCCTGGAACTGACTGAGCTTAAGCACATCCTCAGACGAACACAGCAGTTCTTTGATGAGGTCTGTAATGCCTCATCTCTTACAAAACCTTAAGCCTTTAGCGTTTCCTGTGGTATTTCCTGAGGCATTTTACACGGTACATGATAGGCGACAAGCTTTGCTTTCGATCTTGCAGTCTTAGTTGTCTTCTTCCATTTCACACACTCTTAAGAGGCGGTGTGAAACGTGCATGTGCAACCACAACAATATCTGCTGCTGCTTCAGCTTGAGCAAAAACATGCTGCATCTGAACGGGAATATTACTGTTATATTGTTTATGTAAGTGATGGCTAATGAAGCTATAAAATACTGCAATAAACCTCTCTTCAACGTTGTTTTTGACCAAGTAAAAGCTAAAACTATTTCATTGGTTGTGAGTAAAATCACCTTGGATTGGTCAATGGATGTAACATTTAAGAAAGCTAGCAGAAACTGTGTTTTTGTGCTTAACTTCACTGCAGTGCTGCTTTCTGTGTTGTTTTTCGTGTTTCCATGTTCCACTTTTCTCTTCCATTTAGTCTGAACTGGGAACTCACTGTTCCCCTTTACCGTGTAAAATAGCCTTTACTCACAAATGTTATGTTGTGGTTATATTTGAATACAAACCAACAGATCAGAATTATTAAACACCATTACATAGTCAAAACATCAAGCAATCTAACACAAACAGAGGAACCATGTTTTTCCCCATGTCTGTAATAATGTTCAAGCTGACAAAGACAGATGCATGTCTAACAGATTGAAAGGCCATTGTCTGAAATCCTGGTCACATCTCAGCCGCTGGTGATGATGTCACACTGCCCTTCCCAAGACCAGTTCTGCAAGGTGTTCGACTCCCTATTCACACGTTTCCTGAACCTGTAAAAATATGCTCAGTCTTTTGTGTCCGGGATAATCAGCTACTACCAGGGTGTTTCTTTTCTGTCTTTCAGCCTGTTGGAGATCTTTGACCTTACATTTCTGTGCTTCCTGGACACTGATCTGAACTGTAGCTTTTTATTGTGATATATTTCTTTTACAAGTTATAAAAGATCATTTGAGAGCAAGTAGTTAAGTTGTAAGCTGTCTTGTAATCATTCACTTTACACTTCCACTAACTTGGGCTCTTTCACAGACTGGTGGTGGGTGGTGTAAGGGTGGTGTGGCTAAGTGGTTAAAAAACAAACAAAAAAAGTATTCAAAGAACCAATCCCTCTGCTACAGTCCCAGTGTGCTTGAGTTAGGCACATCAGCCTGGTTTTCCCTGTAATTACATGTATTGTAATTTGCTTTGGGTAAAGGTTGTCAGCTGGTTGAGTATTATTAATTAAATATCAAGATTTACTCTAATAAATCCTCTAAATAAGTAATTTTTTTCTTATTTATGTAATATGAAAGAAGTACTTTACCTGAACATGTAGAGCTTTGATCTATCACAACATCTATCAATATTATTTTAACTACAACAGCTTTATACTTTAATTTACTTTTGCCCTGCTGTATGTAAAGGGCCCTTTATTTGATAGAAAACTATTTCCTGAAACAATATTATCAACACTACAATTTTTTTACAGGAAGAGATAAATAAATACAATTATTGTTCTCTTTTGCTTTTTGTTAGATGGAGGACCCTGCACTTTTGGAAGAGTCTTCAACTCTAATGGATCCGAATGAGGTTGTACGTGCTGCTCCTCTTAGGCTTGGGTGAGTATGTTAGTGGGTCTGGTCTCTGTCTTACTAAGTTATGTTATGGACCGCTAAATCATGGATACGTCACATGTGGAAATTACAGTACAGCCTGAACTCATTCTTTCAGTGTATAATTTTACCTCACAAATTGTATCTCTTGACGTTCACTATCACTGAAGCAGGCCTGCTTGAACACAAGAAATTCAGTTTCTCTGTATGTGTGCATATGCTTGGATGAAACTCGGACGTAAATGGGGATTGCACACTTTCTGATCTGCCTGCCTAGATTTTTTTTTATTCGCCACAGTTCTAGAAGAATGCAGAACAGGTCTTTTAAATGTGTCTAAATGTAAGGGTACATGTGGATCGTAAATGCATCAAATGTTTTTTGTTGGTAGTAATATGGTCATATTGTTCTGGATTGAGTTGTAAAAATCACAGTACAATGGGAGAGGTAGCTTTTAAATAGGTTTATGATAGTAAAATTGAAGTAATAAAGAGTGATTTAACACATTCTTATGTAACTGCTGCTAATGCCAGCAGGTTTGTCATTGATCTGTGATCAGTAATCCTGGAATGCCTTTAATACTTAACATGAAACACACTTTTTCCATTTCGAGCATTGGATGAAAAGAAAGCACCATCAGAGGAGTTAAGAGATGAAAGTAAAGAGGAATGAGGACATATGTTAATATAATATAGTTTTTGCAATATAGGATGCAGATCAGTTATTAGAAGGGGCAGAAACACGACACAATGACCAGATGGTAGAGTAATAGATGTGTGGATTTTCACACAATGTGTTTGAGAGGCCTGACAATTTTCACCACACAATACATTTAATTCAAATATTTTTTATTAAAAAATATTTAAAAAAATTGTATTAAATATTTTGAAGTACCTCAAAAGTTTGGTACTCCTGGATATCAGTTTCATTATTCAGATGTCTGCTGTTGGAGGATGCTGATGTAATTCCCTCACCTTTGATGCTGGTTGCAGGTTTGTTGCAGGGGTAATTGGCAGGGAAAGGATGCCCACCTTTGAGAGGATGCTGTGGAGAGTTTGTCGTGGAAATGTCTTCCTGCGACAGGCAGATATCGATGACCCACTTGAGGACCCTGCCACAGTCAGTTTCCCCTGTGAAAAATACAAATAAATAACTTTTCAAGATAGAATTGATTATTAACTGTATATTTAATAGGAACTTCCTCTTCTGTTTTTTTCTCCCTTTTTTCCAGGGAGACCATGTACACAAGTCTGTGTTCATCATTTTCTTCCAGGGAGACCAGCTGAAAAACAGAGTCAAGAAGATTTGTGAAGGGTACGAGAGCATCACTGTCTCAATACAGTGACCAAAACAAAAGAAAATGGTGTTTACATCAGATTTACATGAGAAAACGTTACATGTTTTCTGAATTTGGAGACTTTGGGTTGGTAAAACATTTATTGTTTTTGAAAGAAGATTCTTATGCTCACCGAGGCTGTTGCTGCTTTATTTATTTATTTAAAACACAGGACAGTAATCTTGTGAAATATTATTACAAACTAAAATATATTTAAATATGTTTATTAAAAAGCTGCAATTGAAACATTTCTTGTTATTATCAATGTTCAAAATAGTTGTGCATATATTTATAGAGACCATGATGCGTTTTTCAGGATTTAAAAGAAGAGCATTTATTTGGAATGAAATCTTTTGTCATAAATTTATTTGCTACTTTTGATCAATATAATGCATTCTTGCTGAATAAAGGTATTCATTTCTTTAGAAAAAAAAATCTTATTCACCCCAAACTATGATAGTGTAATGTGTATTTGACATATTCTTAAAATGAATATATTCCATATTCATATATTTTACCAATATTTTATGTTAGGTTTCGGGCATCTCTGTACCCCTGTCCTGAGACCCCTCAAGAGAGGAAGGAAATGGCCGCTGGAGTCAACACTCGAATTGATGATCTCCAGATGGTGAGACATGAGTTAAATACGTGCACACACACACACACAAATTCTTTCACAAAGACTTAATTCTGCTTATGAGCAAAGTTAATAAACTTGTCTTTTATTTCTTTGGCCAAAATAAGTGCATATAGAGACAGTCCTTTTTTAAAGTTATTATTTTTCTTGTATGAGGCGAGTTAAATCGTATGAATGCATCCAGACCTGATCTAGTTCAGTTAGAATTGTTTTCTCTGTTGCTTTGTTCACTCTGTCCACAAATCTGAATTGGTTTTCAAATCCTGCCACACTGTTTACACTGCCATTTTACAAATGATGAAATCTGATCTGTTTATTCAAACATTATCACCAATATCTGGTCCATCTGCGGCAGCTGCTATAGTAACAATGTAAGCACCGACACAATGGCACGACCACCTGTTTGCAGTCTGAACAAAGTCGATATGTCCCCATCTGTGTGTGTTTGTATGTGTCTCATCTGTTTCTGTCCGAGCGGTCAGATCAGAGGTTCTTACATCAGAGATTATAAAATGATGATCATAAAAACGAAAAGTTATAAAACCAAAGCGTAGCTGTTTACAGAGTGACTAAAAGATTTAAACAGGAAAGCAAACATGCTTCTGAAATAATGCATGCTGCTGGTTCTGTTGTAATATGATTGAATATGATTTGACAGTACATCAATTGATGCCATTTGCTTCATAAACTCCAGCTTGAGTGGCGTAATGGAATTACATGACATAATGAGTGTGAGCAGAAACTGTGTGCTGTACCAAATACTGATTAGATTAGAACAGGGTGGATTTCACTATCAGTAAAATAAATAATTAGACAATAAATTAAGTACACTGCGCTCTGACTGTGTCATATAAATTACATATGTATTTGGTGATGCTTTTAATCATAACAACTTACATTATACTATAAACAGACCCTAAATATTTCCTGTTGTCAGTAAAAATTTACATTTTTCATAGTTAGTGCAGATCACGGTCTCTACAGTATGAGAGTGCATGGCTATTTAATTAAATGTATTTATTTGTATTGATTTATTTTTATTCATATTAAACAGATGTTGTTGTTTTTTGGCTTGTGGCGCCCCCTGCGGGTCTGTGTATCACTTTGACAACCTCTGGATTAGACCTCTGGTCTCAAAACTCTGCACAGCTGTGTGTGTTTGTCTTTTTCTCATTTTCTTCTCCGGTTTTCTTTTTTATTCCCTCTCTTGAGCTGAGATTAAACTAACACACAGTAAAGTGCAGGTTGACTGTGTCATTGCACAGTCAGTGTCTGTCAGTTTGCACGTGTCATTAGTCATTAGGGGCTACCAGTAGACGTAATGGGGGACTGCTTGGATGGTGTTTCAGCTCTGGGTCTTTGAGAGAATCTCTCACAGTACCTTATTTGGGAAGGAAAAGTTTGGGTGAGTGTGTCCTCACACATTTACATAGTACCCATTGCTTCCACCCACACAGTTTAGACCTTCAGCACATGGCAGGGCAGTTTATGACCGCTGCTTGGTTCTCACGTTAGATTTATTCAGTGTCTGCACAGTGAGTGGCACCTACAAGTTTCCGCATCATGCCATTTTTCTACACTCGCTGACAGTGATATCACATACCGTAATATCACAGCCAATCAGAATTTGTTGTTTAATAAACCTTATTCAGGGTTGTGTTTAGGATTTAACAGGAATGAAAACCTAAAGGGTTCGAAGTACAGTAAATTCAATGGATTGTAACAACATACCGATTGTTCGGCTTATGAGACGTATTTTTTAAATAAACTTTCAGTAGACAAAAACTCCATAAAACGGCTTTGAAAGTTGTAAAAATCATGTGATCTAGAACCTTTACAGTGCGTTTTATTGTAAAGACTGTAAATCTGTCCATGACAGCCTCATTTCCATCTGTTAAATTTATAATACCTGATTAAGGTCTAAAGGCAGCTATGTGGAGCAAGATTTTGGGACATTGTAGGCAAGGCTACCCTCAAAACATTAGAAATCGATCGACAAAAATCTGAAAAGAAACTCTTGTTGTCATTGCATCACAACCAGTTACAACTGTTAGGTGCTTTTCACAGCGGCTGTCTCGTAGTGAGAGTTCCTGTCTGTGCATATCCACATGCTGAGGAAGTTTGTTCTTCGTGTTCGGCACAGTTATTCGCTGATTCTCTCTTATCCCACACCCTCAGAAAACACACATGCATATCCGTTTTCTCTCTGACTATTCAAAAGAAATGAAGGAACATATCCAAGCTCAAGAGTGCTGACAGGGCCGTGACTGAGTGTGCGCTCGAGTTCCATGTCACTGACTCACTTTGAGCTATTAGCGGGCCTGTTTGCCCGTGAGGGGAGAGAGAATGGTCACTATGCACTTGTGTGTGTGCGCCTGCCGGGCAGGAATCATTAATGTCCCTGTGATCCTCTCACAGATTTAGAGAGAATTTGGTACCCTTTAGTATAGTACACATGCCATGTTTGTGTTTCTGTTGCTGTTTGAGCAAGACGGAAGCTCTTTGGGACACATTATTAAGGATTACATAAATCCCAGAGTGGGCGAGTTTGCCTGATTTGTCAGCGCGGGTGAGTCTCCGTATGTTTCCAGCGTGGGTGAGCATGTGGGATATTCTAGTGTGGGCTAGTGTGTCTGATTTTAGAGTGGGCGGCTGCGTATGTCCCACCCGTGTGAGCGAGAATGCACACTTGGACATTAATGTAGCCACTCTATCTGTCTAACATGCCAACCAGATACTGGCACACTTCCCTGGCCACTCCTGAATGATTGAGAAATCCAACTTACTTAAATAGAAGCCATATTGGATACGTTCACATAACCAATTTTTGGGATTCACAAACATGTTTATCAACTTGTGTGGCTCTTGAATTTTCCTGGTCATACAATAGCTGACATTTGTGGTGGCATTGGCTAAATACTTCAGTTTTTTTTTTTGTTCCATGCAAAAAAAAAACTAAACAAAAAAACTCTTCTGATTGTTCCTCAAAAAGATGTACAAGCTCATAAGCAAATGAATGGTTTGAAACCGATTAACTGAATCAGATTATCTTTACTGAACTCCGTCACTGAACCCCAAATGTTTTTCTGTCATGATTCAAACTAAACAGAGAACCGTTACTGTGTGCACTTTGCCTGACTTAACATCAGCCATGCAAAAGATATTCACAACAGTTTTTTTTTCTGAAAAATATTCAGACATTTAAAGGATATTGAACATTTACCGGGTTTCCATGTCAGACTTGACACTAAACTGCAGTCTGGTCAGCGTCAGGCCTCTCAGGTTGCTCTTTCAGCTCTAATTGTGACTATATCACCTCACTTGTTCAGTGATCTTGTTTCCTGTTTTGACCCCTCCTCTTCCTCTCTGCTGTGTGTTCCAGGTGCTGAATCAGACGGAGGATCACAGGCAGCGTGTTTTGCAGGCGGCTGCCAAGACTGTCCGAGTATGGTTCATCAAGGTCCGGAAGATGAAAGCCATTTATCACACTCTGAACCTCTGCAACATCGATGTCACTCAGAAGTGTCTGATTGCTGAGATCTGGTGCCCTGTGTCCGATCTAGACTCCATTCAGTTTGCCCTGCGTCGGGGCACGGTGAGGACACATTCTTGCATACGCTTATATCGATTGATGTTTCTGTAAACTACTAAGATCTTAAGCCAGAGGAGGTTGGTACAGTGTCTCATTCTTCACGCTGCTACCTACTATTATTGAATCCAGCAAATCAAATCACAGCATGACTTTTTCCTCTTCATAATTACATTAACTCTCTAATCAGCACATCACTGATAAAGTGATTCATTGTCATAACTATGAATCTGATCTCAAATTAACATCTTAAATGTTACAATTGGCCTGTGTCATTGTCATTTGAACTCTAATAAGGGCTCTACTAAAGATGGATTAGGCTAATTTGAGAAATAATATTAGACATATTGGAACTGTTGTAGTTTATAGATATTTTAAAGATCCTGGCTTGATGGTTGTTGTTGACACATTATATCCTATTAAAACAGAATATTGTTATGGGGCGATACAAAGTTGTGGGACACTGTTGTGGTCTTTAGTTTATGTAATAGCCATGAACCACAATTTGCTGCTTGCTATTGCTAGTTTTTAATTGCATAAATATAATAACTTTGTATAATAACTTTTTTTTTTTGTAAAAACTTAGTGTTATGTCTTGTGGCTTTTCTTTGGTCCATCAAGTCACAGGAAGAAAAGACATTAACACATTCAGTATAATATCAGCACTATAATCTGTTTGCTGCTTTGCTTTAAAAACATTATCATATCTGCTAAATCCAATATTGATTGAACTCTAATTCATATATAATGAACTATTAGTACATAAAACATTTTCAATGCATATGTATCTCTTGAATAAAACACATCTCGAGTATTTGAAACTTGCAGTTACCCTATATTGCAGTCAAATGTGTTTAATTAACTAAAATAATCTGAGATACATGATTTATTTTGAAATTGTATGGGTTTGATCTGTATGGACATAAACTATTAATTATATTTGTGCAGGTCCTAAAGTCTTAAATGTGATTTCACAACTCCTGATGTAAGCTGCATTACACTGGGGCAGTAGTCCATTTTACATCGGCATGTTAGACCACATATATTACCACCGCACGTGTTGTCTCCAAGGAGTAGCCGATTTGTTCTTGCCATCACATACAATGACTCACTCTTTGTAAACATGGTTTTAGCTTCTATTATCCCAGGACACACAGACATGCACACAGGGGACTGAGTGTTAGGACGGAATGCCCAGATGCTTTTACATTGAGTCATGAGACCCCTCAGATCAAAGTTTGAATGTTCCTGTGGTCTAGAACTGCTGAAACCTGATCCCCTTCTCACAGCACCACAAGTGGACTCTGTCCATGTTTGTGATTTTCCATTTTTTCCTCTCAGTAGAAAATAGTCAATGATTGTTTTTCAGATTTTGATTAATTGGAAAATACATAACAAAAAAGTTTAAATATGCTTGTAAAATATATTTATTTTGTTTTTTTATTGCATACTAGTATACAGTACCTTAATTCAATAGCCACTATGTAAGAATGATTGTTTGTCAACGCTTTGGCACAGCAATCTGAATTTTGACTAAACACATGAACCAAAATGATATAAGTTTGTTTGTTTGATATAGTGCGTGCTGAAGATCACTTGACTAATGGATTCTAGATTCTCATAGCTTATTCACAGCAGATGGTGTGATGCCTCTGTGAGGTCCGGGATGTCACACCTTACTACAGGACAGTAAGGGCAGATTGGGTGTAATACCTGTAATCCCTGTGGTGAGACGTTGTAGTGTAAGGGTCAGAGGTCACTGCAATATTAACCTTGTAATGGTCACACCGTAAGAGGATTAACTGCTCACACAAATTCACCTTCTGTTCTTCTGTGTCTGCCTCAGTCTTTATAGAGTTAAAACGGGTTATGTATTCTCTATATAATGCTAGACTTACAGCCACCAACCTACAGATGGATTCTTACAGATAATTTGTTAATCCATGTAAAGCATTGTTTGTTAACAAAAAAGCGGCTTCCGTCTGAACTTAAACTAGATGTGTAATAGTGTTAAGTCCATGTAGGCAGTGTGTTGAAATGTGAAGGATTGTGCTTGCATGCTAGTTCAAAGCCTGCCCTTACACATGGCATTCTTCCTCATGCCTTATTTAACCAGCAGCTATTAATATCAGCTGTCTTACACATTGCCTTCATATGCACTTACATGCTGTGGGCTCAATACTCAAGTTCAGTTCACAATAAACAGCATCTGTTTGAAATTTAAGCAAACAAGTGACACGATTTCCACAGATAAATGAGCATTTACATAAATGTAATGTAGGGGCATGCATACAACTGCGCCACTGTTTACTGGGAAGCAAACTGGAGCATTTCTTTTCATGCATGAATGGTTGTGTTAAATTCCGCTCTATTTCATACAGGAGAGAAGTGGATCCACTGTTCCCTCCATCCTAAACAGAATGCAGACCAAACAGACCCCACCCACCTTCAACAAAACCAATAAGTTCACCTCTGGCTTTCAGAACATCGTTGATGCCTATGGCATCAGCAACTACCGGGAAATCAACCCAGGTAACCCTGACCTTCAGTAGTTTTGTCCCAAAATCCTCTGCAGAGATTAAAATAAGATACAGATCAACAGATCCTGCTGTGCTACCTTATCATATTAGTTATTTTTTATTTGTGGGTGTCCCAACATAATGTTTGTGCTCATATGTTCAGCTCCATACACCATCATCACCTTCCCCTTCCTGTTTGCGGTCATGTTTGGCGATCTGGGTCATGGTATACTCATGACCTGTGCTGCACTTTATTTGGTACTGCGAGAGAGACGATTAATTGCCCAGAAAAACGACAATGAGGTATCCATTTATCCACCCATCTCATAATTATTATTTGATCATTTTGTTCAAATCAAATATTCAGTCATATAGCTTTATTTACATATAGATCCTGAAAATATTGATGCTAATTGTTTTTAAGTAGTGTTACTTTAGCATGTAAATTAAATGTTTGTAGTGGAGAATAAAACAGACTCTTGTTATGGGTTATTTTTAATAAAGACAAAGCTAAATGGGATATTTGTTACTGTGCATTTGCGTGATGATTTGTAAGTTTAGTTTATAAGTAATAAGATGGTCTGAAAGTCTGGTCTTGAAGGTCTGAATATGTACAGTTTAGGCATAAAATATAGCTTATACTCAGATTTTTTTTTTTAAGTAAGGAACTGTATTTACTCAATAGTATTTGGTAAAGAAATGCAATTTAACAAGCATTATATTTTACGTTCTTGTTAATGATTCTACATTTATTTGGTCATTTGGGCTACTACAAATCACGGTGTTCTCTCTTTCTCTAGATGTTTAGCATGATATTTGCGAGGCCGTTACATTATTCTCCTGATGGGAATATTTTCAGTGTATACTGGGATTATCTACAACGACTGTTTCTCCAAATCTCTCAATGTCTTTGGCTCGGGCTGGAGTGTCCGACCCATGTTTGGAGAGAGAGGAGGCAACTGGACGTAAGTAGTCAATTCCAAACCATTGATTTTTACATCCATCTTGCTTTAAAGGTTCATTGTTGTTGTTTTTATGGCCCTCAGAAAATGTAGCTCTCATAATCAGCCACTTGATTGAATTGATCATTCAGATAAGCTCTTCATGTGTGGCGATCACAAGCCATCATTATTTTTAACACTGATTTTACATTAACTCATTCAGGCCTACGACACTGAAGGATAACCACGTATTACAGCTGGACCCTGCTGTGCCAAAAGTGTTTAATGGACCCTATCCAATTGGCATTGACCCAGTAAGCACCTAGTAAAAACATCTAAACAGTTCTGTGGCAAAGATAGTCTAAATTCAGCCCTTTGAGAGCTGTTTTCTTTCTCCTCTTACAGATCTGGAACATTGCTACCAATAAGCTGAACTTTCTGAACTCCTTCAAGATGAAGATGTCAATTATTCTTGGAGTCATCCACATGTCGTTTGGAGTTACTCTCAGCCTTTTCAATCACCTGTAAGCACCTGTCTGTTGTTACTCTAAATAGGTCTGTATCAACATGTAATGCTAATTTAAGTCTGTTTGTCTACGTGTGAAGGTACTTCAAAAAACCTCTGAACATCTACCTGGGTTTTATTCCTGAGATCATCTTCATGCTCAGTCTGTTTGGGTACCTGGTGCTGCTCATTTTTTACAAGTGGTTGGCTTATGATGCCAAGAGCTCAAAAGAAGCCCCAGTCTTCTTATAACCTTCATCAACATGTGCCTCTTCAGTTACAAAGATCCCACCAACAAGACATTTTACACGGGACAGGTACACTAATATCGTGTGAATTCATCAGTATGTGTGGCGATTGAGACAACTTGACATTTAAAATAGATTTTTCTCTCTTTTTCTCTGTCTCTGTAGGTTGTAATTCAGTGTCTGCTAGTTATTATAGCTCTCGCCTGTGTACCATGTATGCTCATAGTAAAGACGCTAGTAATGCGCAGGCAATACCTCTGGAGAAGACATCTGGTAAGGACCTGTTTGACACGCCACATTAGAGATTCCTACATGTCCAGTTTTGAACCTTTTTTATTTTTAGACAGTGTTTTTTAGGTTTTATTTTAATTTCGTAATGTTTTAGTTTTTATTTTAATTTCAATCATCAGTCATGAAATTCTTCAGAATATTCATTAATGTCCACATGGATGTCTCTTAAGTATAATTATTAGGCCTGGAAAGGTCATGGAAATTAATACAATCTTTGAAAGGTCATGTTAAGTTTTATAGTCAATATGCACTTCTAGTTTGGGGTCAGTGGGGTATTTAAATATTTTTGAAATTAGTCTCTTATGCTTATGAAGGGTGCATTAACAGAGACATATTAAAAAACATTATTTATATATATATATATTAGTGCTGATAAACGATTAATCGCATCCAAAATAAAAGTTTTTGTTTGCATAATATATGTGTGTATATTTAATATATATATATATATATATATACATAGAAATACATGCATACATATATTTAAGAACATTTTTGTTTATATATTAAATATATTTATATACTATAAAATATAAGAGTGTGTGTATATATATATATATAAATCAAATTATATACATAATTCATATACACAGTAAACATACATATATTATGTAAACACATTTTTTTTATTTTGGATGCGATAAATCGTTTATCAGCACTAATATATATATCCATTTAAAATAACTGCTTTCTATTTTAATGTGTTCTCAAATGTAATTTATTCCTGAGTTTATGCTGGTCTTTAGTGTCTCTTGATTCTTCTGAAGTCATTCTAATATGCTGTATTTTATGGGTTAGAAAGTGTGGGAACCATGATAACCTAGATTATTATATAATGCTCAGCCAAAACATATACATTACTTGTACACACAACCATGACCTAGTGTGACTTTTGCTGCAGGGAATGCAAAACTTTGGGGGAATCCGTGTGGGCAATGGCCCCACAGAGGATGAAGCTGGGATCATCGAACATGACCAGCTCTCACAAAACTTAGAAGACGAATCGCCTGAGGTGAGGGAATTCTCTTTTATTATTCTGTCTGTCGGTTTTTCTCTCAACTAGCCTATAGAATAACTAATCATTTTACTAAATAAATACTTTACCCATCCTTGTTTATTTTTAATTTTACAAAGATGCTTTAGTTTGTGAACTCTAACAACAGTCTTTCTACTGGCTCCATTTATCTGGACGTTTGTTTGGGTCGAGTGTTTCTTTCCGTCACTCCATGTGATGTCATCTGTTGATCCTGAGAATAACTTAACGCTTTATCATAAGAATAATTAAAGTGAATTTCTTTACAGTAGTCTATGTGAAACTTGTTTCCACCCACACGGTGACAAGTCACACCCAGGTATCAAAAACGACCGCAGTTGGCAGTGGGGGTCGCTCGCCTGCAGTGGGCATTCCACTCTGTGACTCACTGCATACCAGTGCTGGTCTAAACTGGGGCAGCCCCTTTTAAAAGCAATGTCTCTCCCCCCCAACCACTGTATCCCGTGGCAACTAGCCTCAAAACACTAAACAAACACCCTCCTGGCTAATTGGGTTTCTCTACACTGGAAATAAAATGGAGGCAGATAACCTGCCTTATTGTTTTGAGGTTTGAGATGCATTCTTTTCAGTGCATTAGTGCCAAATAATCTTTCTCCTTCCATTCCAAACAGACCTGCCGGTAGCAGCCATTAAAGTCAGTTTACTGGAGACTGAAGTCAAATCCACAGGATTGTTTATCTCTCTCATTTTGGTGTTTTCAGTGACCCTATAAGGTATTTGGTCACTGAAGCTGCACTAAAAAATTATCAGTTTACAAAAACCAAATGGCATCTGCAAACAAAGATGCTAGACCTCATAAATAGCATACATTTCCTCAGCTATTTTTGTATTACTTTTAACCAACTGGTCTATATGACTTCATTCACACTGCAAGTCTTAGTCCTGAATTCCGCTGAATTTTGTATAAATGTTCACATTTGTTTTAAACACATTTGGCCAATATCAGATTTACAGTGTGAACAGATCATGGTTTGAAATGAAGTGCACGCGCTTGAACAACAAAATCCTCCCATTGCTTCTCAAAACTAGTCTAAAACTAGCCCAATCACGTTCCGGGGGGTAAATACTGCATTAGTGTGGTCACGTCAACCCACAGCAACAGTGAAAATAGCCCAATTCTGCAGGAAAACTGTGGATTTGGCAACACCTGCGCAGTGCACTGTCATGCGGAAGTAAACATGGAGGACATGAAGTAAGCAATTATGCGTTTATTTATAGTGTGATCTGTCGCAGAAGCTAGCTAAATTATGCACCGGTAATATGAAAAATAAAGACAATTTAGTTTTAAAGCTTTTATGATTTGAATTCTTACACGTCACTGTACTTTTACTGACTACCTTTCACAAGTCTTGATAACTTTGGGTATGTAAAATCTTTGAAGTGACTCCCATGAGTGCAGAACCGAGTGACGTACAAGTCACATGAATAACAGATAACAACAGATAACTGTTGTAAAACATCTGACCTTTATTGCATTTAGTTCCACATATGGAAGTGGCACAAATCGAATTGAGAAGATCAGATTCCATGTGGTTTGTTCACATTGTCATGATAAAAACAGATCTGAGTCACGTGTGAGCAAAGAAAAATCAGATTTGAGCCACTTTGCCTACAGTGTGAACACAGCCATAGAGTCATCCACCCTCAAATGATCAAAGGTGTCCTAGCAGCAGGTGTAGTTAGTCACATCACTCTTTTGACAAACAGAAAATGTCCAAACTGTTGTCCAAATCATGTCTGTTTCAAACCTAACAAATCTTATCATGAAATGTTTTACTTAGTGTGCTGTGCTTGGTTAAAATAAATGGCACTTGCTTTGTTGTATTTTGTTTAATTAGTCATTCATGTATTTGTAGGTGTGGCTTGAGCTTATTGACGACTTTTTGGGGCCACTGCATTTTGTTAGGACTGATAATAAATGTGTTGGTCTTTAGATCTTTGCAATTTCTGTAAACCAAAATGTGTTTTTCCTCTCACTATCTCTTCATCAAATTCTAACCCTGTCATTAACCCTGTTTTAACCCTGTGTGTCTGTCTGTGCATGTGTCTGATTACCTTTCAAGCAGTCAGAGGAGGAAGTGGTAAGAGCAGACAGCCTTCTCGACTCTGTGTAGATGTTTTTTACATTTGTGTTTGTGTATATGTGCACCATCACCCCATACAGTCCTCTTGCTCTGCAGCTGTGTGTGTGTGTGTGTGTGTGTGTGTGTGTGTGTGTGTGTGTGTGTGTGTGTGTGTTGGCTTCAGTGTTGGGTAGTCTCCTGTAGTTGGTGTTGGATCCTTTTCCAGTACATCTAGATAGAGTCTTTTCTAGACACTCATTTTCCTTTGTTTTAGTCACCATCACTACATGGGAATGATCCAGTGAGCCGTGCCATGATTAGAAAATATATCACATCAAATGATGCCGATCATCTGAAAGGCCCGTGCTGTGATTTTGTTCTCGTGCCCGTTAGATTCAGGGCTGCTAATCATTCTGTGATTGAGCTGGGAGTGGGACTATATTTTTGTGTTTTCATTAGTCTGAACAGCTCTTATTGCTCTCTTTCTCTCTCTCTCTTTAGTTTAATTTTGCAGATATTGCAGTGCATCAAGCCATTCACACTATAGAATACTGCTTAGGCTGCATCTCAAATACTGCCTCTTATCTACGGCTTTGGGCGCTGAGTCTGGCCCATGCGCGTAAGTAATGCACACATGCATACATTGAAAATACATGGACAATTTATTATGCTTAGTTCTACTTTGTAGAGTAGTAATAAAGTCTTTGTAATCTCTATTAAATTAATTCATACACTGTAGCCTTTTACAGTGTCAGTACATGTTTATCCTCGCAATTTGTAATTGAGTAATTGTTTACAAGATACTTCTTAAAAAGTGTTTTTGTGTTCTTGCAGAGCTCTCTGAGGTCTTGTGGTCGATGGTGATGCACATAGGTCTGGCTTCTAGGAATTTTGGTGGATTCTTTTTGCTGTCAATCATCTTTGCCTTCTTTGCTACACTAACAGTGTTTATTCTGTTGATCATGGAAGGGCTGTCTGCTTTCCTTCATGCTCTCAGATTGCATTGGTAAGGACACACACACAATGCTTGGCTTTATTAATTAAAACCGTTGAACAGTTTCAAGAGCAGATGCCGCTAGACTAGCAAAATACAGTTGCATTGACTATTCTGAGTGCTTAATGTTATTCTTTACACACAAAAGCTTTAGTTGCATGCATGAGAACTGCACTCTAAAGCTAAACTCACTTCCTGAAAAGATGTTATCAAGATTTTGATCAAAGCTATGTACAATACCAATTTTATTTTGTACTCAGAGTTGCAATCCACTGAGCTTGTTTCTCCACTTATTTTCTGTAGGGTGGAGTTTCAGAATAAATTCTACACTGGACAGGGCTTCAAGTTCATGCCTTTTACTTTTGACAGCATTCTGGAGGGCAAGTTTGAAGACTAAACCACACCCATATTCTCTTCCTCCTCAACCTCCAAACTACAGGAGCCCCTCAGATTGCTCGTGAGATTTCATGATTCTTGTGAACACTGTGACTTTGTAAGGCTCAACATTTCTCAGGTGTTCTACATCAGGACATAAATGGAATAATTTACTAGCAGGTAAACTAGATGTAATTAGCTGAAGCTGAAAATAATCTGAGCTACAACTGCATAACATATTTGCAATTATTTCATAACTGTAGCAGCAATATGTATTGATTTGTAATAATACAAACTCAAGTGGTGTTGCCATACAGCACACACAGGATTATTAACAGCTTAAATTTGTACTCTTCAATCAAGGCAAGATATCATTACAGTTTCCCTCATTATAGCATAGGTGGAGATTTTGTCTATATTTTTTCCAGTCTCTTAAATTATTAGTTTGTTTTTTATGTATCTTTTATCCTTTATGTTGACACATTTATATAATAGTTCTTATGCAAAGGGACCTCATTTCAAATGCAGCAAAGCTTCTGCCGAGAGGATATCCTCATCAAGCATATCTGATTACTAGATGCAGATATTCCCCAGATTTATTGCAGATCTTTGCATTCTTTCGGAAAATGTAAGTAAAGAGTAATTCTATTTTAGTTGGCCTTGAACTGAGTTGCTGTGTTTTTTGGTGTGTGTTTTGTTATTGCGATTTAAATGCAAAACACATCTAAACTGTTAATCTCACAAATCTTTGTTCATAAATGAGTTTACAACATGGACATGCATTGGCTCCTCAAAACAAATGTGTTAGTTTGATCGATGTCAGAGGGAGTCTTGGAGAAAATAACTACCAAGTAAAAGCAGTAAACGAAGCTGAATGATTGTCTGTTTTGTTTGTCAATAAAGAGTAAAGAGTGGATCTGAACTTGTTTCATTTTTTTTTTTTTACATGAGTGAAAATATCTATTAATCATGTCTATACATGTATAATACAATTCATTTAAGCATTCATTAATTAAGAAGCAATGTAAATAATGTATAGCATAATTATACATTTTAATAAACATTAAATATTTCTGTTTTCTGCGCTATTGCTGTTGTTTCACATTAGCCATGCTGATATGTGGAACGACAGGACTTGTACTCTTGTGATATTGCTTAATTACATTTCAGACTAAATTTGACCAGTTTGTATTTTCTACATTAACAAAAAGTACCAAGCTTTACAGTTTCCCCTTCTCATCTTAAAAAAACCCTTTAATCACTCACACTTTCTAGAGCTAGTGTGATAAGCAAACATTCAACTTAAAAAAGCAACAGTCCAAATCACAACAACTGCTTCCACTCCACAACACTCACATACTTTGGTCTGAAACTTCACAAAGACCATCGCTCCGATACAGCATACAAACAGAAACTTCTCAATCCTGATGAACTAAAAATCAACACGTTATGAACAAGTTATTATGCTATATTTGAATGCCTATGGTGTTTCCAGTAATGCAGCGTATCTATGATACTAATTTTCAGGATCTGGTTTGTGCTTTAATGAGTCATAAATCTATTTGAGCCGTTTGTCTCATAGCCTTGCGTAAATGAGTGTGTGGGTCTGCGTTCTAGTGTTCCTTGCCCGGCTCTAGGGAGGGTGGAGACTCCCCTTAAAGGGTCAGTGTGGGTGAGACCTTACAGTAAGTGATCTCAGCAGAGGGCTGGACTAAGGAGGGGAAGGGAAGACCTGACGGACGGGCTTCACAGGGGAGCTGTGGCCACACACACTCCTACACACCTTGGACAGAGAGTCTGCTTCCACCGACTGGCCGAGGTCCTAGAGTAGACTTAAAGGAAAGAGTAAGGGAGGCAAAGTTTGAGGCATTACAGCAAACCTAGAGAGTAGTCCTTAGTGGTAGTAGGTAGTGCAGGTGACTTGAAGATTGGTTAGAAGTAGCCAAGAAGAGTTGTTGCCTGCAAGTTAGAGTCGTTGCACTGTGATCGTTGGGTGTCTACTGTCATTCAAGTCTTTTTTTAGTGCTTTATTTTTACCCTAGGACTGCGTTCTTGCACACCGGCCACAAGTGTGCATGCTTCTGCCCTCTGTCTGCAAGTAAGCTTGTGTGTGTTTCATCGGAGTCTACTTGAAACCGAGCCATGGCCGACACAGACTTCAAACTGGAGCGTGCTGTCTTCGCCGAAATCTCTGATGATGATGATGATGAGGAGGTCGCCTTGGTGCCTGCTGCCATCAAACCTGCCACCGCCTCCAAGGTGTTCAAATCAAAACGAGGGGACGACGACGATGATGACCTGTCAGAAGAGCTGGACCTGGTGTTGGGGCCGGGACTTGATGGAGGTGGCAGCGGTGAGGCCCAGAAGTCTGAGGCCCACGCTACAGGCGTGATGGTCCTGGCTCTCCTAGACAAGATCATAGGTGTGGTGGACCAGATCCAGCAGACTCAGACAGGTCTGGAGGCCAAGCAGGAGACCATGGAGAAGAACATGAGCAGCATCCAGACGGAGCTGGCCAAGCTGGCCAAGAGTCACGTTGGGACGGCCGGGACGGTCAACAAGCTTCTGGACAAGGTGCGGAAGGTGAATGTCAATGTGAAAGATCGTGCGCACGGACCTGGAGAAGCAAGCGGGACAGATAAAAAAACTGGAGACCAATGAACATGAGCTCCTCAAGAGGAAGAACTTCAAAGTGCTTATCTTCCAGGTGAGTTATGGGTGCTTGACAAACTGTGAAGTCTTTGATATGCAAGCATGACATTCCATGAGCTATCATTTGTCCAAACTAATGGAGACTAATTAGTCTTTTAGCTCATACTTCATTCAAAAGAAACTTAAAGGAACCCTCAAACAACCGTAGTTGATTGCCTTACTCAACTGCATGGCTTGCTTCTTGCAGGGTCTGAACCTACAGTAGTTTGTTACATTCCCAGCTCTAACCAATGGGCTACACCACCTTCTACTTGTGGAACTGGAGATAATTGTGGTTGGTTGTAAAAACTGGAGTCCAGGTGGTCAGTGGTCCTTTTCTTGCTGTTGTAGTCTAGTTTTATTAGAACAAATCCGACAAATTTAGTGTATTTATTCATTCAGACTGTGGTTGCTTTTGCTGACATTTCCACACTGGCTGTCATAGTAATGATGCACAAATTTGGGGAAAAATGTAAATTTGATCATATCATTGAGGCTGACAGTAAGTGTATTTGGGGTGGATAGACCAACAAAAAACCATAGCAAAGTCTTAGACCACCTTATGTTTCATCAGTGATGTGTTCCCTATGACCTTATTCATGACCTTAAATTGTTCCTTCCACTTAGCTTTTTATAATGCAATCAAACACTTCAGTTGCTATAAAATACTTGCTAGTCAACTTATATAATTCATGTACTGTACTAATATAATGTGCTATACTAATATAATTGATAAGCATGATCATGTGGTTTTGCTAAGTTCTGCTGCATGAGTGTGTATTTGCAGTCTTCCTTCCCAGGTCTCTTTTGGAGTTCACATGGATTCCTCTGCAGGGCTTGGCCTTGAATTCCCCTCTCTATCCACTCCTAAGTGAACCTTCAAAGGTTCCTGTCTAACCTCACAGCAACTTCTGAACAATGCTGGATCAGCACATGCCATGAGTGAACTGCAAATACTCCTTTAAAAAGGAGCCTTTTTAAAAAGATTTAGCTGTGCATATGGCTAAGATTTGATCAATTGTCTGTCTATCTAATAATATTTAATGAGTAAAAGTAATATTTGGGAGCTTATCAATGTTGCTATCACCAATCTACTGCAGAGATTTCTTATGATATATGCACTTTCTTCTGGAAGATGTTCTTGTCGTTAGATGTTAGAATAACATTTAGTAGATATTTTTGTAATAAATGTTTAATTTATGGAATATATGAAACCATTAACCACATTCAGAATTTTTTTTTAAGTTTTATTTTGTATTTATCACCATCAGGATTTCAAAATATGGGGTCAGTAGTTTTAATGTTTTTCTTTTTTTTTGCGAGGGGGGGTATCTTATGCTCACCAAAGTTGCCTTTTTTAATAAAAAAAATACAGTAAGAATAGTAATACTGTGATATCATTTTAAAATTCAAATAACTTTGTTTTCTATTTGAATTTATTTTAAAATGTAATTTTTAGTGATGTGAAGCTGGTTGGTACAAAACTGTCACTGGGCCAGTAACATTTCAAAAGGTACTAACATGCACACTTTCAGTATTGATATATCATTTAAGGATAGATAAAAATCAAAGATGAACCTTTTGGCTTTTGTACAGTAGGCTATGGTACCCCATGTGCACCTTTCTTTATTGAGAATGTATGGTTTACTCGCACTGTTGTATAGAATATAAATATGTAATTTGCATAATTGCAGTTTTTCACTATGCAGGCTGTGATGCAAAGAGTGATCAAGAAAAATGATGTGTGCATGTCTTTTATTTTCATAAAACTGAGCAATAGACACACAGGCGTATTTGAGCTGAAAGATTGACGCTGACATTTTTACATATTGAAGTCAATGCCATTTCACGCTTGGTTAAACTAAATTGTGGGAATAAGGTTAGCAATGGTGCAAACAGTGTTTAGTTACTCTAAAAACAGCACCACACTCTTCATATGTAGAAACTGCATTCTTTCTTTCGTGTTTAGCTAAAATGCTAGATGAGTGTGTAGGGTGTAGGATCTCGCTGCTGTGTGGAGCGCAGTTGTAAAGAGAGTCTTGTGCAAGCGAGCTGGACTGTGTTGGAGTCAGATTAAATGTGTTTAGAGCGTGCTGGATTGCAGTATGGATGGATGGAGACTCACTCTGAGACCACCATCCCCCTTCAAACTCTCTCTCACAGTCTAATTATAGCGCAGAATGCTGTAACGTCTGCAAGGCTACCATAATGACACTTGAAGACTTTTAGAAGTTTTAGAAGCACCGCCTGACTTTTGCATTGAGCTTTGTCATTTCTCACAGTTCCAAATATATATATATATATATATATACGTGGCAATATAGCCAATACTTTTGGCAATATAGTGTATTATATATATATATATATATATATGTGTACAAGTCATTGGTGTTTGGTGATGAGTTTTTGGCTCAAGGTCTGCATTTAAAGTCACACCAGAGGTGTTCAGCTGGGATTAGGACTTGGCTTTCTGATTTGTACTCATGGAAATTACTAAAGTAGTCAAACCTTTCATTAGAAAGGGGTGACCCAATACTTTTGGCAATATAGTGTACACACACACACACACACACACACACACACACACACACACACACACACACACACACACACACACACACACACACACACATGTATATGTATGTATATATATATGTATATATATATGTAATGTATATATATATATATATATATATATATATATATATATGTATATATATATATATATATATATGTGTGTATATATGTATATATATGTATGTATGTATGTATGTATATATATATATATATATATAATATGTATATAAATATACATAAAATGACCCTGGAACACAAATACAGTCAAAAGGGTCCATTTAAAAAAAGAAAAAGATTTATACAGTATCTGAAAGCTGAATAAAAAAGCTTTCCATTGCTGTATGGTTTGTTAGGATTGGACAATATTTTGCCAAGATACAACTAAAATTTAAATATTGAGAACATCGCCTTTAAAGTTGTCCAAATGAAGTTCTTAGCCATGCATATTACTAATAAAACATTAAGTTTTGATACATTTACGGTAGGACATTTACAAAATATCTTCATGGAACATTATCTTTAGTTAATATCCTAATAATTTTTGGCATAAAATAAAAATCAATAATTTTGATCCATATAATGTATTTTTGGCTATTGCTACAAATATACCCGTGCTACTTATGACTGGTCTTGTGGTCCAGGGTCACATACAGTATCTCACCGAAGTTAGTACACCCCTCACATTTTTGTAAATATTTTATTATATTTTTTTATGTGACAACACTGAAGAAATGACACTTTGCTACAATGTAAAGTAGTGAGTATACAGCTTGTATACATTTGCTCTCCCCTCAAAATAACTCAACACACAGACATTAATGTCTAAACCTCTGGCCACAAAAGTGAGTACACCCCTAAGTGAAAATGTCCAAATTGGTCCCAAAGTGTCAATATTTTGTGTGGGCACCATTATTT
The DNA here is from genome assembly GCA_027564155.1 of Gymnocypris eckloni scoliostomus. Classification (NCBI taxonomy): domain Eukaryota; kingdom Metazoa; phylum Chordata; class Actinopteri; order Cypriniformes; family Cyprinidae; genus Gymnocypris; species Gymnocypris eckloni. Next base: position 33,616,126 of record CM050415.1, on the reverse strand, counting down.
TCCAGCACTGCCTTAACCCTCTTGGGCATGGAGTTCACCAGAGCTTCACAGGTTGCCACTGGAGCCCTTTTCCACTCCTCCATGACGACATCACAGAGCTGGTGGATGTTAGAGACCTTGAGCTCCTCCACCTTCCGTGTGAGGATGCCCCACAGATTACCTTTACCCTCAGCTTCTTTAGCAAGGCAGTGGTCGTCTTGGAGGTGCGTTTGGGGTCGTTATCATGTTGGAATACTGCCCTGCGGCTCAGTCTCCGAAGGGAGGGGATCATGCTCTGCTTCAGTATGTCACAGTACATGTTGGCATTATTCACATGTTGGCATTCCCATAATGAACTGTAGCTCCCCAGTGCCGGCAGCACTCATGCAGCCCCAGACCATGACACTCCCACCAACATGCTTGACTGTAGCGAAGACACACTTGTATTTGTAATCCTCACCTGGTTGCCGCCATACACACTTGACACCATCTGAACCAAATAAGTTTATCTTGGTCCCATCAGACCACAGAACATGGTTCCAGTAATCCATGTCCTTAGTCTGCTTGTCTTTAGCAAACTGTTTGCGGGCTTTCTTGTGCATCATCTTTAGAAGAGGCTTCTTTCTGGGGCGACAGCCATGCAGACCAATTTGATGCAGTGTGTGGTGTATGGTCTGAGCACTGACAGGCTGACCCCCCACCCCTTCAACCTCTGCCCAAACACAACCTCTGGATAGGACACTGAGCACGTGCACTAAACCATGGCAAAGCCTGTTCTGAGTAGAACCTGTCCTGTTAAACCGCTTGGTCACCGTGCTGCAGTTCAGTTTCAGGGTCTTGGCAATCTTCTTATAGCCTACGCCATCTTTATGTAGAGTAACAATTCTTTTTTTCAGAGAGTTTCCTTTTTCAGAGAGTTTCCTCAGAGAGTTCTTTGTCATGAGGTGCCATGTTGAACTACCAGTGACCAGTATGAGTGAGAGCGATAACACCAGATTTAACACGCCTGCTCCCCATTCACACCTGAGACCTTGTAACACTAACGACATGACACCGGGAGAGAAAAGGGTCTAATTGGGCCCAATTTGGACATTTTCACTTAGGGGTGTACTCACTTTTGTGGCCAGCGGTTTAGACATTAATGGCTGTGTGTTGAGTTATTTTGTTTATTTTGTTATACAAGCTGTACACTCACCACTTTACTTTGTAGCAAAGTGTAATTTCTTCAGTGTTATAATAATATATTTACAAAAATGTGAGGGGTGTACTAACTTCTGTGAGATACGGTGTATATATATATATATATATATATATCTCAATGTAATGCATATAATTTAATATTAATTACATGTTATTAAATACATAACATAAATTACGTGCTAAAAGTACATTTTAGCATTAAATACAATAAATTATTTAAATTTTACATAATTAAATACAATAAAATTACCTTGCATGACAGCCATTTTCACACATAGTAATATCGTTATGGCAGTGGGATTGACAGTGACAATTTACATGAATATAAAATAACTGTATTTTTTTATAAATAAACTATACATTTTATATCAGCATTTACAGTATTTATATCAGCATATACAGTATTACATACAGAAAATCACCTATACCAGCTTCTCTCCACCTATATGGTAATATCTTTAGCTGAGGGATTGACAGTGCAGTGGATGGTAGATTAATGTTTTCCGATATATCGTTTTGTTCAAAGACTCTTTTAAACCCACAGATGTCATTCTGTACAAGTAATTGTTATTCTTTTCTATCTGTGATCTAACATTACTGTGCTGGAGCAGAAGCATCGAATGTGCATGTAACATGGACAGGTTGAGGTTCAGTGTGTTCCAGCAGTTTGCTGTTGTTTACCCTGCACCAGCGTTACTGCATTTAGCCCACTAACGAGTCATTTCCTTCCAGCACTGCTCTGAGGGGCTGCAGGGGGGTAACAGTGCTGATGTAATTGGTCTCTAATGTGTTTAATGCAGATGGAACTGAAGGATGGAAGATGACCAGAGAGTGAGTGAGGTCATTTGTTGGTACATTTTCGAAATGATGTTCTGTTAGCTATTTCCCATTTCTCTGCGCATATGTTGCCTAATGAGGTTCATTATAGTCTGTTAGGGATAATCATAGAAGATGCACCAGAAAGAATGCTTTTTGTGTATCTCTCCTGAGTCCTGGGAATGAGCAAACTCAGAAACACACATTAGCTGTGTGTAAAACATGGGCACTGTAGATATATGCCATTTGATTTTATGTAGTGGCAACATAAATATGCAAATATTGTCATTGTCTGTATGCGTAATTAGCTATGTCTGAAACCACAAGTGAGAATGCTTCTGTATTGCTTTTTCCCCAAAATCAATATAAACAGTTAAGAAATGTATCATTATTATATCAATTAACACTGATTTTGGAAATTAAATAGTCTTTTTTTGTGCATGCACCTAAACCTGAACTGCATAAATTCATTTATATATCAATAATTACTGTATTTAATAGTTTTTCTTTATTCAATGTAATCTTAATATAATGTATTTATATATTATTATTATTATTATAAATGATGTGCATACATGTTTTTACTACAATTAAATAATTTCTAGGGGAACAACAATATATTTTCACTGTAATCACAGACTATTGAATGAGTTGGACACTATATAAACTACCATTCAAAAGTTTGGGGACAAATTTTTATATATAAAAAAAATAATACTTTTGTTCAGCACAGATGCATTGAATTGGTCAAACATGACAGTAAAGACATTTATAATGTTGCAAAATATTCAATTCAAATAATCCTGAAAAAATGCGTCACTGTTTCTACAAAATATCAGACAGCAAAACAGTTTTCAACATTGATAATAATAAGAAAATTTTCGTGAGAAGGAAGGATCATGTGACACTGCAGACTGGAGTAATGATGCTGAAAATGCAGCTTTGCATCACAGGAATAAATAGGAATATAATATATATTCAAATAAAAGCCGTTATTTAAACTGCAATAATATTTCACAATGAGTGCATGTGTGTGTCCATGTGCATATGTGTTTGTGTGTGTTTAATTGCTCATGAAGTCTCAGTTTCAGTCTTCTCTGGTGGAATGTCCACCGAGGCTGCTAGTTACACTACTGGCATTTATCAGATATCTAATCACAGACCTCTGAGACCTACATAAATTACCCTTGTAAAATTGGACTCATGTGTGTGTGAGTGAGAGAGAGAGAGGGAGGGGAAGGGGAGGCACACATTAATATTTGCCATGCTATAAATAAAATAGACGTTTTAATTGATTTATTCAGAACTGACATTAACATCATTATTCTCAGAAACTCTCAGTGGAAGATAGTATCAGAACAGCTGAATTTATAAATACAAGTAGAGCTATATAAGGTTCATTGGATGAAATAGCCAGTGACCTCTGACCTCTTGGTTGTTTCAGTATACTGGTACCAAATCTGAAGACATTGTTTGAAATGATTTGCTTTTGCAGCTATGCACCCGTGGTAAACATGCATGTCAATATTGTACTTTTTTAGGGATGCACATCATCTGAATGGTATTAGGCTCCTCGTGCACACAGACAAGGACTGTTTGTGTATTATCTCTTGCAGTCTGGTAAGAGAAAGCTGGATTATATGTGGGGTTGGTGGAGGAGTTTGCTGGGTAGTTGTGTGCTGGGTGGATGATGATGAGGTGTGGCTGTGACTTATGGGGGTTTGTGAGATCTCCATCATTACGTGTGGCCTCTGCTCTATTTTTGCACTGAATTCAGGGTATCAGATTTACCCAGACAGCAGTGTGTGTTCAGTGTGAGCGTGTGAAGTGGTAGACTGTGTGTTGGTCCGGGCCAGAATGTGCTGTTTGATGAATGGGCTGAGAATAAACTGAGTTGCCATCGGTGTGTTGTGTGTGCATGTGTTTACAAAGCATCACAAGAGATGGTCACTTTAACGTTTTTTAATATGTTACATAATATGTCAAATATGGGATACAAGAAATGGCAACTGCATGCTGGTCCTGGAATTACTGCATTCTTTCATATCGCTTGCATGGGGCAGGGCTGCAGACGAATAAGGAGCAACACTTGATACGGTAATGCAGAGCCAGACACAGCCACGCACATCTGAAGCTGAAATTCACCTTTACTTATAATAAATCAGGATTAGGAGTTCACTCTATTCCAACTGACCCTTAGCAGGGAGTTTGATTGACAGGCGATCTGCCATTTATGTCCAACAAACAAACCAGACAGAAGAGCAGATTAACATCGGTGGACTTCAAAATGTGTATATTTATAACAAAATACCTTCTGATGTTCATTCGTGTTTATTTCATGGTATAATTAATAAAGATGAAGAAATGATCGCTTCACGTGCTGCTTGAACTGAGTAACTACAGCGATCTGTCATGACACATTATTAAAGAGCTACTAAACTGTAATTATTGTTTGAATTTCTTACAAAATGGCAATTTGAAAGCTGAGACTTTGTTTCACACATGGCTTGTCAGGCAGAGCAAAAGTAACGAAGGGGGCGGGTCTTAGCGAAGGGTCAATTATACAAACACACATACAGGTTATTTGAGGTGATTGATTAATTCATGTTTGTTAAACGTTTCTTATGCTCATCAAGACTGCATTTACTTAATCAAAAATGACAGTAGAAAGGGTAATATTGTGAAGTACTAATACAATTTAAAATAACTGCTTTCTATTGTAATATATTTTAAATGTAATTTATTTCTGCATCATTACTCCAGTTTTCATTATCACATGATCCTTCAGAAATCAATCGAATGTGATGATTCGATGCTCAAAATTATTTGAATTAATTTTAATTATTAGCAATGTTGAAAATAGTTGCGCTGCATAATGTTGGCATACACACTGTCACTTGTATATCCAGAAGCCCTATGTATAAGGAGGTTAATGTGTGAAAAACCTTTACCTTTTTGACATTACGAAGCTGTCAAATAAATAAAAACAGCAGATGGCTCCTGTTTTAGCCACAGCAGTTCAATATAGCCTTCAGCCAATCAGAGACAGAACCGATAGTGTGTCTTGTTATGTCTGTTTGATTCATTTGTTAATGGCATTTTACCCTTGAAAACATTTACATTTACATTTAGTCATTTAGCAGACGCTTTTATCCAAAGCGACTTACAATTGGGGAGTACATAAAGCGATTAATCTTGAAGAGGCAAACAGACAGAGGAAGTGCCAATAACACCAAGTCTCAGGCATTGTTCAAATAAGTACATGCTAGCAAGGGAAGGAGAGAAAGATAAAGAGAAAGATTTAGAAAAAGTGAAAGAGTTTTTTGTTTTTTTTTATATAGTCAAGTAGAGTTGAAAGAGATGAGTTTTCAGTTGTTGCTTGAAAATTGACAGGGATCCAGCATTCCGGATGGGGGTGGGAAGATCATTCCACCGGCCAGGAACGGTGAAAGAGAATGTTCTGGAGAGTGATTTTGAGCCTCTCTGTGAAAACTAGTGTATGTGCACTTGTGGTTCTGGTGTCCTGACTGGCACGACACAGATCTGGTCTCTTATGCAAGTGAGATCATATTTTTGTAATACCTGTCATAAAACCCATACTAAAGTCATGGTTAAAGTTATTCATGGTTGTTTCAGGTAGGAGTTCTGCTGTTCTGAAGTCAACAGCTGCTCAGTGACTCAACCTTAACATGCCTTTCAACATCATGCCTCAAACACACACACAGACGTGCACGCACACACGCACACACACACACGCACACGCACACGCACGCACGCACGCACACACACACACACACACACACACACACAGCTGTTATCTACCCATCACCGGCTGATTTTGTTTAGCTGTCATGCAAACTACTGCACCAAATATGTTTGCCACTGTCTTGGTAACGGTTGTCAAGGAGCTGTGGTCCACAGCTGTTAATCTGGGTAATTGTTCACCTCTTTTAGGGGGTTAGATGGGGATCTTTCTATATATACAGTGTGGACTGACATTCTTTTTAGCCTGGAGCTTTTGAACAGGAGTTTGAGGGTATTATATGGCACCAGACACTCTGGCAGCAGTATTAATGTGGTGTTTATGATTACTCGATTTGCACTATTGTTTTTGCCAGTACTACATAAATGCAGTCAGGATCCAAAAATAACTTTTTCTGTGATTTGAAAATGTACTGGTAATTAATATGTCTTATCAGCTATGGGAAATGTATTTTGTTATTTTTCCAGAAATAATAATAGTAATTACAAAATTTTAAAATATTTCTTCTATATTGTGGTCCATGGTAAGTGTTATTTTTGGACTCTAATTTTGCCCAATGACTCAACTCAATCAATGACTGAATCTGTGATTCAACCGCAAAATATGATGCAATCCATACGGTATTCCCTGAATCCGTATTTCTCCAGGCAGCACATGTTACTGGAATTTGTTGTGGCCTGGCAAATTGTTATGGAACAAGACCTTTCCAGTTATGTGATTTAATTCTCAGTAGTTCTTTGTGTGTTTATATTGAGTTCTCTCTGTTGACTTTGGCTGTTTGCGCTGCCTGTGCAATGATCAGTGCACACTTCCAGCATTGTGTAACAACTCAGACATCCCTGGTTCTCTATATTCTGACTTGTGCTGGAGTTTTAGGGTGTTTATTGAACCCAGGTTCACATAAGGACAAACCTTTCTGGATCAAAAACGGAAATGGTTTGTTTTGACATTGCAAATGACTGTAAGACAAACAGTAGCCACTAAACTCAAATGAAGGCGTCGTCACCAACGTCAGCCAAGACGTCAAGTAATGCGCACATCTAACACTATGCCGTTCATCTGGGATGTTTATTAGGTGTCTGTTTTCTCTCTCTCTCTCTCTCTCTCACTCACATTCACACACACATTCACACACACACACACACACACACACACACACACACACACACACACACACACACACACACACACAGCACAACACCTGCAGGTCTTCAGTCCTCTGAGCAGCCTGGATGCGGTTACTATAGCGACAGCATCAGTATTTACTAGTTAGGGTGCAGAATGGGAAAGTGATACAGTAATAGGTTAAGGAGGGATTGAATCAGCCTTCACAACCAGATAAGGAAACGCATGCAAGTTTACGAGGACTTCAGATTCGGGGAATAACAAAGATGATTCATTGTAAATTGTAAAGAGATCCCTGCATGTGTACAAGGGTCAGTTCTTCTTTTGACCACCAGAGGGTGTGTTGTACTTTTGGATACGCGAACGAATAAACCAGCTGTCTTTACTTTGGCATATGCTTAAATAACATTAGACCTAAATATCAAATTATAATCTGAGCGAAGAGACCATCACTATGCTCATCCTTCTCAAAATAACATCTGTTTTAAGGATAGAGCACATTCATCTTTTTTCTGAGTATTGATGTTTTCAAGTATCTACATATCGTGTTCAAATATCTGTTGACATTCCCTTTTAATTGATGTGGCTAAGATATGTTGGCTTGCATATATATATATATATATGATGAGGGAGCTGACTTTGAGGGAAAAGCAAGCAATTTGGATGCTAAAAGAAAAGAGGAAGTCAGTTAAAACTGTGAAAATGAACTTAATAGACGTTTCCGTAAAATCACCAACAACTTGGTGAAAATGCCACCAGACTAATTGGGAAGTGCTTCATATTGCATCAGAACAATGACCCAAAACACCCTGCCAGCTCAGTCAAGGAGTTTATAAGGGCAAAGAAATGGAAAGTCTTAGATTGCCCAAGTCAATCTCCAGATTTAAATCCGATTGGACATGAGTTTCACCAGCTGAAGAGGAGAGTAAAGGCAGAAACTCCCAAAACAAGCAACAATTGGAATTGGCTGCAGTAAAGACTGGGAAAATATTTCAAAGAATGAGACAAGGTGATGTCTATGGGTCACAGACTCCCTGCTGTGATTGTGCACAAGGGATCTGCAACTAAATGATAGCTTTTCAATATTTTATATCTGCCTTGTGTTCAACTGTTCCAATATTTATGCTCACATCACTGAGTGGAATGAACTTTAAAAGTGCTGTACTTTTTATTTGGTAAAACATGTATGTGTTCAAACGGCTAATAATAAAATGTGACATTCTGTAGTTTTGTCTCATATTCATCTTTTAATCATATTTGCAAATGTCTTGACTCCACAGCCAACAGAGCAATTTTGTCTTTGGGTCACCCCCTTCTAATGAAAGGTTTGACTTCTTTAGTCATTTCCATGAGTACAAATCTTAATATTTAAGCATATAATGTTATTCTAGGGAATTGTGTGTTTCTAATTTTATAGCAACAGTTTGGACAGGAGCCGTTTCTATTCTAACATGACAATGTCTCTGTGTATAAGACAAGAATCAAAGAGAAATGATGATTCAGTCAGTGTGGAAGAACTTGACTGGTCTGCAGAAAGCAGCTGAACACCTCTGGTGTGACTTTAAATGCCGACCTTGAGCCAAAAGCTCATCACCAAACACCAATGACTTGTACCTTCATTATATAGACAAAAGTACTGGGACACCCCCTTCTTTAGAAGAGAAAAGGGCACTTCAAACTGTGGTAACAAAGAAATTAGGAAAAACACTTTTAAAGCAAAACATTTTGCAAAGTTAGTTTGGTTAACTATAAAACAGTTTTGAAGTGTATGAAATGACTGTACCCATATGTTCCCACATACCATTGGTGTTTGGTGATGAATTTTTGGCTCAAGATCTGCATTTAAAGTACACACATATACATATACATACATTGCATGTAGGACTATCTGTTTTATTGTTTTAAACCAAACTAACTTTGCAAAATGTTTTGCTTTAAAAGTGTTTTTTTCCCTAATTCACATTCGTATTTACAGTGTGCTCAGTCTAGATGGAGTGCTCGTCTGTGGACTCAATATGATTTTAGTAATGACCAGTAATTAAAATAAATCACATTGACATTTTCTCATTCTGGTTGCATATAAATCAGTTAATTATCTTACTACGTATCTCCTCCACCCGTGTATTCATGATGATTATCTTTCTCAGTGCTCAGACGAGTTCTAGCATGTCCTGAATAAAAAATATCAATCTATCAGCATGATCTGCAAACGAGGACTGAATGACTCAAAGGGATATAGAACGACATGTTAAGAACAGGTTTGGGAGTAACAATATAGCGATTATAAATCCTGAGACCGAATGAAGTTCAACTGCTTATGAAGTCAAAATATAGTCATTTAACTCCTATTAGATAAGTTCTCATAATGAAGTCAGCATCAAAGTTAAGTCAGCAGAGTCTAGAGTTACTGCAGAATATACCTCTACAGGATGATTGGGAACAGGATATAAAACATTACGAAATAATTTCAACCCCAATCAATATTTTATGTCCATATATCCTGTCAGTATTTTTTGTTTTATATAGACATATATTCCACCAAGAAAAAAATAGTCCAAATCAATCAGTTTAAAAACAAGACGAACACTGCAATAATACTAGGCCTACAGTAATATTAGTCACATTTTGGCTATATCTTAGTCTGGTTGAAAATATCAGGGACAAATATTGCTCAAATATTGGGCTCACTACCTGTACACCCCTGTTATTTGGCCCTCAAAAGAAACCAGTTTACTAAGGGTCATGAAAATAGTTTAAAGGTTCATAAACCTCCCGGGTATTACGGACAGGAACAAAATATGCTGAGTGCGCTCTTAAGAAACATGTATTTGCACACACTTGCTTTTTATAATCTGTACTTTTTGTCTGACGATAATACTCAAAGTGAAAATTTATCTGATTCACTTTAGTATGAAATGGTGCTATTTATGGCTAATTGAACACCAAATGCTTAGGTTCATATCGTGAACAATATTCTGATCTGTTTGGTCTAATCTAATCTTAGTTCCTTAATTTTTCGCACCTTCTCTCTTAGGACAAGGTGAAACCTGTGAAGGTCTCTAAGAAGCCAGTGGCTGCAGAAGAGGAAGGAGAGCAGGTGCTGAGTGAAGGAGGAGAGGAAGAACATGGCTCTGAGGAGGAAGTTGAGGTTGAGGAGATCATAGAGGAATCTCGTGCTGAGCGCATCAAACGCAGCGGACAGCAGAAGGTGGACAAGCTGAAGATGGCCTTCAGCAAGGAGCAGATGGAGAAGACCAGACAGAAAACCAAGGAGAATCTGGAGAAAACCCGACTGAGAACTAAAGAGAACCTGGAGAAGACACGTCAGAGAACCCGAGAGAACCTCGAGAAGACCAAGAAGAACCTGGGCAAGAAGATGGGTAAGCTAGGAACAAAGATGACGCCTAACACCGAACGCCGTGAGAAGATCCGCAGCTCCAGAGAGAAGGTGAAGAAGTCATTGAATCCTGACCACAAAATCTACTCCCGCTCCAAATCAACCACCTACCGCGTACCGCCCTTCACCTTCCATGTCAAGAAGGTCCGTGGGGGTGAGATCGAACCCACACCAGAACCAGAGGAAGAGGAGGAGGAGCAGAACGAGGAGGCCCTGGAGGGTCTTGCAGAGCAGGAAGGAGGTGTAATGTCAAGGGTGGAGGAAGGTGAACTGGTCAATCTTGACAGCCCGGAGATGGAGGCCTTACTAGAGGCAGCTGATCAATCACGGCTGGTGTTCCAGGAGACGGTGAGGTCAAGGGAGAAGGTTGGCCAGTAAGTCCAACATGCTGAGCCCTGGGAGAAGCTCGACACGGAAAAATAATGTGGAGGTCTGGAGATAAATAAGGCTAAAAGGATGTAGGGAACTGAGATGTTCTTGAGGACGGATGAAAGAGCGGATTAAAGGAGTCGACCGGACCTTTGGCTGAACATTTAGTTTGGTTTTGTTTTTTTCTTATTATCTTCTCAACACCAAGGTTGCTTTTTTTCAGTTGTCAATTTTTAAATCAACTAATGGTCAATTTTGTGTCTAGAACTGAATAATACTCAATTAATGTGATTAACAACACTTAATCTACATTTGAAATCTTAAAAAAAGGAAGAAAGAAATAATGAATATTGGTGGAGAAGGTTTGCACTCCACAAGAATATTTTCATAAACACTCTCATGGCATTTAGTTTCTATTAGACATTTAATATTAACTCGTTAATTTGTAATAAAGGCTACCAGGTTGCAGCCAGATATTGCCAATATATAGTTATATTAACATGCCTGTATTTTATAAACACCTTGTGTTTTTTGCTATCATGTGATGTGATGGCTGCTGATTTCAACAGTAAAAATTAATAGAAGGCCTTATGCTTTTTGTAGAAGATCTGGGCTGTGTTTTAATGCCATGAATGAACTGTTGGAAGCTGTTGAAAGTGAAAACTTTAAGGTGCTAGAGGGTATGTTGTCTGACAGAAATATTGTTGTGAGGAAAAGTGAATTGTGAAATACTCTAATTTAAGTAAAAATACAAAAAAAGGAAAGAAAGAAATAATTACAAATAACTACTGCTGACTGAACTTTTTTCTTTTGAAACTGAAGGTTTTAATATTGACGTGATTGTGGCGAGTTGTTTTGTGGTCTAATCACTGGTTTGAATGTAATCCAAGCTCCAAAGGTTTTAAATGCGTCACTCTCTGACTCAGACTTTGTGTAAAATAATTGCTTCAACTGATGTCTACAGATGGTGTAATCTGATCTTTGATCTATGTATTTAAACAAGAACATTCTTCAAAACCTATAATATCAAGCTGAATATCAGTCTCTGAAAAGGTTACTTTTCAGAATTCAGTTTCATTCATTCTGAGGTAAATTCATTTGAGTGTTGACCTTGTTTGTATATGCTTTAACATGCTCAAAGTAACATTTATATTTTATATACAAACACACAAATAGATATTAGGTATAAGTATTAGGTGAACCGGGACCTACTCAATGGACAAATAGTGCTGATATAATAGTCATTGATATAACAGCTCACTGAAGTAAAGGGAAACACATCACAGTTCAACCCTGTCTGAATATATTCAGCTCAATTACTTATCTTTCCTTGTACTTTAAGTGCGTTCATGTTAAACAATTGGCTCACATCATTGCATATAGCTTGAATAGACACATTTTTACAAACAACACTCTCACTGAAAACACATTTTCTATCACTATTTATGGTTTGCTATTATGAACATATGCAGTTACTGCAGGTACGCATGGGCAATAGTTTTCTAAGTGTGAAGGTCTGAATGAAGCTTCCTATGGCTCTGCTGTTGTCCTTGTGAGATTTGTGGCTGTATAAATGGATTTTGGGTGTAGGTTGCTTTCAATAAACAAATAAAAGTGTCCACCTTTGTGCTGTGAGACCTGAGGCGTTATTTTTGTGTGAATAAATCAATAAGCTACAATGTAGGCAAACTCTCTTTCCTTCTTTGTATCTACTGACATATTTACAGTGATCAGAGAGAGCAGAAGTTGCACACTATCTCAGGGCTGTCCTTTGAGTGGTTCAACTGGTGCGGTCGCACCGGGCCCCGCGCTTTGAAGGCTATCAACCCAGAATGCGATCGCAAATGGATCAAGGGGTACACCCCCACCCCTGGAACTCGATAAGACAGAGGGGACCCCGCTCCCTATCTCGCACCGGGCACCGTGTCAGCTAAGAACAGCCCTGATGTCGATCATTAGTGTCTGTGTTATTGCTCTGGTGAGCAGAAGTGAAAAGTAGCATTGTAGTGAAGCAGACATGGGCCACTGTCTGATAGTTCAGTACAGATAGTAGTCATGACACACACAACAATAACAAGCTGTACCAGCAAGAAATCTGCAGACCGATGTGGAAATTCTCTTTTATATTCAGATCTTCGAAAAAACATGAAAATATGTCTATGTGTCATGCTAATTTGAACATGGCATTCATAAAAAAATAATGAACATATAAACAATAACGTTATTCTTACATTTACATTTAATCATTTAGCAGACGCTTTTATCCAAAGCGACGTACAAATGATGAGAATAATAGAAGCAATCAGACCATCAAGAGAGCAACAGTATACAAGTGCAATGACAAGTCTCAGTTAGTCTAGCACAGTACAAGTAGCTAGATATTTTTATTTTTTTGGAAAGAATAAAATAGGTAAGTGTTTGTATTAGTTGGTCATGTGCTGGCAAAAAAGATGTGTCTTTAGTTGTTTTTTGAAAATGGTTAAACGCCTCCGCTGTTTGAATTGAGATCGGGAGGTCATTCCACCAGCTGGGCACAGTCCAGGAAAAGGTCCATGGGAGTGATTCTGTACCTTTTTGGGATGGCACCACAAGGCGTTGTTCACTTGCAGAACGCAAGCTTCTGGAGGGCGCATAAGTTTGCACTAGCGAGTTTAGGTATATTGGTGCAGCACCAGTTGTCATCTTGTAAGCACACATCAGTACCTTGAATTTGATACGAGCGGCTACGGGTAGCCAGTGTAACCTGATGAAGAGAGGGGTAACGTGAGCTTTTTTCGGCTCTTTAAAGACCACTCTGGCTGTTGCATTCTGGATCAGTTGCAGATGCTTGATAGTACATGCGGGAAGGCCCTCCAAGAGAGCATAGACTGGACTTATAATAGTCCAGTCTGGAGAGAACAAGAGCTTGGACAAGGAGTTGTGCGGCTTGCTCTGACAGGAAGAGTCTAATCTTCCTAATGTTGTATAAGGCAAATCTTCAGGCCCGGGCCGTAGTAGCAATGTGGTCTGTGAAACCTAACTGATCATCGATCAAAACTCTGAGTTTCCTGGCTGTCCTGGAAGAAGTTATGGTTGACGAACCCAGCTGTATAGAGAAGGTATGGGTTGGCTGAGACCACGAGCAGTTCTGTCTCAGTAAGGTTGAGCTGAAGGTGATGGTCCTTCATCCAGCTAGAAATGTCAGGCTGCAATGCGAGCAGCTACCGTCGGATCATCTTGTTGGAAAGAGAAGTAGAGTTGAAAGCAGCCATCTGATCCCGCAGCCACTGATCCCTGGTCAAAAGACCCGCTTGACCAGGCCAGCGGATCGGGCGAACAGAGGCGAATGGTCGGGAGGGCAATGTCTGTAATGTCTGTAATGTCTGTAGGGTGGGGAGGAACGCAAGAGCGTCCTAACTGCATTGCACTCCCGGGTAGATTCCAGCAACAGCCTTGCCAAGGCCACTGTAGGGGAGCCAGAAAAGATAAGATTGTTTTGTCTTTGGGGCGAGTAAACATTCCAATTTTGCAGGCTACTCTCTGTCCGTTTTTGTCCATTTTGGTCTCATTTTAATCAATTTCCCTTTGTAAAGCCGTGAACTTCTCCTTGGTAGAATCCATATTGCGATTATAGTCTCAGTGCTCAATGCTGACCGCTCTTCCCACAGCTTCAATCATACGGGCAGCCTTGTGGGGCTTTGGACAGCTGTTCCTGCTTTTCTGAATTCTTCGATAACCCAGGGTAAAGTCTAATCCAATCAGCAAAATACCTGTTATCATGGTTCCGAAAAGGTAGATATCAATGTCCTCCACGGAAAGAGCCGCAAGACACACGATTCGCCACCTCTCCCACCGCCATCGTGATAGCCGCTGCGAACGTCCTGGGGCAGTCAGGTTCCCAAACCCAAGTTTCGATAGTGTCAATTGCATTAAGAGACCAGTTAATCCATAATATTTTAGTTTGGAGAGCAGTGCAGAGAGAGTCTCTCACGAGACAAGGGAGCAAAGCAGGGAAGATAAGGGTGAGGACGAGGAGAGAAAGCGACCACCTCCGTTAAGAGCCAAAGAGAGAAGCATAGCAGTGATAAGAAAAACCATGCTTCTGAATGACTGATCCTAATGACGACATGTAGATGGAGAAGAGAAGTGGTCCAAGCACTGAGCCTTGAGGAACCCCAGTAGCAAGAAGTTGTGGCTTAGAAACCTCACCCCTCCAAGACACCCTGAAGGACCTATCTGAGAGGTAAGACTCGAACCACAGGAGCGCGGTTCCTGAGATGCCCATTTTTCTGAGGGTAGGCAGGAGGATCTGGTGGTTAACTGTGTCAAAAGCACCAGACAGATCCAGCAAGATGAGTACTGAGGATTTGGAAGCTGCTTTTGCCAGTCTCAGGGCCTCAGTAACCGAGAGGAGGCTGTCTCAGTTGAGTGCCCGCTTTTGTAGCCAGATTGCTTGTTGTCCAGAAGGTTGTTCTGTGCAAGAAATAAAGAGAGTTGGTTGAACACAACTCGCTCAAGTGTCTTTGCAATGTATGGAAGAAGGGATACCGGTCTGTAGTTTTCTAACAGTGCTAGATTTAGATAGTTTGTTTTAAGCAGGGGGCTTACCCGAGCCTGCTTAAATGCTGGGGGAAATGTACCAGTGTGAAGAGAGGTGTTGATAATGTGAGTAAGCACAGGTATGACTGAAGAAGAAATGGCCTGAAGGAGGTGAGTGGGGATAGGATCAAGTTATTTCAGTAAGTGTCACTGTATTGCAATCAAGATATTAGAGTCCATTAGGTTTACAGATGTGCACATGTAGGACAAGAACATGGCAAAAAAAAACAGTCACTGTGTAGTACATATGTGTAAGGGTAAAATCACAAGGTATCACATTTTCATGACCCGTGGAGATTCATTAACCCTGTAAAGCAAATCATAGTCAGGCAAATCATTTTCTTTCTTTTAAAATTAAACAATAAAAAACAAACTAAAACTAAAAGTTTGTATATGTGTTATTTGTTGGGTATCATATTTGATACATCAAGCTTATCTTATATGGTATGATATAGGACAATATGGCGGGATAAGACACCTCAGTTTTATTCAGATGCCGAAATTAATATGCAATTTGTTATTTTTGTGGTCAAAAGATGTAAGATGACATTCTTATAGCTTGTAATGTAAATCAATGAGACCTTTATAGTCTGTATAGAAGACTACCTAAATAAAATGCCTTTAAAAATCAATTGTCACTCTATATTTCCTAAGAACATGTCTTAGTGTAAGATTCAATTCTTGGTTTTCTTAAATTCTTCTATTGCATTCCTATTGACCTATTAATCACATAGCAGAAGGAATGACAATGTGCAACATGTTTTTCAGCAAAGTTCTGAACATGCTGATGATTTTTAGGCCTTCAAAATTGCACATGTACAGTATGCTTTATAGGGTTAAAAGTAAAATCAAAGTGTAACTTTCAGTACTATGAAACTTCCAACTTCCTCTCCAGTCCAAAAAGAGCATTTATTAAAACTAAGCAGTTCATTTTCTTTATTTTCAATGAGACATGAGCAATAGCGACTTTATGCAAATGTGCAGCAAGCAGACGGGTGAATACAAGTGAGCATACAGACCCTGAATGCAGTGGACACTGCGGGAAGATTTAGTTGATGTCATCATGAACCAATTAAGGGCCATCATTAAGGGCCAATTTTTGGCAGGAACAAACGGTACTAATTTTGGACCAGGCATTTAAAGACTTTGAATACAATCGATCAATGATTGAATTAATCAATCAATCAACAAATGAATCAATCAATCAATAAAAACAACAAGTTCTTTTGGTACAGATAAATAGAAAACCTTATTAAATATATATTACAAGAGTTCAGTTATATAATGCAGCAACTCTCATATCTTCAGACCAGATATTAATACATTTAGAAGGGAATACCATAATTTAACTCTGATGTTTTAAAATCACCCAAATACATTCTTATTAATGTAATGAAGTACTGCGTTAAAAGTAAAAGCTTGTTTTCTAAAGTTAGATGGCATGTTTGGACAGTAATAATGCATAATGCATTACTATACAGGCTGCTGGTTTTAGACTGCTCTCTGTCTGTGCTGTATTTACCTCTTCCTCTCTCTCTCTCTCTCTGCTTCTCCCCTCATCTTCTCTCTGTCCTTGGTGGTGTCGTGTTGGTCGTAGAGGGAATACATTAAATAATCAATGCAAGGAATCTGATTAAGGAGAGTGCTTTTCCAAAAGGGGAGCAGAAGACAGCAGAACAAAAAGAAAGTGGCTGGGAAATAGACATCGCACTTTACACACACACACAATATTATATCAGTAATTTTAATTATGATGTATATGATGTAGCATTTTAATTTATGTAAAGAGTGTCTGAGCCTTATTTTACAATGTTCTATTTATTAACACCTCAGATAATATTATCTTTCTTGGTCTTAAAGATGGATCAGATATTTGATCACTCAAACACATAACAGTCTCTTTGGATCAGATATCTCGATATTTTTCATTGCAAGACAATGTTTTGCTATATAAATGATGTATGAGATGCAGTTTGGACTGACCTCTGCACCACACAAGCGTCGCTGCGCATCTGTGTTTTCCATCAGCATCTCAGGAAAACAGATGGTCGGGTGTTTGCAGAAAGCAGCAGGAAGAACAAACTAGAACTCACTGAGCTGATGTGTATCTGCATTTTCTCTATACTACTGTAATGAATGTGTATATAAAAAGGTTTCCCTTGACAGGGAAGATTGTGTGCATGAGGTCTGTTATGTGTGAATAAATAAAACTAAGTAAATATGTGGGAGGTGCATGCTTTTCCAAAATACTTAACCATATCAGATGAAGTCAAACGGTTTAAGTGTAATGCAAATTTAAATCACTCATATTTTGTTCCTGATTACTCATTCTTCAGCTGTGTGGGTAAGTGTGTACATAAACAGATGGTGGGTGAGACATGACATAAATGAGGATGTTTTAAAGTCATTGTAGAATATCCAGATGAAATGCTCTGAATGTTTGGGGATTTTATTTGCACCAGTGGGGCATCTTTGTTGACTATATATAGAAATTACAGTAAATACATTATTTCCTTGTTCTTTATTCTGCTTCCATCGTCATCTTCTGCTAAGGTTAATGTAGCATAACCAAGCATGACTTTGTATTTCTAAAATAAAACTTGAAGAAGTGCTATATTTAGTAAGCAACAGGCCTATTTGCAGCAGGTCTCTTAACAGATCTAGCAAGTGTAAACAGCGTTCTGTGACAGATATATGTCATACAACAAGGACAATTCTGTCATTACTAAGTGAAAGAGTGGGATGTTCACATTATTCACTGCATATGTTTTATATTCTTAACCCAAGTGAGATTTTCATTAAACAAACAGACACAACAATCCTTCACAGTAAATTCACATGTGCATGTGTGCATAAGACCTTAATTTCAGTATTAATACAACACGTGATGTGTCATTTACAGAACCAATACTTGACGCAGCATCAGATATTAATGTGTTTTTCATCAGTTTCTGTTTACCATTAAAGACAGCACTGAAAGACCAGATGTGAGGGGAAGAAGAAAAAAAAGAAAGGAAAAATAAATACAGAGAGCCTAATGAACTTGGACCGGAACTTCTGGACTGTAGAATTTGTTTTTTTTGATGTTTCCTTAGAAGGCCATGTGTTATATGCAAACTATGGTTGATGTTTAAACAATTCCTATCTGATAATGGCACTAATACAATGGAGCATTGTGTTACAGACTAGCTTGCCTCAATCAAAGACAAAGTTCAGTCAAAATGTGTAAGTGAGAAAACAGATACACCTGAATTTGATACAAACACATCAGAGCTGCTCAATCATGACACTTACTTTGTCGGCGAACCGGAGGTTTCCTTTGGGAATTTCAGAGGGTTTTTACAAATATTTTTGATTTCTGAGAAAAAAGGACTGTGGTTAATTACAGGCAGTCACACATGAAACATTCATTTTGAAACCATTGCTATACTAAAAACACATTTGTAATTCCTGAACCCATGAATGTAAAACAGCTAATTCTATTACAGAGTTCAAACTGAACATCTATAGTGACAAAACTATAGTCCAGTCAAGAAAATTAGATATTTTTATATTTGATATTGTTTGTTAAGCCATTTGCTACAATGCATGTTTCATTATTCAATAAATAAATAAATACATTTGTAATAATGTGCATTTATGTACAGCACTTTGGTCCATTTTTTATGGTTTTGAAAATGCTTTATACATATTTACAGCCTTTAAGAGTCTCTATTTTTCTTTAAATAAAATGCACTTCGCTATATATTGTGAAAATATTAATCTAGTTTCGTTGTGTGATTTGTGGCCAGTGGCACACTTAAACGTACACAGTGTTGTAAAAAAAGGGGAGAAATTATTACCGCAAACGTCACGACGGTACACTTTTTACATCCACTGAATTAAAAGTTGAGATGACGCAGGCACTGCCAGTAATTCAGATGACTTCCAGGCGCGCTGTTCTAGAAGCTCCGCCTCCCCCCGCCGCGCTCGGGTTCAGAACAGCGCGCTCCGAGGGAGGACAGAGTCGTCGGAAGAGCCTGCCGAGCCAAGGCAATACATTCGAGCTCGCTCGCTCTATGACCCGCCTCCTTTGCGTCAGTCGAGCTCAGCGATTGGACAAAATCCTGATCTCGAACGTGAGAGCGTCTGAGTCCTGTCAATCAACGAGAAACTGGAAATGTGCAGCCCATTTTCGCATAGACTACTGTAGCTTGCGTGTTTGTAGTGACGGAAAAGTTGGAAAAGCTCTTTTTAGAAAAGCCTATAGGCCTTTAAACGGTAGTTATTAACGTCAATAACGTGTTGACTGTGCTTATATCGGCGGGGGACGTTTTCTCAGAAACCTTGAACGACACGGGGTAAGTTGCCCAGCCGCGCCGCTTTGTGAGGCAGTGAAGATACGCGACTCTGTGGTTGTTTCTCTGTGAAGAAGATTGTTCATGAGTCGCTGTGTCAGATCATGTTTTGCAGTGCAGCTCGTGCTGATGTATTGATCACTATCTGTGCTGCTCGATTCTGAGAACGGGATGCGCTCGCGACGGAAATAATGTACACATTGTTTCATCTGAGCCGTTACATGAAGCTAGGAGACTGTCACTACTGTGACCCGACAAGACGACAGTAGTTACTTTGTAGTTAGATGAATAACTTGGTTTCACTAACACTTAGTATGTTGCTAAGTCCTTAAACATTACAAAATAAGAGTTTGAAGAATCATAAGGGTTTCCGTTCGCTTGAATACATGTTTTGTAACCTGATGTGGAAGGGATTTTGACCTGTTTGGTTTAATTTCATTGATTCCAGATTCTTTATTATGCCATAGTAGGTTTATAGATGCCATGTTGTCGTTTCTCTTCTTCCCAGAGTCAGTCAATACAACTTTATTCGCTTGGTTGTCAGCATTTGCAGTAGTGCCAAAGTGTACCAAATAGACAATACTGAAATTAAGGTGAGGTGAATAAAAACATGGAGTGAGAAAGGGACAAGTGTAAATAAAATCATAATAAAAAGGCCTTCTATTCAAAGTCAGAAACAATAATACTTCTCTAGCATGGTGTTATTATTTACAATATTGCAAACCCACCAACGTGCTTCCATTTCCTAAATAACGTTAGATAGGAAATACATAAGGTGAGGCAATTTAAGATGTGTATATAAAACAAAATACAGTGATAGAATAGCCTATTAAACGTCTTTCTTTTTCACTTCTCGTTATGCTTGCAGTCATCAGTGGATTACGTCCACCGACCCAGCATAAAAAGCAGCTTTTATGCTTTAGGATGATATTGTAGCAGTTGCTCTGGTTGGAAGGTTATCGCTTGTTTTCTCACGCGCTGTCTCCTGGGGGATTCCCCACCTCTGCGTCATGACATCACCTCTTCCAGTAGATGTCCGAGGGAATCCTCGCGCGCGACGGTGAGCGGCGGCACCTCGTCCCTCGCCTCTAGTTGGTCGCCGCATTTTCGCTTCTGTCTTTCATGTCACCTCACGGAGTTTTGCTTTACACGCCAAATGAGACCACTTTCAGTTTTGCACTATGCAATAGACACGTTAGAAATAATAGGTTACGATATTTTCTATTTATCTATTAATACTAGAATACCTCCCCAATTGTAAGTCGCTTTGGATAAAAGCGTCTGCTAAATGACTAAATGTAAATGTAATACTACTTATTTTAAAGTGTTTTAAAAAAAAGTATAATTGGAGCACCATTTACACGCCATGATAATGTACTGTGGTTTAGTACTATTCAAAACTTTGGATACAGCTTCTCATTCTTTATGACCATGTTCCACATTTTGAAATACATTAAGTAGTGACCAAAAATGTAGCCTAAATCAATTTAAAGCTTCATGAGGTGCTTGAGGTGAGGTCTGGGATGCTTGAATTTTGGTTTTCACTTGCGGTGAACACTTGATGACTGCTTTTCCTGTACTCTTTGGTAAAAGTGTTACATTTATATATATATGAATGGATTAATTAGCACTCCATATTCTTCATCCGTTGTTTCTTCAGTTATGTGGATCTGAAAAGTTTACTTCTTTGTTTTCCTGTTTAAAGTGTTCAGTGCCAGGAAGCCCTCACCACTGTAAAAAAGGTCATCATTTTAACTGTAAAAGACTTCTATGCTACAGTAAAAGCCTGTTAATTTCTTAACAGTATTTTCTCTTACTGGAAACTGAAATAGGCTACATCTATTAGGAAAGTTCATGTAATTTTGAATTAAAATGCTTTTAAATGTTATTTTCACTTTCAAAAACTGTACAAGAAATCTTATAATTTACAGCGAAAAACCGTAATTTGACAAAATGGGGCACCTCACATTTGAGTTTTTCTTTTAACTTAAATATTTGTTTCCTCTTAGATTTTTCTCATCTTAAATGACATTTAGGGTTTTATTTTACATCTTATGTTGTTAAATGAACGTTTATTGGATTATTTTCAGTTTATCATGTTTTCTGTTTGTGTTTATGGCACTTTGTGTACTTTCTGTATATTAATATTTACCTCAGCTTGTGGAAGAGGTACTTTGATCCATCATGTGGCTTTCTCATTAGAACGTTTTTCAAGGTGGTTGTATATTAGAATAGGTAACATTTTATAGTGTAATTTGGTATATTATTTCATTTAATTCGTTTTTTTAAATGTAATTTTAAGGATAGACCGTTACATTTTTATAATAATAACCCCTAAATGATCTCTTTCACAAGTCTGCATCATTAAAGATCAGCTCAGATGAGTCAGGTCAAGTAGATGATCATCTCGCCCTTGCTGCTTCATACAATTGGTTTATCTATCTTTTCTCACTTATAGTGCACTTCAGAGAAGGGCGTAAAGTTCGTTTTTCCAGGGACCCAGACCACAAAACTAGACATCTCATATCTACTTGTTTTTTGTTTTTTTCTGGGTCCCTAATGACTCACACCATTATCACTGAGTGAACTGATCTAATAAAGCACACCTTATTCCTATTAGTCTTAATTATGGTCCCACATCCCTGACAAACCTCTTTGGCCTATAACCTAGCAATCTTCAACTGAATAAAGTACACAGATTAGATGCATTCATCTTTAAAAAAAAAAAAAAGTTTTATATTATCACACTTTCTGATGTTTAACTAAATGCATGCTTTTCGTCCGCTTGAAAAATGACACGCATGCGCAGTATCATCGGATCATCGGTTCTCAAATCGTACGTGTCCGAAAGAAACGGTTCTCGGTTCAGTGTACTAGTGATCTGAAAACCGGTTCTTGACTGGAGAACGAGAACCGCTCTAGCAGTGGGCGTGTTCGTTCGGCACACCTGCTGCTCTGCTCTGCTCGCGTTCATTATCCGTTCTCTCTTCACAGCAGTTCACTCAGTGTACTGTTTGAGTAAATTAATAACTCGGGATATTGGGTTATTTCGAGACTGAGGGAGTGTCAGGCACGTTAAAAAAGTGAATAATTTAAGTAATTTGTGGATTAGTGCTTACTGGAGATGCAAACTGTTTCAAATGATTCAGTTTGATTTGGTGAACCGGTTCACTAAGAAGATCCGGTTAAATCGAACGATTCGTTCGCGAATCTGACATCACTAGTATGAAGCAGACGCTTTGGAGCAGAGTGCGACCATGTCACATTTTTACTCTCAAAACAGCCCTGTAAGGGTTTAACAGAATACTGTTAGTTTATTTGTGTAATTTATTTATGCTATGTAAGGCATTCGTGAGTGTAGTCATTGCTGTAAATCTAAGAGTGTCTCACTCTCTCTCTTAAAACTGATGAGATGTTATTCTCCCAGTCTTTTGATTGTGTTTCTCTGAGCTTTGCTGATGAGAATAAATGTCAGTGGGCTGCAAAATATACTGATTCTTTTTTCAATGGAAAACCGTTATGCAGACAAGATCTTTGATAGTTTTTCTCAGTCTAGTTCTGTCATTTCTTTGAATTTCCTCCTCCTGTATTTCTTTTAGGTTGACCTAAATGACCTTTTTTTGAATTGTTAGTCCAATCTGGTTTTGTTTTGAGCAAAGTGTTTAAAACTTCTGAAGGAGGCTTACAGGTCAGTGTTAAAACACCTTGCTGCACAAGCAGCTAATATCATTTTGACTTGTAAGATGAAAGTCAGAATATGACACGATTTGCCACTTCTTAAACTATATGATACATGTGACATACTTACCTTTCATTATGATCATCATATTGAAGATTCATTGTCATTGCACCGGGTTAGTCTTGCACGCTTAAATGAAACCCATGCTAGTTACACTGAAATGCTGGCAGCAGCTGTCAGCTGTTCTTGATATTACTTATTTATGTCCTGAGCTTGCTTTGCACCAGACTGTCTGGAGACCCTTATTCACTCCTGCTTCAAAAAGAATCAAAACTGCGCTTAAACAGTTGTTTTCTTGATCTGAGATTTACACATGGGGAAGTCACACACAGGTCAGGTCACATGATGCAATCCGACTGATCAGATAGATGTCAGATTCCATCTGCTGTTTTGCAAGCTACTTAAAATGATTACAATTTACTAATTGGTTTATATATATAAAAATAGCATAATATGAATATTTTGGACCATGTTGCATGTAGTCCAAATGAAAATCTGAATCACTGCAGGTTTAGCCCTTTTTATACTGCATTCATTTTCCTATTGCCATGCACAGTTTTACCAGGAACGTTTTGTGTTTTCTGAGATATTCTTATGACATCTGTTTCTTATTTCTTTCTACTTTGAGACATTATATGCCTTATGTTTGTGCTCTTGGAATCAGGGTGAAGTAATTACTTGATTACACTTAGTAAGGATGTGTGTATTGGACCGGTTGATCTGGTAAATCCATTTTGTTTGCCTTGCCAATTTAATCGTTTGGTTTTATGTGATGTTTTTTAACATTGCTGTTGCAAATTCTGCTGATGAAATGAAAAAACATGTTTTTGTCAAAATAGCAAAGATTACTTGATAGTTTTAAAGTGCCCCTAGTATGGGTTATGAAGTGTTTTTTGTGGCTTTGTGAGTCCCCAACAACAGGTTGACATGCATGCAAGGTCAAAAACACTTTGATTTTCTTATAATATGCATTTATTTTTACCTTATTTGCTCACCGACTCTCAAATGATTCGCTCAATGATTCATTTTTCCAAACCCCTCATTTGCGTGAATCTAATCTGCGGTGATTGCTCCGATTGGTTGATTTCATTTAAAGCAGTGGTTGTGATTGTGAGCAGTGCTGATTTGTGTACAGCTGTTACTGGGGAAACGGCTATTTTTAATGCCCCAAAAGAGGCAGCTTGTGGCAACAAGTGGGCAGGCAATATGCTAATGTTTCATTTTGACACCAACATGATTCAGTCAACTCTTTCTTTTGTGAGACAATACCTTTATAACTTTCAGATTTAAAACTTTGCAGGATGTTTTCATTCACTTAAAGCTGTTACACACTGCATGAAAGGTCATTTTCAAAAATCCATAATAGGGGCACTTTAAAAGCATCAGTGAACATGTTAAACTCCAAACCAGTCAGTAACGATTTAAACCATATGCCATTGTTTACCAGAAAAGGTGATTTTATGGATTTATGATGATAAGATTATAGTTTCCAACTTGTTGCAGATTTTGTATTTGTGAAGAAAAAAGGAACAAAATAAATTTGTGAAGTAAAATGTAATAAAATTAATTATGTAACTATATCTAGGAAGTATTAAATATATTTCCCAGCAGGGCAAGAAATGCAATAAAGTAACTGCAACAGAGTTAATGTTGGGCAGCGGTTTTTATACATGTTGCAAAGTTCAAACAATAGTGGATTACGTTTTCATCAGCCTTGAATGTGCAGGAGACTTGAATTGTTTTGCACTCATTAGTTGGTCCATAATGTAGTGACACTGAAGTCACTGAAATGCCGAAGTCTTTCAATTGATGAGTGTTTTCTGGAGCTCCACCTTCTTTGACGCGCAAATTGAGTTTTTCCTGGTTCGTTTCTCATTCAACGGAGGTCTGGCGAACAACATAAATACACTGTGTCGAATAACTGAACTGCTAGTTTAACTCAAATGAAACACTCATGAAGTGACTCTCAGAGCAGTTCTGGAGATGTTGTTTGTGTGTTTATGTCGTCATTGAGACGTCATGCGCGCTTCAGTGTGTGTGTGTGTGTGTTAAAGGAAAAGGATCTCTGTCATCCATTCATACAAAGATATGATCGTGTAATATGAGTTAATGCTCATCAGATCTCGTAAATCAGTGGGAAATGAATAGAAATGATGATTCTGTTTAAAGAAACATCAAGTAAACCTGTATTATCAGCGAATGTGAGCATAGCATAGCGGGGAGCTGATCAGTGAAGGAGATTTCACAGCACAGCAGCTCTACTGCAAACTGCAACAAGTATACTAACGTTAACTTACATGGACCTTTCTTTTCGGCGCATTATTTGAGCGGACACTGCTTTTCCGGTGAGCATGAGCGGTAACTGAGCAGAATGATAGAGCGGAGCGTCACACGGCACAGTGATGACGGCTGAGGGAGAGGGGAAACCTGGACACTGCTGGGTGGGGCGGTGCGGCATATATTTTCGGGTGCCGAAAATTCAGTGCATCCCTAGTGAATGGAAAAAACAATTCTTCGAGGCACATAATTTGCCTCTGTGCTTTTAAACAAACTGTTTTATTTATTTAAAGAGAGGTTTTCTTAACTCAAGCTAGGGGTGGGCGTTATGGGAAAAATATAATATCAAAATTTTATTTAGAAATTTCACGATTCACGATTTTATCACTATTCTTCGTCATGTTGGTTTTACTATTTTGCAAGTTGTCTGAGCAGTACAGCCAAACGTATTTCCCTATTACAAAGCCTTTCAAGGTAACAAAAAAAGGGGAAAAAAAGAATGGCAGATATTTATATATCTACAATAATAATAATTTGTTACATTTATATAGCGCTTTTCAGGGTACTCAAAGTGCTTTACATAGAAGTGGGGAATCTCACCTGGATGATGATGCGACGGCAGCCATATTGCACCAGAACGCCCACCACACACCAGCTTACTGGTGGAGAGGAGACAGAGCGATGAAGCCAATATGGGGATGATTAGGAGGCCATGATGGTCAAAGGCCAATTTAGGCCAAAGTGGGCAAAGATAAAACATGTTGCATCTTTCTTATAAACAAAATAAGAACAAAGATACAGATTACAAATACACATAATATACAAGTAAAACAAACAGTGCTTTATTCCCAGGTACAATAGAAGTATTTAGCAGGAGATGTAACAAATACAACAAATGTAAACATAAAAACATATATAGACTGATTCCTAAAGAAACTGTATTAAAGTTTTTCAGTCAAGAATAGTGAGTGATTTTTCTCTGTCTTTTGTTGTTTTATTAACGTTAAAGGAATAGTTCACCCAAAAATAAAATTGATGCCATCTGTCTGTCGATTCTGTCATGGTGTTTTATTTTTATACCATCGTTTACTCAAAAGTTGTTTTAAACCTAAGTGAGTTTCTTTCTTCTACTGAACGTAAATACTGTTTTGAGGAACAAGGAAAACCAAACAGTTTGCTGGTCCTCGGTGACTTCCATATTTTTCCTACTATCAAAGTCAATGTGGACCAGCAACTGTTTGGTTTCGCACATTCACCAAACATATCTTATTTTGTGTTCAGCACAAGAAATAAATTAATACAGGTTTGGGACAACATGTGAGTGAGTAAAGAAATTAATTTTAGGGTGAACTATCCCTTTAATGACAGTCGGCTGCATGTTTAGTGCTGTCCCTTTAAGACCTGCACGCATCTAATATGCAGATGCGCATCTGTTTGTCTCAGCTATTTACTTTAATTTTAGACATGACCAACTGAGTCTATATGTAAACCTTGTGTGTTTTGACCATATTAGCTTAAATGATAACTTAGTTCAGTAATCAGGCGCTGTTTGACAGGGTTTTAGTGCGCGCTTCTGGTGTATGCGCTCAGAAAAGGTGGACGCCAGACCAGTGCGTGAATAAAACGTTTAACCGGCAAGGTTTGTATGCAAAAAATGTACTTTTGCAATCGCGAATAAGTGCAGTGTCCTGTCAGAGTAACTCTACCGTTGTATGTCGTGTTGCATACTATATAGAGACGGAGGCGATGTTTCTTTAAAGTTTTATTCTAACAGTCAAAGTAGGGATGGGCAATATGGCAAAAATATCATGTCACAATGTTTTTAGAAATATCACAATTTCACGATTTTATTATGATTCTTTGTCATGTTAGTTTTATTATTTTGTCTGAGCAGTGCCGCCAAAATAATTTCCCTATTATAAAGACAAATCCTTTCAAGGTTACAAAATATTTAAAAAAGAATGCTGTATATTTAGGCCTGAGTGGGCGAAGATAGAAATCGGTGTCGTTATTTAATCTTTGTTATTAAAAATAAGAACAAATATGCACATTACAAATACACAACAGTTTATTTTCAGGTACAATAGGCATATTTAGCAGGAACATTCAAGAAATTGAATGAACAAATATAAAAATAAAACACTATATAGATTGATTCCTATTAAAACAGCTGTATTTTTTTTCAAGAGTAGAGTTTTTTTCTTTGTGTTTTGTTGCTTTAGCATTAAAGAATAACAATTCTGTCATCTGTCTGTCGATTCTGTCATAGTCTTTTATATTTATACCACCATTTACATTTAGTCATTTTGCAGATGCTTTTATCAAAGCGACTTACAATTGGGGAATACATAAAGCGATTAATCTTGAAGAGGCAAACAAACAGAGGAAGTGCCAATAACACCAAGTCTCAGGCATTGTTCAAATAAGTACAAGCTAGCAAGGGAAGGAGAGAAAGATGAAGATTTTGAAAAAGTGAAAAGTTTATTTTTTTATGAAGTCAAGTAGAGTTGAAAGAGATGAGTTTTCAGTTGTTGCTTGAAGATTGACAGGGATCCAGCGGTCCGGATGGGGGTGGGAGGATCATTCCACCGGCCAGGAACGGTGAACGAGAATGTTCTGGAGAGTGATTTTGAGCCTCTCTGTGATGGTACAACGAGGCGTTGCTCACTAGCAGATCTCAGACTTCTGGAAGGGATGTAGATTGTCATCAGTGAGTGGAAGTAGGTGGGTGCTGAGCCTGTGGTTGTTCTATATGCAAGCATCAGTGTCTTGAACTGGATGCGAGCTACAACTGGTAGCCAGTGCAAGGAGATAAACAGAGATGTAACATGGGATCTTTTGGGCTCGTTGAAGACCAGTCGTGCCGCTGCATTCTGAATCATTTGTAGAGGTTTGATTGTGTTTGATGAAAGTCCAGCTAGAAGAGCATTGCAGTAGTCCAGTCTAGAAATGACCAGGGCCTGGACAAGAAGTTGTGCAGCATGCTCTGTCAGAAAGTGCCTGATATTTCTGATGTTGTGAAGTGCAAACCTGCAAGATCGAGCAGTCTTTGCAATGTGCTCCTTGAAGGTCAGCTGGTCATCGAAGATTACACCAAGATTTCTGACCGAAGCTGATGGGGTAATTGTCGAGGAACCTAACTGAACCGTGAAGTCATGCTGTAGAGTTGGAGCAGGCTTTTTCGTGCGCGCTCTTAAGGTGTACGGGCTCAGAAAAAGCGGACGTCTGACCAACGCATGAATGAAACGTTTAACCGGAAGGGCTTTAAAACACGCAAATAATGTACTTTTGTGATTGCGATTAAGTGCAGTGTCCCGTGAGAGTAACTCTACCACCGAGTTAACACTGAATGGATGTGGCGTTGTACAGTAGGCTACATGCAGACGGCGGCGCCAGAACGTGAATACATTTTTATCGTCCACGATTAAAAATAGTCAAATCACACACCCCTAAGTCAAAGTAATATTCAAAATCACGTTATTATTTCTCTCTCCCTCAGATTGTTTTCAGACTCGGAAAGGCAAAGAAAAAGCTTTAAATATAAAGCTCTCTCTCTCTTGGCTGCTTCATGTTAGCGGTCCGCAATGTGGCAGAAACATTCCCTTCATATTATTGATACTAAAATGAATATAGCAAGACTGTTGTTTCATTCGGATTAAATTAATATTTGATTGGTGCTTTTACAGTACCGGTATACCGCGCATCCCTAGTTGCTGGTAAGTGAATCAGCATGTACTGTAATGTAAAAGGCTATTGCTAGCATGCGGCTAACCATATGTCCCTTTAGTGGCTCCGTAGAACGCGTTATTTGTTTTCCGTGCCTTTCCCATTGTGGATTCAGCGCATCTCTAACCCAGTCGGGGATATCTGTGGTCTGCTCAGAACTCCTATTTGACATCGTTCTTAGTTGCAAGTCTACAGCGTTCGCGAGAAAGTGTTTTTCTGTTGTCTGACAGCTTTTAGGTGCATTTTTGACAACGCTTACCTCAGCTTACCACCGCATCAGCACCGAAAACATGGGGAATATTTAGACTAATACTAGGGGTGGGCGATATGGGCATATGAAAATGTTATATCACGATATGACTAATTTTATATCACGATAACGATATATATCACAGTATAGTGTTTTGTTCTTTTAAAAAAGTTTTTATGATATTAAAATCTTTGATACCATAGAATTTGAATAATCCTTGTCACCAATGTCAATATCAAACTAATCCAAGCCTAAAAAGAGACACAAAAAAACAACAAAAAACTCAAGCTCACTGAAGATAAATTGTCATTGATTAAATAAGTATAAGCAATAGGACAAAAAACTACAATAAATAAGAAATGCTACATTACATGATACATTGTGTACATTAATTAGTATTCAGTGTGTTAATTTTATCTATCTATCTATGATAGATATAATTAACGTGTGTATTATGTATAGATTTTATACATGTATATAAATATATCATTTTTTTATTTCTTATTAAAGTTACAAAAGTGATTTAGTGAAGAGCAGTGAGAGATTTTCTAGCTGTGTGCTATGATTAACATGAACGGCAGACAGAACGAATATTGGAACGCTTCCCCTTTAAGACCGAAGTCCGGATCCAATATGTCTACTGTTACATATGCATTTCTCTTTCTGTCGTTTTCTCTCTCTTAAGAACTAAATCGTTGTGTTTATGAGGATACTTGCAAAGACGGGGATTCTGATGCATAGAAGTGTGTTTATGTAATCGTTCAAAGTCAATCAAGCGGGGAAAAAAGCATATAGATGAACAGCCTACAACATAAATTAGTAAATAAAAACCGTATCAGTAGTATGCAGGTGCAGAAATGTAAAAATTGAGTGCAAAACAACATAAGTTAAATACAGATTAATCTTTGTTAAAGCCGTGGTGGTTGTTTGATTTGCAGACAGAAGCAGGTATAATAGGCTGCTGTCTCTTTAAGACTAAATGCACGGACCTAATACTGACACACATCTGATTTTCTTTCACAGATGTATATGTTAACTTAAGACATATCCGAATGTGTTTACCAGAATACTTGCCAAAACGGGTATCTTAACAAAATTGTGTGTATGTTTCCATCCGTTGAGGCGTTGTCTGAATCGTGCCTCTCTCTCTCACTCTATCTCTCTGCGTGTGTGCGCTTCAATGTGTGCGGCAGCGGCTGAGCGCAGAAAATGGTGTGCAAGTCCCAATTCGACTTTAGCAAGACAAAACACGTGCGAATGATAAACTTTCACTCTATGGTGAAATCACATGACATGCGTGCCGAACCGTGGGGACTGGTCCGTACAGATCACGGATCATCTTCGATCTGTTGCACCCCTACATCTAACGTCTAATGGACCGTGCAAAGACTGAAAGACTAAGGAGGAGCTTCTTCCCTCAGGCCATCAGGCTCCTAAACACAAACTCTGTTTAATAAACATAAAAAAAAAAAAGCCGTTTGCACATCCCTCTCATTCCTCCTGTCGTTTGCACATCCCTCCTGTTTATAGTACTATTTATTAAGTCCCATATACTGTTTTTGCACATCCTACTTGTTTGCACATCTTACTGTTTTGCACTTTTCTTTATTCTACTGCACATTTTACTTTTTATTTCTTTTTTTACCTATATATATGCTCTTGTGTGGTGTTACTTTTATATATAATTTTTTATTCTTTGCACTGTCCACTGAGCGGACCTGATTTGACCTACATTTCACTTTTGATTATACCCTGTATAATTTATTATGTGACAAATAAAGAAACCTTGAAACCTTGAACCTTGAACGTTACACTAAAGAGCGGTGGTTTTGGCAGCGCACTGCCTGCGTCTGAGTAACAAAAAAACAAAAAGGTCATAATATTCTCAGACAATCTATGCTCATATAACTCCAAACTGTCCGTAAGTGACAGGTGCTTGGAAACGCTGTTTTGTTCTGCTTTACTGACAGCTCTGCTGCAGTGTGGCCAGCTGAATGCACTGCTTCTTCTTTGCCACTCAGCTCACTGCACAGAACAGATGCAAAGAGAGGCAACACTGTGCCGGGAGAGTCAGACCTCGCGCTCGCAGCACTGCAATCTTCTAACTGAACCATAAGGTTTATCCAAAAATGTTGCTAGGGTTGTCAGTTTGTATACTCTATGGAAAAAAAGCAGCTAATAGGGTCTGGAAGTTGTTAAATATAGTGCTAAAGTCGCACCGTCTGTGAGAGATGCGGGAGCTGATGGCAGCGGACGGTGGATATTTGTGGCGGTCAATGTGGATATTGTGGATGACTTCTATCTCATCACATTCTACTAGTGCTACAGCTTCAGTTTCAAGACTTCCATGCTTAGTAACACATACAGCTGTATCCTTGCCAAAATTCAATAGTGAAAAGAGATCCCTCTCTAACAGTGTCGCGTTCCGAACATTATTTAAATGACACCGGTATTGCGGTATTTAAAAAAAATCATATCAGAAAAATAAACACCGGTATTCGGTATTAGAGATCGACCGATATATCGGTTTACCGATATTTTCCCGATATTTAAGCATTTTACCATAATCGGATATCGGTTTTGAAAAAAAATATTATATATATATTTTTGTCACATACACAATTATACAGAGTATAACCAGCAGTGAAATGTGTTCTCTGCATTTAACCCATCCAAGTGCACACACACACACACTTGGAGCAGTGGACACACACACACACACACACACACACTTGGAGCAGTGGGCACTGTTCACTCAGGAGAAGCTCCAGCACGACCACCGCATGTAACTTTATACAAGATTCACTTGTTTGAAACACGCTAAACTATATTAACATTTACTATAGAACCATTATTTTGCCAATAAACATCTCTATCAAAATTAATTATTTATTTTCTCCACAAGCGATCGCAGTTTGAGTATAGTTCTGTGTAAATCATAGATAAACCGCGCTGTCAGCAGTTTTCATAATTTAGAATGACAAAAAACATTTTAATAATTCTGATAAAATGTGCCAGTTAAGAAATACAATAAAATACGATGTTTTGTTTGTTTTAGCTTATTTCAGTATTCCAGAGAATATTATTCAGTGAATTATTCTTCACTCTTTAGTCTATTAAACATCTTATAAACCTAAAACTGTAGTTTAAAATGAAGTTGATATGACTTCTGTCCTTTATTTTCTCCATTTGAAAACGTTAGACATTATTTTGCTTATTGTTAATATCAGTGTTGCTGATGATGCTTTTTATAAATAAAATGTTTTTATTGTTGTAATTTGAAGATTACATTTTACATGAAAGAATGATAATTTCCAACAGTTTTTTGTTGTTGTTAAGATGACTGAAAGGAGGAAAAACCAAAGCGAAGAATGGACTTACTTCAATCTGTTATTTATTTACTTTATAAGTAGAATAGAACCGACTGCATATCTGTTATCGGGTACATAAACGTACAAATAATTGGTATCGGTATCGGTTATAAAAAATCAATATCAGTTGATCACTATTCAGTATGAACCGGTATACCGCCCAGCACTACGTCTATGTAAATCACAATTGTTTATCTTTTAACTATTTTGAATATAATCCTGTGCTAGTGTTATGGTTAATTCCAGAATTTATCGGAATAACATACAATCAGTTTCAAGTAGCGGAAACTTCAGGAAATGCCACTTAACAAAACTGTGCCTCTCTTTCCACTTGTATCTTGTGAATGATTGTGGCGTAGGAGACAGGTAGGAGGTGAGAGACATTGTTAAAGACAGAGAACGACAGATCAGAACACAGCTCGCTTCTTCTGCAGTCTTCATGGAAACAAAAAGGAGGCTAAGGTCACAGCCAGGCCTCGGCTTTTATCTCCGGGTGAACATTGGCCTCATCTGTGAGTGTCACATCCTTTGATCTACACCAACAGCTCATTTGGAATAGTTTGCAAGAGCCCTATTAGAAACACAACGAGGCTGTGAAAGCGGAGTAGCGAGTTGACGAGTTTACTTCTCCGGTGTGTTGACATCCCCGAAAACCTCTGTAGTCCTATTTAGACACTTTTTAGCAACTGCCTTTTTCAAGACAAGTAAAAGCTTAAAAAAAATCCCATAGGGGTATCACTGATGCATTTTATGGCATAGAATAAAATGTGAATATATCTTGATGTTTAAACCCGTTCAAAAACCCACTGACTTCATGATGGTGAAGTGTTAAAATGCGAACTCGTTTCCAGGTTTTGACCTACAAAAATCAGAACCATTTTTTTCTTAAGCTCCATTCACACCAAGAACGATAACTATAAAGATGCGTATAATGGTAACGATATTAGCGTCCACAACAGCAACCGATGTCGTCTGTTTTTCTAAATGCATGCTCGTCTTGCCACTTTAAATTCTCGAGCTCATGACAGCAGGATAGATTCTGATTGGATGTCAGTGTTTTTATTGCTCATCAGCTGATAAAAAATTGTTCTGAAAGTGATTCCAACGATATAATTTCTCTATGCCTTTATTGTTATAACTGTGCTTTGGACTCTGCTATTCTTTAATATTAAGAACAATTTTTATAACTATATCTTTATAGTTATGTCTAATAGTTGCTTGGTGTGAACGGGCCTTTAGTGTGAAGAACATGAATAATTTAAAGAACCTTTCCACTAAAAAGATCCTTCTGTGCAATAGAAAGATTCCATGTAAAAGGGGTAGTTCACCCAAAAACTTACTCAGCCTCAGGCCTTCCAAGATACATATGTTACGTCATGGTGTGATTATGTGAACAAATTAGTGAATTGAACCAGTTCATTGAAATGAACTGTCTGTAAGAACCAGAAAAATTATCTAATTTCCCTGTTTACCTGAGGGTATAGATTACAGGTAATCATATTTTAAATAATGTTCAGTTTCTTGCACGGACTGATCATTTCGTTTCCTAAGACCTCAATATATCGTCAGGAGCCACAGGTATTCATTTTATGTATCTTTGTTTTTTTTAAATCCTCAAAAACTTTTATTTTTAAGATTGTAGGAGTCTAAATTCTCACAAAATCCTAGCATAGCCAATTTTACCAAAGAGGTTGACCAGGAAGTTGTTTCAAATAACAGGAAGTTGTTTTCTATATGAACGTTCACTTCATACACAAATACATCTAGCCTGTATGACTCTTAGACCACAGCCTGTTGACCTCCATGGTTGGACACCAGTGTACCTTTTGTGGTTTATGGGTAGTTTGCATACTTCCTTGTTTATAGTAATTTGAGAGCTGAAATATAGACTTCCTCCAAGCTTTCCCCGAATCCCTCCCATCTCTGAGCCTATTGTTCTCCTTCAGCTTTCCGCCGAGGCTGCTGGATACTTCTGACTGAATTTCTTACAGCCTGAAGTGCTTGCTGGTTTTCAGCTCACTATGACTCATCCTCTGTGTCTGACATTTTTCTCTCTGCACTTTGAGCCACAAACTCATCCGATATCATTTAAGTTACACCCGCTCTGAGAAGTGCTTCTGGTTACTCAGCATGTGAAGGAAGGAAAGCTAACCGACACTGAGTGCCAGGGTATTGTTTTGAGCTGCTCTCATGTTGTGTAAGTGATCAGCAGACATTTAGGTTGCAGTGTGAGAACCGATACAGGAACTAAGAGTGTTGTGAATGAGCACTAATCTAAAGTCTTTATAGCAGATGAGGTGGAAAAAAAACTGATTTGGGATCGTTATTCATATTCCTGGGAATTGTTTTGTTTTTTGTTATTCTTGGGATTGTTGACATGCTGTAAATTGAGAACGGATGCCAGGTGGATGGAGACAACCAAATCTTCCCTCAGGGACACATAGATCATAAGCTTTGTGGTTTCCTCCTCTACACACGCAGTTCTTGGCAATATGATCCAAGATAATGTGTGTCATCAATTATGCAGTGCTCCTAATATGCAATGTTCCTGAAAAAAGGGATACCTTCAAAACAGTTATTGTTGCATTTGTAACATGTTATTTGAGTTGTGTAACAGAGACTTCCTTTCCCCTTAGATTTGATTGAACTGCTCTGTTTGTCTATTCAGTTTCGGTTTTAAAGTAGATTGATCATGGGCGTTTTAAATGTACATATATACAGCACTTATGTATGTCCATGAGTTCATAGACACACTTTTGTTGGAAAATCATGGCTTGTGAATGTGATACAAAACCTTAATATAAATGTTTTTTTATAAAAATGCTTTTTTAAGGTATTTAAAGAAGTTATCATAACTATCACTGTCAAATAGGGCTGTGCGATTAATCGAAATTCAGTTTCGACTTCGGCCTCCAACGATTATGAAAATACAGCAATCGAGATAAAACTATTATTGCGCCCCATTCCGCCCCCTTTCCGGTGCTCTTTTGTTCCTCCATAAAAGGCCAATTACATGTGCAAATCAGTCAAATCATGTAACTAGACTTTAGAAAAATGGGACGTGCTTGATTTAAAAAAGTTGATTTAGTTGTATTTTGGTTTTTAAAAGCGTAACATGCGCTCAGAGACACAACACAACACGGACATGCAATGTCATCTTTTAGCGCCCAAACGGTCAAATACACGCAAAACTGTGCCAAAATGCGGTACTTAGTGATTATTCATGTAAACCCTCTTCGGTTATGTAATGAACATAAAGATTTGAAGATAAAAATACTTGTGTAACAGTAAATTGGATCCATGTGGCTCTTAAAGTGACAGCGCGCTATGTTCCTGCTGCCGACTGTGTGATTTATATTAATAATCAAACAAAAGACAAGTTCAGAATCACTCTCTGCTCTTGACTGAAGGACTTTTGTAGCTTTAATAAGAAACAACGGAAGTTTAATTCTTACAATTTCTCTAGTAGGCTGTTAACTAATAGCTACTTTAAAAAAACTTAAAGCACAGTTTGTTTCATTTATATATTTTTATTCTATAGCATTCTTTGGATTTTTTTATTACTGGTAGTTTAATTAGGTTCAATAATTTTCTGGACCTTTTTATTCTATATTTTTTTTACTAATATTAGTTACTCTGGTATTCTTCTGTGGTATTGAGAATAGTGACATTTCACTGGTCTCTAAAATGTAGGTCATAGCAACCTTATTTACAGAAAAATATATATTTGATATATAACACTATATTTAAATATTTAATATAAAGTTTTGGTCATATGGCCAACTAATAATCGTGATTACAATATTGACCAAAATAATCGTGATTATGATTTTTGTCATAATCGAGCAGCCATTCATTTAGCAAATGATCTAAATCAAATCTCGTCGATGTTAGACAACTATAGATAAAATGATCTAGGTGACAAATCAGCAGATTTTGCAATAACAATGTAGAATACAATCCAGAAACTAAATGTTTATAAGGCATAAAAACTGACGTACATTATGAATGAATACAACTCAGAAATGACCTGGAAGGACAAGTCAGTTGGCCACTGATGTTATCTGATGGTCTTATATCAAACTCCAGACTAAGTTTGGTTCTTGTCAGTTATAACTCTTGTCTAACCAACATGTACTTGATGGAGGTGTCATATCGTTAATTGCTTTTTGATCAATGCTGTAGTTCAATTTTAGGACATGCGACCCCCTACATTTATCTAATTTCATTCATTCTCTTATTAATCTATCACTTTATGGTTTGAACATTGTTAATATATTACACAATATGCTGTGTATAGTGTGAAAAACCTGCATGGTTACCGCAATGTGCCATGTTGGAAAAACTTGAGGCTGTCTACACTGGATGTGATAAAGTGACTAGTTTAAATACACTTGTCCACAGAAATAGCTCAGGCACTAAGAGTCAAAAAACGTTCTCATGTTGTATTTATTCGTGTCTGGTTTATTATTGGGTTTTGTTGTGGTGTTCTTGATTTATTCCATCCATATTTTTTGTTGTTTTTGCTTGAACTCAATCGTGTCTAATTTGCCGGAATCATAGCAATGAGGTTATTTAGGCTAAAATGTCACCTGCCGGGAGACTAGTGAAATACTAAAGATTTGCTAGTAATAAACAGCAGTTTATTGTTTTGTGCTTTGTACTTAATAGTTATTGATTGTACATTAAATTGTAAAATGTATTTATAGTGGTAACCTAGAGAAGGAAATGCATTAAGGTCAATCCAGTCAAAATGATCTATATCAAGTGAACTGTACTGTATGTACAATGGATTATTTGATGTACGTTAATTGCACAAACTAGCCTGTACGCCAATAACAAAAATGTTGATGATCGTGCTGTTGACGTGTCTTGCATACTTATCTACGTGTCCAACCCTCCTCCTCATACTCTTACATTTCTACCTGTGCATGAATAAAGTAGTTCACTTCCCCATTGTTCACGCAGCAGGTAGACATGGCGAGTCAAGTTGCAATTCGTTTTGTGGACAACAATGTAAGTTTGCTTCATTTCCTTTATGATGAAGCCTTGTTCCTAGCCATTTTTGGTTATCTGGCAAAAATGTGTAATTTATTTATTTATCAATTAAATCATTATATATTTATGATTTATTGTTCTTATGTTTTTATGAATGTTTTACATTTTATAAGGAAAAAAGTGTCACCGTTCTCATTTGGCTAATTTACAGATTGCAGCTCAGTATTTGGATGAGATTAGAGAAGTAAAATAATGAAAAGCAGTTTTGTGCACAAGGTCTTTTTTCACTCGGACTTGAGGACGCATTTCCCTTTTCTTCTGTTCTTTTCTCTCTATCCTTCAGTGTGCACATCTGAGTGAGTAAAGAAAAAGTGTTGTGTGCCGGCATTAGTCTTTTTAGTCAGTTTGTCAGCACAAACCTGCGTGTGTGTGGGTGTGGATGTGGTGAACTGCGAGTGTGTGTTCCACAGCATTTTGAGGTAATGTAGAGCGAAACACATCCATGGGCTTTTGAGGTTTTCCTCTTTGAACGGATGCTCTTGCTGCTTTATGATCAACAACCACTGATTTCTTTGGCCCGACACGCTGGTGACATGCACCGTACACTTCCTTGACATTGCCGATGTTTGTCTGTTTTGTTGATAAGACCGGTTGCTAGTCTTAGTGTTTTTCTTAAATCAAGAAATTAACTCCATACAGAGGCAATATTTAACACTGCTGATCTTAATTTGTGCTATTTACGTCTGTGTTGAATGCTCGTTGAGGTACTTTCACTTTTGAAGTTCGTCGTTCTTTTGAGCCGTTTATGAGGAAGGAACAAGGAAAAATATATTGACAAGCTGAACGGACCAGTTATGTTTGTCTTCCTCATGACAAAGGAGTTATTAGTTCTCTCTCTGTTTCCTGCAGGTCAACATGGCCCAGTGGAATCAGTTACAGCAGTTGGAGACGCGGTATCTGGAGCAGCTGTATCACTTGTACAGTGACAGCTTCCCTATGGAGCTGCGGCAGTTCTTGGCCCCCTGGATCGAGAGCCAGGACTGGTGAGTTGCAACAACAGGATATGACATAAGAGATTCAAAAAAACTCTCAACTTCAACACTCTGGAGGTCTGTGTTGTGTGATTGTCTTTGGACAACTGTCAGATCAGCAGTCTTCCCCGTGATTGTGTAGCCTAGTGAACCAAACTGAGAGACCATTTTGAAGGCTCAGGAAACCTTTGCAGGTGTTTTGAGTTGATTAGCTGATTGGCATGTCACCATATTATAATTAGTTGAGATAGTGAATTGGTGGGTTTTTGTTAAATGTGAGCCAAAATCATCACAATTAAAAGAACCAAAGACTTAAACTACTTCAGTCTGTGTACATTTAATTTATTTAATACACTAGTTTCACAATTTGAGTTGAATTACTGAAATAAATTAACTTTTCCACGACATTCTAATTTATTGAGATGCACCTGTATATTTTACAGCTTTAGTTGATGATAATTTTTTTCAATGATAAAATTTGGCATGGAGGCTACTGTATACATACTGTGTGTGTATATATATATATATATACAGAAAATTCATGATTCAATTCTGACTCACAAGCTTTCAATTCGATTTCGATTATTTTGGAGGATATATCTATACTGTATAGATTCAATCGAAATCGAATTGAATCGAAAGTTTGTGAGTCAGAATTGAATCATGAATTTTCTGTCAAAACCCATCCCTAAAATATATATATATATATATATATATATATATATATATATACAATAAATAAGAATTTTACGAGTCCAATTTTAAAATAATAAATTGTTAAATAAAAAAAAATGCCAGTTGCTTCTCACTGAATTATTTTAAAGACTTTCTGACACCAAGAGAAGTGGAGATATTGATCACGTGGAGGAGTTTTTTATCAGCTTGTTATCATGCTCATAATCTCCTAGATATCATGTTAGCACTGCACTTCCTTATTCCTAGAATTATATTTAGTGATGTTATGACTCTGCCCGTAAAGCGCTCCTGGAAAGTCTGCTGTGAACGATAACACGAACCAGTGCCTTTTTCCCTCTGAACTCTCTCATAGCATCAGTGTGAATGGCTGCTTTGTGTTTGTGAGTATGAAATGTCACTCTGAAATGACTCATGTCCGGTTTCATCTCCTCATGTCCGGTTTCTGTCTGCATTAGTATGCATCTTTAAATCGAAAGAGCGGAGCAAAAAAAAATTGAAGAAAATTTAGTTGCGTAATCTTGGTTGTCAACTAGTGAAATCTCCGTTATGCTCCACCACACTGCATTTCAGTGCTGCATTTCGCTTTGAAAGCCTAAAGTCATCGTCCTTCACATTGCCCTCACATACACTCAGTTTTATCATTAGTGTGGTAAAAGTAAACATGGGACAATGCAAATAACCCGTGGGATGTTTGGTTTGTTTCATGCTGGAAGTGTCATAGAACTTTCTGAATGGATTGTTTGCTTGAGTGCTCAGAGGAACTTAATCATCAGTAGTATAACGAAGCCTGTAATTTACTGATAAAAACACATTATTGCTTTAGGTCAAAGACTAGTGGTGATAGTTCAACCATTCAAACACAATTATTTTATGCAGATACACACAGTCTTCGCTCATTATTTGATCTCATTACACTTGCAGTTATCAAAAAGGTTATTTAGAGAAGCATGACACGTGTAAGACAGTAGAATGGTGTCAACCAGCACATTTTAATGTCTTGTTTACACCACAGAAGATATTAAGCCTGTTTTATGTTATTTACACTTGAGAGGAGTGAATTGTGAGACCAAACTGTTTGCACTGATGCCAACCCAGTTTATTTGCTATGAATCTTACCTTTTTTTAGTTTGTTCCAAATGCAAATAAAATAATCTAATTAAATGAAGTACTATTTATTTATCAACAAATATGTATTTTCACTTGGTTATTTAATAAAACTAACTTTTATGACAAATAACTGTATCACAACATAAACCCAGTAGCTTAATATCAAATTACTCATACTGTGATCTAACATGTCTCTCATACTGCTTACTCTAGACACTTAGTTATTTTATGTGATGATATTTTCATGTGCCATTGTTGACCCCAGAAAATGTGTTAATGTGTGTCAGTTGGCAAACGTTAAAGGGACTGAATCAGCTGTTAGACACTTAAAACTATCAATTATACGTCTTTTCTGTGAAAGTATTTCTGGTTTGGTGGTAGGATATTTTCCTGGTCTTTTTGAATACCGTGTTAATGCGTAATGATAACAGTGATGAGTGTTTCTGCGCTGATGGCTGCCTGCTGAATGAGCTCAGCAGTTTGGAATTTGTGCTGAGTAACAGCAGAAAATCTGAGATCATGTGACTGATGATGACGGCTATCTGCAGTGGCACATATCTGCGCATACCTACACTTCCAAAATACACCCTAATAATTTGTCAGTTTTTGCAGTTTAACTGATTT
Organism: Gymnocypris eckloni scoliostomus; assembly: GCA_027564155.1. Lineage (NCBI taxonomy): Eukaryota > Metazoa > Chordata > Actinopteri > Cypriniformes > Cyprinidae > Gymnocypris > Gymnocypris eckloni. Next base: position 33,574,743 of record CM050415.1, on the reverse strand, counting down.
TTAGCATTTAGACAAAGGCATAAGTCTTTGACTAAAGCTTTGATTTTGTTGCAGATAAAGACACGTCTGATTGTCAAATGCATGTATGGAGTGGAGGAAGCTGCTCATTACTCATCACATGAGCCTGTTTGCTTGTGTCTGTCTCAGGGCGTATGCGGCCAACAAGGAGTCTCACGCCACACTTGTGTTCCATAACCTGCTGGGGGAGATTGATCAGCAGTACAGCCGATTCCTGCAGGAGAACAATGTCCTGTATCAACACAACCTGCGGCGCATCAAGCAGCACCTGCAGAGCAAGTATCTGGAGAAGCCCATGGAGATCGCCCGCATCGTGGCCCGCTGCCTGTGGGAAGAGCAGCGTCTGCTGCAGACGGCCACCACTGCACAGCAGGTACACACACACACACACACACACACACACACACACACACACAAACGACACTCCTGGATAGGCACATTTAAACACATACAGATGAATAATGTACTTACTCGTGGGTGATATACTCATTGGGGTTATATGGTAAATACATTTCAAGAGAGAAAATTACTTGATTTTTTTTATTACTGGGTATCATTTATAAATAATTTCACAACTAAATTACACACAGTGCACATTTTTATACTCACCAAACCTGTTTTCAGGTACTTTCCAGCCAAACACACAGTGGTTGTATACAGTATATAAAGTGCTTGGAAATTGATTCCACTTTGTAAGGAAATATTCAGATCTGTTTCTCTAATTTCTTTCACATCTCTAGGATGGCCAGGTTGCCCATCCCACTGGCACTGTGGTAACAGAAAAACAGCAGATACTGGAACACAACCTGCAGGATATTAGGAAGAGAGTACAGGTTGGTACATAAAATCACACTTTAATTGACAAACCTTGATTTGTCTTGTTCACAATTACAGTTACATATGCACCTCATTATCATCTCGCCAAAAGTTGCTGTTTTGAACACAAAATATTTTCTTTAATAGCATTTATCTTGCAAAGGGGTTTTCAAACTTGTGATACCACAGACCCTCAGATATGATGATCTCCTTGCAAGTGATCTTCTCCCTAAAATAATGAGACATCTAGATGTTTTTTTGGGGCAAAACTTTACAATAAGGTTCATTAGTTAACAACATCAGTTAACATGAACTAAGAATGAACAATACTTATACAGCATTTATTAATCTTAGTTTACATTTACATTTATGCATTTAGCAGACGCTTTTATCCAAAGCGACTTACAATTGCAGTCAGGTTATACATTTTCATTGGTATGTGTGTTCCCTGGGAATCGAACCCACAACCTTTTGAGCTGCTGACGCAATGCTCTACCACTGAGCCACACAGGAACAGGTTAATGTTAATGCTACATTAACTAATGCATTATTAAAATTACAAGTTGTGTTTGTTAACATTAGTTAATGCACTGTGAGCTAACATGAACTAACAATGAATGACTGTATTGTTATTAACTAATGTTAATTAAGATGAATAAATACTGTAATAAATGTATTGTTCATTGTTTGTTCATGTTAGTTAATACATTAATGTGTCATTTGTTAACATTAGTTATTGTAAAGTGTATTTTTGTTTACCCATTTGTTTTTTGGAAAATATATTTTTTTTTATTATGTTGACACTATATTTTTTCTGTCCACTTTTATAGTATTGATAGATGTGAAAACCTGAAGAGATGCAACTAGGGCTGTCAATAGAATAAAATAATTGTGATTAATCTACTAATTTCTTACAATTTCTTATATAAGCTGTGACACTTTTATCCAAAGCGACTTACAGTGCATTCAGGCTATACTTTTGTCAGTATGTGTGTTCCCTGGGAATTGAACCCACAACCTTTTGCACTGCTAACACAATGCTCACTGAGCCACAGGAACACCATTATAGTCAATAATACCTATTTATTGACTTTTTTTCTTAATTTTTCTCTGAAATATTCCACAAACCCCATAGCACCCTGTTATGGCCTCAGTTTAAAAGCCCTGTTTTTAACATTGAACCCTTGAGCACCAAATGAGGGTCTCACATTTTACCCCTTATGGGGTTCAACCTCTTACTCATCTAGCTGCCTTACTCTTTCTGTACAGGATATGGAGCAGAAGATGAAGATGTTGGAAAATCTACAAGATGATTTTGACTTCAACTACAAAACTCTTAAAAGTGCTGGAGGTATGATGAGTATATGCTGCTGTCATTTTTTTCTGTCTCAAATAGCCTCTGATAAAGTCACTGATAAATCTCATCAAATCTGTTATGATTCAGAGTTGTCCCAGGACCTGAATGGAAACAGCCAGGCAGCAGCCACCAGGCAGAAGATGTCTCAGCTGGAGCAGATGCTGAGCGCTCTGGATCAGCTGAGGAGGGTGAGATACACAATCAAGTCACAAAATACAGTGTTTGCTTTAGAGATCGACCGACATATCGGTTTACCGATATTTTTCCCGATATTTGAGCATTTTACCATAATCGGATATCGGTTTTGTTTTGATATTTGGGTTTTGAAAATACCACCCAGTAAGTCATTCATACTGATCACCCAAGGGTCAAAGTAAAATAATTTTTCTGTTTTGCAGCAAATAGTGACAGAGATGGCAGGGCTGCTGTCTGCAATGGACTTTGTGCAGAAGAATCTGACAGATGAAGAACTGGCCGACTGGAAGAGGAGACAGCAGATCGCCTGCATTGGAGGACCACCGAACATCTGCCTGGACCGCTTGGAGACATGGTACACAGTCCGTTCACAACCAAACCTGCTTTAAATCACACCTTTTTGTGGATTGGTTCATTTATTTATTTTTTTATCGCTATCTCTCAGGATCACCTCTTTGGCTGAGTCACAGTTGCAGATAAGACAGCAGATCAAGAAACTGGAGGAGCTTCAACAGAAGGTCTCCTACAAAGGCGATCCAATTATTCAACACCGCCCAGCTCTGGAGGAGAAGATCGTAGACCTGTTCCGCAACCTTATGAAGAGGTTTGAAATCACTCACTCGTGTGTAAACTATATAATGCAATGAAACGGGATCATTGATGTTTGCTTGTGTCATTGCAGTGCATTTGTTGTTGAGAGGCAGCCTTGTATGCCCATGCATCCTGACCGACCACTTGTCATCAAAACAGGAGTTCAGTTCACCACCAAAGTCAGGTGGGTGCACACAGAGGTGAGTCATAAGGGAAAGAGGCCTAGAGACAAATTGTAAATTTTTCCACCTCCTCTCTCTCAGGTTACTTGTGAAATTCCCAGAGTTGAATTACCAGCTGAAAATAAAAGTGTGTATTGACAAGTAAGTCCCACGTCCTGCCTGTGACATCAGAGTGAAATGACTTTGACGTGCACATTTTTTATATTTTTCTCCTATGTTCTGCAGGGAGTCAGGTGACGGGGCAGCCATTCGAGGGTGAGTTTTGAGGTTTAAAAGATGAGTTAAATTGTCATATCGTTATTTGTCATTACAGGCTGATTTATATTGGGCAGGCAAAAATCAACCAGTATTTGGCCATTAAACTAAACATTTCAGCTATTTTGTAGAAGTTTCATTTTTATCATTAAATTATATTGCACGGTTACAAAACATGTTGTGAAAAGAAGCCTCCTCCTTGCTAGTTCCTGTAAAAGTTTTTACATTATAGAGTCCTCTGTTTCTTTTCCTTCAGTTCACGAAAGTTCAACATCCTTGGCACCAACACGAAGGTGATGAACATGGAGGAATCCAACAATGGCAGCTTGTCAGCAGAGTTCAAACATCTGGTAAGCTCAGCCATTACGCCAGTTTTTTCAGAGCGCATAACCTTATGTTTTTAATTTGTGAGTTGTGTGGGACACTGTTGGCCCTCGGAAGCTAAATTAAACTCCCTTAAAACACTTTTTAAACCTGTATTTATTTGTGTACTAGCAATGTCCAGTACCGAATATATTTAATCTTAAGCATGTTCTTTAGTGTTATTTTTCTTCGTAAACAAGTACACGAACATTTTCACTTTTATTAGAGGCAAAAATTATGGTTGACTGAGACAATCATCATTTGTGTAAAAACAAAACAAGGTTACGCCCCATTCACACGGGGCATCAGCGTTAACGCTTCTCATTTACTTTGAATGGAGTGACGTCAAGTGTTGCCGAACTGAATTGTGGGTCCATCGCATTGCATTGTGTTGCTCACGGCAGAATATGAAAACATTTAAACTTTTAAGCGCCAACGCAGGCATCAGCCAATCAGATAGCCTTATGCAAATACCCTTGCACAGAGGCTAGCCAATCGCTTTCATGCAACACCAGAAAACTAATGTGATTGGCTGTTGTCACTATGACGGTCGCACCAGCACCAAGCTTCAGACACGCCCTCTGTCAAGCGTTGATGCCGACGCCCCGTGTGAATGTACCGTTACACTTTATTTTAAGGTGTCCTTGTTACAGTATAATTATAATACGGAGTAATATTAATCAACTCACATGTACTATATGTTAGGGTTAGGATTAGGTTGTAATTGTTATTATAATAGTAAGTGCATGCAATATGTGTAACAAGATACCTTAAAATAAAGTGTTACCCCCCCCCAGGGCTCTAGACTCATTCTTCTCACTCATCGCATGTTTGCGACTAACTTTTTCAGTTGGTCGCTCGCACGAGCACATAATTTGGTCACAATTGTATTTTTATTTTTTGATACAACATTGGATTAATCAATGCATGCTGATTAACTACTTTTATCATAGTTATGTGGTAACGAAAGTGTTCAACATTCAAACCGTTCTTTTTCATCAGTATTATTTCGGATTATATTTTGTGAACAGAAATTACTTTTTTCCTTTCACTGTAACATTTGCGATCTTGGGGTCACGTTTTACAAGAAAAGTTATATACCAACTAATAAATTACAGAATTTTTAGCAAACACTGAGGAATCAAATAATTAAGGAAAGCCTCCATAGCGTAACGTGAAGTAAACAGCAAAGATATTAAGCTTTTCAAAACAAAAACAAAAAGAAAAGTCAAAGTAAACTTGTCGCTGACAGGACTTGCATGTTTTTTCTACAAGAATATCAACATGTTCACCTTCTCTGGTTTATGAAGTGGTCTTTTACTTTAGTTTGAAGCTCATTTGTTAAGCTCATCGTGGTAAAAAAAAAAAAACTCCAAGCATAAAAGGTGTTTAAATAATAAAAAACATTAAAGATACACTTATAAAACATTTCTGTTTTCATAAAAAAAATCAAAGTGCTTGCAGTTAAAGAATCTTAAATTGAAGAATTTTTACAGTAAATTACTTGTATTACTTACTATATTTTATAAAAATAAAAACTACAGTTTGAGTCTGCCCTACGAGCTTCAAGAAGACTAGATCAGCTGTTGACTGAATATAGCTTGAATTAGTGTTCTTCTGTCTTTCAGACGCTTCGAGAGCAGAGATGTGGCAACGGAGGCCGAACCAACAGTGACGTAAGTCTTTGCATAATTAGCATTATGCCACAGTTTTTAATTTGATTCAGGGTTTCTAGTGAAGAAGTCAGTGTAAACATTGACCTTTGCCCTCTGAACTACAGGCATCTCTGATCGTGACCGAAGAACTGCACCTGATCACGTTTGAGACGGAGGTCTACCACCAAGGACTAAAGATCGACCTTGAGGTGAAAATCCACATCAATATACAACACTCACTGGATCCTTAAACGATTAGTTCGTTTAAAAATGACACTTTCATTTTTATCAGTATTTTAGAAAAAATTAAAAGTCAGATATGTCTTATCATGACTGTTGAGCTGTTTATCATTTCATAGATGATAATAATATTAAACTCGGAGTACTGATCAAGTCCATAACACTGCTGCTGTTGATTTATTCGGCAACTGAAAGCCAATAAGGTCATTTTGGTAGGCTGTCGTCATGGTAGCAGCAGTGGGAGGATATGAATATGTAACCAGGCAGCGTGTCCTTGGGTGATCTTTCACTTATTAAACCCCTAAACGCACACAGTGCTGCCTACGTGCCTATTATGTGCTGATAAGAGAACATGCATAATCATTCCTTTCCTGTGGATGGACACAACAGGGTCACATCAAATACCAACACTCATCAGCAGGTTAATTAAACAAGATAATTAAGCCATCCGTCTCTGTTTGCTTGAGAATTATTCAGCCTCAGGTCTCTATTTGCCTCAACCAGATTTCCGACTGAGCAAGCTGTACAAAAATAGCAGGATTTGTTATTCTATATTATATTTAAATGTCTTTTATCTCTGTGCAGACACATTCTCTCCCAGTGGTGGTCATCTCTAATATCTGTCAAATGCCAAACGCATGGGCGTCCATCCTGTGGTACAACATGCTGACCAACCATCCCAAGGTTTGAAATGAATCCACAGCGTGCCGTACTTACTGTTATCACAAGAGCTTGCATAAGTTACTAAGAATCCTTCCTCTCCGTCTCCACAGAATGTGAATTTCTTCACCAAACCTCCAGTAGGAACGTGGGATCAGGTGGCTGAGGTGGTCAGCTGGCAGTTTTCATCCACAACCAAGAGAGGACTTACCATCGAGCAGCTCACCACACTCGCAGAGAAACTTCTGGGTATGTGTTATAGTATTCAGTGGAGTTCAAAAAGTATCGAATAGCTAGATTATTTCCCCCTATTTAAACCTATAAATAAATAAGTTGGAGGACGCTGACAAAAAAGAGAAACAAAATGGAGATGTATAAACTGTTCTCTCAAATTTTTAGGATTTACTAATTTGTAATATTAAAAATATGAAAATAATTGGAAAATAGAAGCATTTTTAGTTCTGTTCAGTGTTTTTAGTATTAATTACATGATTTATTTGGCTTTGATAATATAGCATTTTCTTATGACTCTTGCATTATATATCTATCTATAGATAAATATATTGTAGAAACTTAATTCCCTGTAAAGCTGCATTGCAATGATTTGTATCGTAAAAAGCGCTTTACAAATAAACTTGAATTGATTGAAGGTAAAGCTGAATTTTCAGCATCATTACTGCAGTCATCAGTGTCACATGATCCTTCAGAAATCAATCTGATTTTACTGATTTGCTGCCATTGTGATGCTTAATGTTTTGGTGGCAACATAGGTTTTCATTTTGGATCAAAGACAGATGGACGTGTCTGCCACAGTAGTGATTGGTGGTTCAGAATTTATTTTGGCGAGAGTATCCCTAGACAAAGCTTTCACAGCTGAGGCTTATGCATTACTTTTAGCTCTAGAACAAATAGAAAAGGAACAACGTTTTTTTTTTTTTTGCACTGATTTTATGTCCTGCCTACAAGCACTTACGTCTTTGAAAACTGAACATCCTACAGTTATTAGCATTTTAGAAAAAGTTGACTCTTTAAAGAAACAAGATAAAACAAAAATGTGGCCATATGGGATTGGTCAGGCACGGCAATGAACAGGCAGATAAAGTGGCTAAGGAAGCTGTTCAGTTGGAAATAACAGAATGTAATAATCCAGTATCTGATGTAAAACATATATTGAATCTGTACATTAATAATAAATGGCGAATGGAATGAATGCATAAACAACAAACTGTGAAAGGTGAATCCAGTAGTAAATGAAAAGTAATAGCTGTTTTGAAAATAGATATGTCCAGGTTGTAAATACAAGATTTCAAATTTGACATTCAAGAGTCGTTTATATTAAAAGGGGAAGAGAAACCAGTTTAACTTGTGTAAGAATCTTTTGAGTGTAAAACATATTTTAACAGAATGTCCTTTTTTTTTAGAATGTTTTTACTCAGAAAATAGACATTTTTAGATTTTAATTGATTAAATTATATTTTTGATCAGTACTTTTGTTGTTAGTTTTATGTTATTGTATAGTGAAAAGTGATTGCTTCTTAATAAAATGTTCTATCATTGTAAATGACGTATTGAAATGATACCGTTAATGTTGCCATGAATCTGTTTGATTGTGTATTTCTGTCTTTGTGTAGGTCCTTGTGTAAACTACTCTGGTTGCCAGATCACATGGGCCAAGTTCTGCAAAGTATGTTGCTATAACAAACATGTGTTCCCTGTTCTGTGTTATATTTAGAGCAGATCAGACCAGCTGATCCAGTTTCTATCCTAAACATGTTGTGCTTGTGTTTGTGTGTTTCAGGAAAACATGGCAGGAAAAGGTTTCTCATTCTGGGTGTGGCTAGACAACATTATCGACCTAGTGAAGAAATATATTTTGGCTCTATGGAATGAAGGGTGAGAACTATTGCTGCAGGGGCGTGCAGAGAGCTCCTCGGGGCAGGGGCTCAAATGTTAAATAGGAGCAATGTAAAAATGTAATAAATACAAATTATAGGTCAAAAGTTTGGATACATTACTATTTCATATTTTTCCCAAGAAGTCACTTATGGTCATCAAGCCTGCATTTATTTGATCAAATTTTTTATAAACTTTAAAATACATTTTATGCAATTTGATTTATTCTCAATGTTGGAAACCTGTGATACTTTTTTCAGGATTCTTTGATTTAATAAAAAGTTTAAAAAGCACAGCATTTATTTAAAATATAGCTTTCGTTACAACAATATATGTTGAAAAGCTTGAGGTCAGGTATTTATTTTTTTGAAAGAAATTAGTTTTCATTCAGCAAATATTTATTTATTTATCAATGAACCACAAAAAAGTAACACTGGTTCCAAAAAATTAAATAAATAAATAATAATAATAATAATAAATTAATGAATGAATAAATAAAAATAAGCAGCACAACGGTTTCCAATATTGATAATAAATCCGCATATTAGAATGATTTCTGAATGATCATGCACTGAAAACTGGAGTAATGATGCTGAAAATACAGCTTTTCATCACAGAAATAAATTATATTTTAAAGCATATTATAATAGATAAACATTCTTTTAAATTTTAATATTTCACAATATTATAGTTTTCTGTATTTTTGATCAAATAAATGCAGGCTTGATGAGCATAATACTTTCATAATGCTGCACAATTATCAAAATGGTAATATAATAAAGTCCTTTCATGTCACCATTTCGCCAGCCTGCACTTCACATAATAGGCCTGTAGGTGGCACTTGGGCTTCATTAAGAAAGTTTCATGAAACAGTAAACGTGCATCATACATAAATGCAGCCTAAGTGAATTGAATACTGATTACATTATTGCGACTTTTGGCGCTGCACGGTTTTGTGATGTGCTTTTGAAGTCAATTAGCATCCATTTTCTCAGCGATGTAATTTGATTTATAAAATGAGACAAACCACAGATCCAGATCGCTCCACAAATAAGCTTGTCTGTCCCGTGTCATTTTCAACCGATGCATGAATAAGAATGGAAAATGACTGCTCCTATGGCAAGCCGTTTTGACTTCTATTCCTTCACAGGATATGAATTATTGATATCAACAAATCAATGTTTACTAGTTAAAATGCTAATTCTTACATTTACATTTATGCATTTAACAGACGCTTTTATCCAAAGCGACTTACGCAGTTCAGTCTATAATTTTTTTTGTCAGTACATGTGTTCCCTGGGAATTGAACCCACAACCTTTTGCGCTGCTAACGCAGTGCTCTACCACTGAGCCACAGGAACACATATTAAAAATTCTTGATATCAGGAATTAATATTTCTACTAGTAACAATGGCTATTTTTGATATCAGCAATTGCATTTCCACTTGTAAAAGTTTTAATTTTCACTAGTTAAAATGCTCATGTTTTAATTGTTGATATCTGTAATTGTATTTTCTCTAGTTAAATGTCAACATAGGCTGCCATTCAAAATCAATTATCGATAATTCATTTCTTACTAATTTCTTAAATTCCAATTTCCCATATCAGAAATACAATTCAAGAATTGAATTGTTGATATCAGAAATTACCCTCCCAATTTTCAGATATCAGAAATGAACATTGTCACTAGTGACAATTTAATTGTTGATATCAAGAATAGGCATTTCTACTAGTAAGAATTGTATTTCTGATATGTGAAATTGGAATTTAAGTTAGTAAGAAATTAATTCTTGATATAAACAATTGATTTTGAATGACAGCCTATGGTGACATTTTACTAGTGAAAATACAATTACAGATATCAAAAATGTAATTCTTGATATCAAGAATAAGCATTTTAACTATTAAAAAATAATTGTTGATATCAATAAATCATATCCTGTGAAGGAATAAGTCAAAACGGCTTGCCATAGCATTGAATTATTTATTATTCTAAAATATATAATATATGGATTTGTAATTAAATCGACACACTAGATTTGATTTATTTATGTTTTTTTTTTTATATTGTTTGGTTTATTTTTTTCCTTCTGTGACCCACTCACTGAAAGAACTGTATTTGAGAGAATATTTCTGAACAGACCGTGGAATATCAGTCAGTCAAGCAGAACACACGCGGCACGCATCCTATAGCAACGTCTCTGATTGACAGATATAAAAATAAACAGGAATGTTCGGACTTTTGAGCGATCAGTTACCGTTTTGTGCACGTTGTCATGTTAATTATAATTCAAATGCATTTTGTTTCATTGACTCAATATACAATATTGAGCCCCAAAGCCCGCAAACCCCCCTTTCTGCACGTGCCTGCTCTGCTGTGTGCATTTATGCAGTATCCATAGTTCATTACATCAATCACTGCTTCGGTGGATAAATCATGCTTTTGTGTGTATGTGTGCCAGGTATATTATGGGCTTCATCAGTAAAGAAAGAGAGAGGGCAATCCTGAGCCCAAAGCCTCCTGGGACATTCCTGCTGCGCTTCAGTGAAAGCAGCAAAGAGGGAGGCATTACCTTCACTTGGGTCGAGAAGGACATCAATGGTGAATGCATTTCTATGTACACTACATTGTGTGTGTGTTGGCATAAGACTTCTCAAAATGATCAGTACAGTGGAGCCAATGTAAACAAATGTCTCAATATTTGATACTTTTATGTATAAATGATTACATTTTTCTTGTAATGTCAAAATTGATATTGGCATTCATGCAATTTCTCTGGCTTTGTATCGACTACTGAAACTGACTGTAGTTGTATATGTGAAGCGTTTGTGCTCCTGTGTGTTTGTGCAGGTAAGACTCAGATCCAGTCGGTTGAACCGTACACTAAGCAGCAGCTCAACAGCATGTCTTTCGCTGAGATCATCATGGGCTACAAGATCATGGATGCCACAAACATCCTCGTCTCGCCGCTGGTCTACCTCTACCCTGAAATCCCCAAAGAGGATGCGTTTGGCAAATACTGCCGCCCCGAGGCCCAGCCTGACACTGAATTCCCTGATTCTGGATGTGGTGAGTGTGTTAGCGGGAATATAATTCATTCTGGCTTGGAGTAACAGCACATCTGTCTGTTACTTGGCAAAGTTAGTCTATTTTAGTAGCAGCACTGAATGGGTGTGGCTTACCAGAAACGTTCAGCTTCTGAGGAAATTGTCTAAGAATACGATTAGAGCGAAAGCAAAAGCAGGACTTTAATCTTTGGTTAGACATGTTACAGTTTAAATATTTGGGGTTAGTAATATTTATAATTTCTTTTGAGAAATTAATGCTTTTATTCAGCAAGGACACATTCAATTGATCAGAAGTAACAGTAAAGAATTTTACTTGGTTACAAAAAAAAATTGTTATAAGTAAATGCTGTTCTTTTTTTAATCAAAAATATTAAAATTCCACAACTTTAACAACACAACTGTATTCAACGTTGATAACATTGATCAATTTAAAGTTAAACTACTGTTCAAATGTTTAAGGTCAGTAAGCAAAACAGCTATTTTAAACATTGATAATGCTATTAAATGTTTCTTAAGCACCAAATCAGCTTATTATAATGATTTCTGAAGGATCATGTGACACTTCAGAAGACTTGGTGTGGCAAGTGTTACCGACTACTTTATGACTTAAGTTTAAAAAAGACGACCACACAGGTTTGAATGTTGATTTGTGTGTGAACTGTTACTCTAAGAAAAGAAAGGGACACTGAAAACCTGAAACATTTGAATTCTCCTTGTTTAAAAACAGTCTTTTGTTGTTCTTTCAGCAATCCAGCCTTACCTGAAGACCAAGTTCATCTGTGTCACCCCGTGAGTAGCATTTCTTTCTTCTTTAGTATGTGTGTGAATGATTGACCTTGCTAGAGTCTGTTTTCTCTCTCTGTCCTCTTGTAAACTTTGACATCTTTGGTGACTCTTTAGGCAGGAGCACATGCAAAGTACTCCTCTCAGTTCTCTGTACAACATGGATCAGGGATGTAGCTTCTACTGAAATCACCAAGGACCCTTCACAGCATCCTTTAAACCACAATCTTGCACAAGAAGAGAGAAAGAGAGAGAAACCATGCTTTTTTTTGTTTAAAGTCTTACAAATGAACATCAAAACAGCTAATTAAAGGAGGCTCAGGCTTTTTATGTTTACATGTATAAGCACACATGACTTGTGGGTAACCTTTGTATAAACACTTTGCAGCCATGTGATTTTCAGTTCTTAGTTTAAAAAAAATAACATGAAATATTTCAATCTAATTTTAAAAATCTCAATTTTAATATAAAAAGAAAATCCGCTTAAAAGTAAAAATGTACAGTTTACCTTAATATATTCCTGAACAATATTTTGCACAATTCATGCTTTTCAGTCCACATTATTCCCAAAAATGTCTTTAAATCTTGTTAATCTCTGTCATAGACTTTCCAAATACAACTTGATCTGCTTGAGACAGTCAGTTTTACATTGTGATACTATATCGTGTTAATTGACATATAATAAAGTGTTACACATCAATCTGTACATGCCAATAACTGTACGTTAGGTAACAAGCCTGGCTACACAAAAACTTTTGATGGAATAAAAGCTGCTTCAAACTCAGTCCTGCTTGAATCACGAATGCTTTCTGTGTTTGTGGAGGTCTTGGATTTACTAGAGGTCATGTATGTCAGTGTGTGTGTGTGTGTGTGTGTGTTAGGCAGGCTATAAACTGACCTCTCTTCATAGGTGTCCTTCCGTCTTCATGGACTTCCCGGACAGTGAGCTGCTTGGGAACTGCTTCCCTGGGTAGGCACTAGGGAGCTGCTTTATGTGTGTGAATGAGACATGAACACGTATGGTCAAACACACTCCTGTAGGTGTCTGCTAACATAGAGTATGCCTTTTAACCAGTGGTTTCTGTTTACTCACTTCATCCCTTCATAACAAGAGGTCTGGATGTCACTGGAACGTCTGCACAAGTTAAAAGACTAGAAGTGCTGTTTCATAAGTCTCTAAATCTCGATTCTGTGTCGGTGAACTAGTTCCTCTATAGACTAGGGAATGTATTTGCAGTTTCTACTTCATTTCTAAGCTCACAAGCTAACTTTTCTGTATCGGTATGCAAAACATGTTCACACTTGGGAAAGAAAGTGGTCACCTTCTCTCCCATTCATTTCTTTCCCACATCTGTTCTCTTTTCCCCGTCATAGAAGTGCTATGAATGGAGTGTTATGTTGGAATAATTTGAGTGTTTGTGGCATAAATGGTCTGCTTCCTCTGTATTTTAAATAATGTGGAGGTCATAGTTTCTGATGAAAACTGAAATTCATGTCACTCATGTGTCCATTATGGGGTGAGAAAACTGTCTACAGGAACGTTCAATGTATCACAAATATACTGAATATAGTTTTTCATTTCTAACAAATATGAAAGCATAAGTAGTATAAATATTAGCACCTGTTAGAAATGAAAATTTTATAATGCTATTTACAAGTTATAACACATATGCATTATATACATAGATAATTAGAGGCTGTTTTAAAAAAGATATATCGTTAACAGTAACACTGGTAACAACAGTACATTGGTTTTAGTGGTAATATTAACATAGAGGCTGTTGATGGACGTTGAGATGTTGTCTCCAGGGCATTCTGGGTGTTTCTTGACCTGGATGTGGCAAGATGAGCGAGAGAAGACGAGAACACAAACGTCTTCTCTATATGGAGCACTGTTTATACACGCATCCCACTTTATATTTAAATCAGTGAGATCTATATTACCCGTGGCTCTGTTACCATAAGACAAAAAATATATATTAGCTGTTTATGATTTATGTTTTGCTTACGAAAAGTTTCAGAATACACTGCTACTTCTGAAGTCTGTAAATGGACAAATTAGCTTTTTGCGAATGGTGTAGTTTGACATCTACCTACAGGGATTAACTGGACCGTGCTAACCAAACTTCAGCATCAGCAGGAATATCTGCTCACTATTCAGAATTCATTCACATGTGTTGTTAGGACAAGGGCTTCAACCGTAACCTTTACACTTGTAGAATGGACCTGTGTAATGCTATTATTTCCCCAGATGGTTTGCAGCTTTAATTTATATTTTGTGAGACTCCGGGTTAAACAACCAGCCAAAAGTTAAACAATGAGAGAGATTCTTTCCCCGTGTGATAATATAGCACCATATATTTATCTTTTGCTTGAGATTCTGGAAGGTAGTCGGGACTTTTGGGGATCCAGGATGGAAAACAAGTTCTTGGCTTAAAGTTTTATTGGCAGTCTTATCAAAGTGCTCTTTCATCTTGGACAGGGAGTTCTCCAGATTGATATTGGCATGAGAAAGTGTTTCAGGAAAAAACACTTACAATGACTGTTATGGCTAGAACTGATTATTGCTTTGCAAAACTGTACTGCAACGCTTGACAACTCGTACCATTTCCTCATACTGCAAACATAAACAGAATGTAACTCTTTTCAATGTAATATGTGCCCAATATGGCTTTTAAGAGTGATAATATTGTTCTTGGGCAGCCTGCATCTTGATGTGCAATTCATCCCTCTACTGTTTTGATTTACTCTAAACAAACCAAAATTATAGCACAACATTATTTTAGTATGGCCTTAGTTTGAGATCTTGTGGAATCACCTCTAGATGAATAAAAGCACACATCAAGCTATGGATTATTTCAAATCAACAAAGCCTGGTTTCATTTACCAGCAACCTGACGTACTAGACATGATCAACTTTGAGTAATCTGAAAATACTTCAGTTTGATACATTTGTACTATCATTTGATTAGTCGGACGTGTCATTCGTGAGCATGTAACTTATCCACAAGTATCTGGAACTCTTGTCTTTTCCATTGCCGCTGGATCAAACATCTAGACCACCGCAGTGTTTTAGTACAGACAGAACTAGACTGGATCGAGAAGTTCTGTTTGCTCTAGCATCCTAGAATTAGTGTAGAAATACTGTTTTAACAAAACAAACACCACATACAGTATGAGTAAGTTTGGAGTGTTAACAAACTTTGACCCCTGGTAGATCATTCCCCAGGGTAAAACTAACGGGCGGGAAGCCATTGACCGGGTCAGATATAAGCACATGTCAGCATGTTTCTCTGTTAATGCCATTCAAAAGTAGCTTTTTTCTTTTTCAAACAACATATACATGTCTATATTTATTATAGTAGCTTATCCATGTTGTAATATAGATTGATCAATCACAGCACAGGAAAAAAGTGAACGAGCATCTACAGATTCACATTACATCACTGCATGCCAGCTATGTATGTAGTAATATACATTTTCAGTGCACCGTGTTGAATCTGCTGTTTCAACATCCTCTAAAACAAGACTGAGACGGGTTATTTGGGATAGTTCACCCCAGAATGAAACTTGTCATTTTACTCCCATCACGATGTGCCTAAAGCCTAATGTGCAGCGCACCGACATATGGCTCTGTTGTGCGCTTTGAGTGTCCCGAGTTCGAATCCTGCCAGATCTCCACTGTCCCATCTAGAAAACTGCAAAAACAATGCCATAAAATAATAATTTACTCCCCTCATGTGATTCCAAACCTCTGACATTGGAGCCGTTTGACTTTCCCATGTGTACAATATATTTTGTCCCACAGTAGAAAAAGTCTAACTGTTTTGGAACGCCACGAGAGTGAATAAACGATGACAAGTTTCATTTTTAGGTGAACTATCCATGTTCCCAAGTGATGCTCATGTGTATGACTTCGAGGGAATGTGCGAGCCGTGTGATTATTAGGGTGAAGGTTAACTCATCACGTGGCGAATGAACTCAACACTTACTAAATCTTAACTGTTGTGTGTGCTGGAAGTAATGATTGTTTGATCATTTGGAGCTTGTGTGTCCTGTCTGATGTGTGCTGCTTTCTATTGCAGGACTAACTCTGGCAACACAAGCGATTTGTTCCCAATGTCCCCTCGTACACTCGACTCTCTCATGCACAATGAAGCCGCCGAGGCCAACCCAGGACCTCTGGGTAAGTCAAAAACAGCTTTCTCAATATCCATTGAAGACATTTTCGGCTCCCCTAATCCTGAGATTGCATTTTCCCTCCAGAATCTCTCACTCTGGACATGGAGATGAGCTCTGATCATCCTTCACCAATGAGAGAAGGGTTTGCAGTCTCAACAATCGCAGATATGGACACCTGCCGAAATGCTTAGTTTTCCAACATTTTAGTGTTTGTTTTTGTTTTAATTGGAAAATTATGTACATAACGCTTAGATGCTACAGCTGCTTTCTTTTTTTTTTTATTCATAGTCAAAAGTTTTCAATTTCAACCTTTCATCCTTGTATTGATACGCAATTGAGTTCATTCAATGGTTAAGATGTTAATCTTTACTTTTTTATAGGAATGTGAGGTCTTCAAGGCAGGTTTTTAGCTTTTTTGACCTATGTTAATGAAAGTGTGAATATTAAGGCTCTTTAACATGCTTAATTGCAGACATTTGGCCATGACTGTAGCTATGTATGCGTTTTTATTTTTAGTAATAGAAATAGCCTTTGACTTGTATTTCATTGAATGTCCACTGGTTTTAGCAAACATGAAACATATTTTGAGCTGTTAGCATAGCACAGGGCCAGTGGATTCTTTGTGTTGATCTTTGGAAATGAGTGAGGAGGAGTGTAAACTTCACGGTAGTATTGATGGAACGGATTGGTACAGAAGTTATCATTTATGGTGAGATCATAAGTTGTAAAGTAAGTTTGTACATGCAGGTCCCTTTTAGCTTCTGGTTTACATTAATTGACTGTATTTTAATTATGAAAAATATTTTACTCTTTTTAGCTTTTCTTTTTTGGGGGGAAAGTGAATGGAAGAAGATAAATATATATAAATGTGTTACGCATATGAGCAAATGTCATATTTTCACCATATTATTGTCTCCAATATGTTTAATGCACTAGCTTGGATAGTAAGAAAAATCTAGCAGAGCCAGAAGGACTATTATTGTAACATAATTAGATGGTGAATTTTAGAGACACAGACACACATACATGCACATATATATACAAATACACACACATATTTATAATTTAATTCTTTAATTCACTGATCTGTCACTGATCTGGTAGCTCTATGATGGAAAATGATGTTTCTTCATTGTGTAACTACTTTTAACCGTCAGTCTAAGTTTGTTTCCCACTCTGTGTATCTGTCCTTTCACTCTGTTTATGGTGTGTATACTATCATATATACACTGCACTATGTATATTCACTTTATTGTACAATGAATTCTTGATGAGAAACCGTTATCGGCTCTTTGTGTCCTTGATGTATTTCTTGAGTTATCTGGGATATAAAAAAAATTAAATTGGGGGTTGGTAAAACATTTTTTTTTTTTTTTAGTTAGCAAATATGCATTACATTTATTTAAAGTATCAGTAAATATATTTTTGTGTTATGTCATTTTTCAAATAAATTTTTTGCATTCAACAAAGATTCCTGAAAAAAAGTCTCTACAAAACACAACTGTTTTCAACTTCGATAAAAGCAAAAAAATCTTACCAACCCTAAACTTAGTATGTCGCTGTTCTGTATACTGTATACGTTCAAACAGCACCACTTCTGACAACACATTTGAATGTGAAAAGAGAGAGAGAGAGCCAGAACTAATAATAAACATGACAAGAAATAAATATACAGCTAGAGAAATCAGGACTGGCATTCACATGGTCTTCCTGTAATGTCTGTGAATAGTTGCTCAGGTCATTTTATCACCCAGAGGAACACAATTAAGCGATTAGGTTTGAGTGGATATTTAAAGGTCATTCTTCCTAAATTAATCTCCTCTTCCTTCACGTAAATGGTAATTACTGAGTGTTTATCTCTCTCCGTCTACCTGTCATTACCCCAGCCATTCTGCTCTAAAGGTTAAACAGAGATAGAGAGAGACCCCGCACTGGACATTGCACATTGATCTTTCGTCAAGGTTGTTTGATTAGACGTCCAGCTGTTACAGGTTTGCTGTAATGACATTTATACTTTCAGATGTTTGCACTTGTGGAGAGTGAGACCGGTGACTCAGGCATTCTGACATTTAATACAATGGCTTTTTATGAGTCCCTTCATATTTCTGCATTGTGGTATTAATAAATATATAGTTATTGCATCAACAAACTAATATTTCAGGGGAAAGGGGATGTGAATGAAAGCAGGATTATGAATAGAGGACTATTACTTTATCCACAAGCAACAATTTAAAGTAAAAACATCTTAATGATAGATTTGTTTATTACAAACATGCAGCTTTACACTTTATTAGACATTAATTGATGGACTGGAGTGGTGTGGTGTGGATTATTGTGATGTTTTTATCAGCTGCTCATTCTGACGGCACCCATCACTGCAGAGGATCAATTGGTGAGCAAGTGATGTAATGTTATATTTCTCCAAATCTGTTTTCAAAATCAAACTACATCTTGGATGGCCTGAGAGTGAGTAAACATTCACTTTTTGGATGAACTATTCCTTTAATATCAAGAGAGATCTGCAGCCTAAAAAATATGCATAAAAATAGCTTGCATTAATATACACATCAAGATAAAGGTAAGGGACACAAACACATCCACTTATCATAAATGAAAAGTAAATCTATGCCCTCTACAAATCCCCCTCAGCTGTGTCTCTCAGAGAGAAAGAATATGCAGAATCAATGTTTTCATCTTGCCAAGATGGGAGTCCGTCCAATACAGGCTGTTTATCAGCTGCACCTGAAGAGCTGTGCAAGGCCACTGTGTCTGAGCCCGTTGCTCTTGTCTCAGTAAAGTGTTTCCTATACAATACTGACCAGCATTTCATTCACACACATGCGGTTGATATTTGTATTAACTCTTGACACTCTTTACCTATACCTGTGCTAGTCTACAGAATCATTAGCCCCTTCCTCGTGCCTGTGAATGTAATTATATTGTTTAACCAGCAGGGGGCAATATTAACCTATTCAATACGGCTGCACTGAACACTCATTTAATTACCGTGTTTAGGAGATAATGCAATAATTAAAACCCATAAATAATGAGTCTGTAGAGAGAATAGGCGGAAAAGAGACTTAAAGGGAAAAAATATGTTATGCACCTTTACGTTATTTGGTGCTTACGCTTATTACGCTAAGGTGCTTGTATGAATATTACTACTACCTAGACTACTAATAAGACTTCCGTGCGATTTTAGTCAAATATCAGAAGCATGCCACTACATATATGCTCTCTATCACCTCGTCTAGCCTGTAAAACATGCGTTGACCTAGTCGTGCCGCAGTCTTGCCTCCATCGTCCAGCCTGGGTCCGGTTTTCACGCGGCTCTCCGCCTGTCAGATGTCGACTCGAACATGTGTGTTCAGTCTCCGAGCACGGTTCGACGAGAGGAGAAATAAGGGTCGCAACACTGCCAAACAAAAGGGATCTCTCTTAAGACCTGACCGTTTCCCAGAGCCGTGAAAAGAGCTGAAGCTGAAGTCTGCTCAGTGCAAACACCTACGAACTTGACCTATCTACATGGATTTACCTCTGCTATTATCATAGTAGTATTATATTAATTTGCATTGTAAGTCGTCTATATTATAGCAAATTTTAGCCCACACTTGCTAAATTAATAATAGATAATTTATTAGCTGAAACTCTAAGGATACTTTGAAGTATGCTCATGCTATTAACTAAGAATGAAGATACATTTTTCTCTTGTTTCATTTTTTTCTATATTTTTGCTATGTAGGACACAGTCCGATTTTAATTTGTCAATGCACACACACACACACAATTCCATAACCTTTCCATAATTCTGTTACTGTATAAACAATTTTTTAATTATGATTTATACCAAATGGTAATGAATCGTTACGACCGATCGCTTTGGCTAAACAAGAAGCGACTCAAATGAACAATTATTTTACAGTTGTAGTTGTATTATTTACAAGCTCCATGCAAGACAAAACAGCTAAATTTCTGAGCAGAGATATAACTGCAAAAACTGTATACATTGTCGTGTTTCCATTATTTGTAGTACTTAATACCCAGGACTTATCAATGCACAGTTTTAATTCCCTTGTATTTACAGGTTGTCTGCATCCGAGGGACCCCTATCAGCTCTAGAGGAGCTGTACTCATGTTATGCGCGCTTCAGCAGCTCAAAGTA
The DNA here is from genome assembly GCA_027564155.1 of Gymnocypris eckloni scoliostomus. NCBI lineage: Eukaryota > Metazoa > Chordata > Actinopteri > Cypriniformes > Cyprinidae > Gymnocypris > Gymnocypris eckloni. The sequence goes on along the minus strand of CM050415.1, from coordinate 33,554,322 downwards.
AAGTGTTGTTCCGCGTCACGTCGCTCGACTCGAGTCACGCGTACACGCTCATGACCAATCAGCAGTCCTCGCGCTCCGCTAACCGTCTTTATATTTCATAGCCCCGCCCCGCCCGCAGCGCATATTAAACCTTCTGCACATCTAAAATAACGATTTGCCTTTTAAAGTGCGCACGGCCTTTTAACTTCAACGAACTAACTTACAGTTACCTTACCTTACGGTACCTAGCATAAACTACACGACTCTCTCACCGGTGAAACAACACCGGAAGCGAGCGGTTACAAGCGCGAAAGATGATGGGAAGCCCGACTCATTTCTGCGAATCGACTCTTTTGAACAGCTCGTTTAAAAATCTGATTCAAAGCACAGTGACTTCCTTACGTCATGACGTACTTGCGCCATCATGTGGTCTCAGCTTGACGTTTTACGTGTTTAATCGTACCAGTACAATTATATATTACCTACCTTTAATAATTGTATTAATGATTGGGCTTAATGGTGTCTTCTATATAGACATTATGTGTCCCGATTCAGTTTGTTGCAGGCTTTTTTCAGCTCATAAAAAAAGTTAGGCCTAATTTAGAACTAAATATAATTTGCAGTTACATTAATGCTAATGTCTCTTAGCAAATATATATATTATATATATTTGATAAAAACATATATATATATATAAATATGTTTTTCACGTTTTGATAACACAATTTAAAGCCAACAGTAGTCAACATTTGAATTGGATCAAAAAAGTTAATCAGATTTGTCCTAAGACAAGAACGCATTTTGGTTTTATGTTTTAGGACAACTTTGATGAAAGGTTTTGATCCACTTCAAATGTTTGACTAGTGTGTATTTGTAACATTTCTAACGTTCTCTTTAAAAAAATCTCGCTTCTCTTGCTATAGCTTACCATTATTTATCGGTTTATTGCGAATGGGACATGTCCGAAAGTGAAAGTTATTGGTATTTTGCGAAACGGTTCAGATGATTCATTATGAGATCCGACTCAAACAAACGATTCGTTTACGAATCGGACATCGCCGCGAGAGAGAGAGAGAGAGAGAGAGAGAGAGAGAGAGAGAGAGAGAGAGAGAGAGAGAGAGAGAGAGAGAGAGAGAGAGAGAGAGAGAGAGAGAGAGAGAGAGAGAGAGAGAGAGAGAGAGAGAGGAGGGGTGGAAGCACATGAAAAACTGCGTAACCCACTGCTGGTTGAGATAGACAGGGCAGAAAGATTGCCTTTCTGGGTCGTAGGCGCTATCTGGAGCTTTGCTGCACTTTTATGCGAAACGACAGCGGATTGAGAAGACCTGCCGAGGTATGTTTCCTGCGTTTGTGCTTTCAGTGTGTCTTAAATGGTGTTTGTTGATACCAAATGTTGTTGCTTTAACAGCAGAGTTGTTTATAAACAAATGTCCACGGTTGATTTCGTTGAGGCTTCACTCATGCTGAAGTAAAGCTGTTTACGCTGCTCTTAGTGTTTCCAAAATACATGACATGTCTAATAGAGTCTTATTTAAAGGTTCCTGTTCAGTTCAGACAGTGCGCGTTTCCCACCGGTGTTTCGCAAGCCCCAAGCTCTTGTACACAGTTTTTTATATATCGGATCAACAGGCAGAGAGTCCAGCCCCCCTCCAGCACGCCTGTCAAGAATCACGGACAGTCCAGCTCACATTTCTAACTCCAGTCTAGTCCAGCGAGCGCAGCTCCACACTTCTGCGCGTTCACCGGTTCGCATTTGAAGCTCATTCTGACACATTATAAGCGCTCGGCGGAACACAAGCGCACTCTCCGGGCGAAACTTTACGCTAGGCTGTTGAATTTACCGTTAACTTGAGCCATAGTGCGGAGCTGTCAGCAAGCAGCACTTCTTTTGGGCTCGTGGTTCAAGAGCCAAATGGGATTCAGTGGGTGAAAGTTTATAACGTTAAGAGTTACTGATTGAAACATTGCCATGATTCAATACGGTTGTGAATGGCGATTAAAATAAAGCAGGAGTGTGTTATTAATGTCATAGCTCTTGCCGAATTGTGAACTGTCTTTCCGCTTTGAGGTGTCACATTCATTTGGCCACGCGACTGCCACTGCAAAGAAACAAGCCGCTTACGAGAAAGGCGTGCGCGCCAGCTCATTTAGACGAGCTTTAACCGTTATGTTAAGGGCAATGGCTATTTTTATTTTATTATATGCATCTGAGTTTATTAATCCCTGACACACGGCAGTTGCTGTTGCCCTAGTACGAAAGTTGAAGGCATGCTCTCTATTTTCCCCTTTGATATGATCTTCCACAGAAGATTATTTTATCTCCCATCATGCAATTTGTTAGTTTCCGTTCAGCAAATGCGTGCATGTGTGCGCTTTTGTGCAATCTTATAGGCTGTGTAACCTATACATGTGCGTTGTACGTGTGTGATTTTATTAATGGGAATACACTGCTTTTTAGTATGCTCTTAACATGTACAGAACTCATTTATTTCCGCTAATTATGTACCTTTTTGGATGTTTTATAGCCTATAAATAGATAGTAAAGGTGTTTTCCGTGTTAATTTAGGGGTTAATGAGAACTATATCCTAACTGCACGCTTATTATGAGCGCATGTTGAGAGTGACCAGAGAACTAGTTAAATGTTAAATGCACCTCCTGATGCTTAAACCCTTGATTAAACTATTAGACATGATGATTGCAGTTCTTTCCAGTCGTATTCCAGAAGTATTGTAATGTATCGCATTGTCTTATGACTCGCATGTAACCAGAGGATGCCGCGGAGTATAAAGTGAATTGATCAACAAGGATCGTCGGAGAAATGTCGCACGCATGCGCAGAGAAGAGGAGGGCGTTGTGGCGCGAACGTTCAGTTTTTGTTCAGTTGCGATTAATGGATATTATTTTGATCAAATGTAACTCTTGTTTGAAAGGTGTTCTTAATCGCGTGTTACTCTTATGGTGCTTTTATTTGATATCTTTTGCAAACAGGTTATTTTGTTTCAATCAGCTGATAGATTATTGGTTAGCTGTACCTAGTGAGTGATTGTTACAGTAGGCCTATAGCACAGAGTAGCTACAAACATTGTGCGATCACTCAGACTTTCAAATCAACGTTTTCATAGCTAAACACACTTTAAACTTATCAAATGATTGAATGCAGGTATCATTAGTAATTAACAATAACGTTAATATATCTGTTAGATATGAATGATTATATGAAGTTCGGGAAGGGATTTAATGCATGACTTCATATTTCTGTGTGCACATTAATAAATGACAAGGAACAGCCCATCTAGTGATGTTTTACTGTGATAAAGCACTGTCTACTGGAAATGTGTTTCATTTGGTAAAAATGTTACTATTGTCATAGTGCATCAGACTTTGATGTCATAAACTGATTAAGTTTGATTTTAGCCCAGTTTGGAATATATTACATAAGTTTTTATTTCACATTGTGTCTTGTGTTTTGTAGTAGCTCAACTGGAGGAGGCTTATGACGTTTGTGTTTGCATTTCAGGCCAGAGAAATGGTTCTCGATGAGCACTTAAAAGCCGCTTGAATAGAGTGTTTATGTACTTGACCAGTGTCAGTCACTCATTGATCTGACGCCGTACTAGCGTTTGTTAGAAGATGTGTTTTCAGTTGGCAGTAATTTAGCATCGGAGGTGATTACTTAAGACCACACATGCTTGGGAACAGCTGGCCTGTCATGACAACAAAGAGTAAACAGACATTTAAAGGGTTACTCCACCCCACAATAAAATTGTGTCACACGGCACGCTGTTTTCATTCAAATCAAAGCATAAAGAATGTAGAAAAGCAGATATTCTCCAAAATGGCGCTACGCTGATGCAGAGGAGAAGAATTGTTCAATAAAGACCTAATTTTGTTTTCTTTGCACAAAAATATGATCGTCGCTTCTTAAAGTTCAGGTTGAACCACTGATGGCTGATGAACTATTTTGACGATGGCTTTCATACTTTTCTGGGGCTTGACAGTATTATTTACTTTCAGTCAATGGGACAGTCACACATCTCCCGGTTTACATCCAAAATATCTTAAATTGTGATCCGAAGACAAACAAAGCCTTTATGGGTTTGGAACGACATGGGGGTAAGTGATTAATGACTAAATGTTGAGTTACCCTTTAAATGAATGGGTGTTTGCGATAAGAAATCTGTATATGGTTTACTTTAGGCCAACCCATTTGGTTTCTAGGATACATAAAGTGTAAACATTTATTATTTAAAAGTTAAATTTATTATTTAAATGTATTAACTTGAGTGTTTATAATTGCTTATTTCCATACATACTGTATATTTATGTTTAATGTGCTATAAATTGACCTTTGGCTATTAATGTTGTTTTGCTTTTTCTCCACCTTTAAAAAAATAGATATGTATCTCTCTCTTAACTAAAGGTTAAGGACCAAGATAAGGCTCCTCTGTCCTTGCTCAGACTTTTGTGTAAAGACACAATGCTGCATAAACACCGGACTAAATTATGCCTTCTCTAACCCATCAATGTACTCTTAAGAATCAGAGTACTGCAATGGCTGTGTAAATGCATTTATGCCACCTCTGAGCAGCATTAAATAGGTAGTCTGGACAAATACACTTCAGAAACACCTTTGTGCCACCTGTGCAGTGTTAATTTGAAGATAGGAAGACATTACCAGCTTGGATGACACGGGGGTAAGAAAATGATTAGGGAATGTTTATTCTGGAAGTGAACTAATCCTTCAAATGGATTTACACATCAATTATATTACTGTATATTTTGATATTAGGGGCTGAGGTGGGTCTGAGCAGGCATAATTCAGTCTGACTTTGATGAGGCATTGTGTCTACACTGAATTTTGAGCAGGCACAGAGTAGCCTTAACTCAGCTGAGTAAAGACGCCTTTCCATGACTGTAAGTCAAACACATGTTTGGCTAAATTGTTTGGCCATCCCTGCCTGTGAGAAATCAGGAATGTAGAGGATTTGGTGTGGGGTTAGAAGGGAAACTGTTGAAATATCCCATTTCATAAATAAGTGAACTGGAGGTGCATTTGAACATTAAGCCCTGTTGGCACACGATGTATTTGTTTAGCTGGACTGTACAACCTAGGTTGACCTGTGCTGCCAATGTATGTGCGGTTGATGCCCTCTTGTTGGAGTCGACACACAGCGTTTGAGAGGGTTGGCTGGGACGTGAGTGCTGTGCAGGGAATGCGTTCAACATGTTGACCGGCACACTGTGTACAGAAGGAGAGGAAAAGATAGAAAGGCAGAGGGAGCTGAAAGAAGGCCTGTAAACTGAAGTAGAGGGCAGAGTTGTGTTTTTGTATTTGGTTACACATATATTTGTGCATTTTCTTGGAAAGCTCTAATTCAACGAGCACTTGGAAATGCAAGAGCGTATCAAAGGTCTATGCAGCAAGATCAGCACATTTGACTTGTTTTTCTGGATTGTACGCCTAATTGTTAGCATTTTTTAACCAACATCAGTGATTATGTTACTTATGTTGTGATGCATAAAGAAGGGCAAGCTTATCATATTTATTATGAGGTTCATAAAGTCAGTCAGCCATATGTTTCATTGCTGCTTTTCCAAGGAAAGCCTCACATTTACTTGCTCATTTGGTCTACAGGTGACACCGTCCCCAAATGAGCGAGTGGCTTGATCTGTGCCCTGATTTTTATGGGATGAGGGTTGTTGTAGTGTTTTTATGTTTAGTCTTGTGGGATTTGCTTACAAATGTAGAATCAAACGATGTTTGAAAGTCTCTTATGAGCTGGGGTTCAATTTAGTGAAATATCAGTTAAATCGGTATTATTATTATTATTATTAAATATATTTTATTTTGAACTTCTCTCATCTTGTGGCAGTGGAATTGCACCCCCCTCCAATGTTAATTATTTAAAAATACAGAAAGAATTGGTAATGGACCCGTTAACAATTATGAGTGTTGTTCATTTTATTTAACACTTTAATTTAAATAAATTAACATAGTCATAGATAAAACTTTGTCATTTTATAAAATTGTTTTGTTTTTGTGAAAACCTGAATCTGAAATGTAAATCATGCTTTTACAGTCATTTTACAGATTGATATGTTATCAAAGACAAAGACATTGCCCTTTCCCGCTCATATGGTATTGATTTTATTTGTGCAGGTCTTAAATCCAGTCTTAAAAATCCTGCAGATATCCTGTTGCTTACATTCAGACACGTCCATTAGTAGACAATGGGATCTGGCTTGTAGTCATATTTCTAATCCATCCCAAAAGTGTTTGTTTGGAGCACATTATGGATGCTATTCAAGTTCTTCACTTCAAACTCACTAAATCGTTTCTTGTAGACTTCGCTTTGTGCAAAAGACAGAGAAAAAAGCCATTCGCAAACCGTTGCCACAAAGTTGCAAGTCATTGTATCCTGTAGCATTAAGATTCACTAGGCCTTGCCAAAGCCAGTATTTAGATGTTTGTGTCCACATCCTTTTGGCCATGAGGTGTGTATACAGTATGCATGTCCATGGAGCACTTGCTGTGTCGTTCAAACATTTAATGAATCAAAAGTCAGAGAGACTGAGGAAACGAAAGTAAGGGAAATTTAGCAAGTGCTAGAGCAGTTTTCTCAATTCTTGTTCATTCACAAACAAGTACTGTCATCGATTTGTGCAATTTTAGAGCAGCTTTTTATTTGAACACAGTGTTGTATATGAAATGTATGTGTCTAGACTGTAATCACTTAAAATCTTTGAGCACTAAAACAGCTATACTGAATATTTACCATTGACCACTGCAAGAGTGCGTTCTACTTTTTAGTTTCCTCTAAATCTATATTTAACAAGCTCTTTCGTGGACTTTCACTTTCTGTTTTGGCACTCTCTCTGTGCATCTTTGCTGGCGTCTTCCTCTTCCAGTGTTTGTGTCTGTTACTGGGGTTTACACATTATCTGTATTTTGGGTTTTTCACGATCTGCTAGCTGACCTGCCATCCGCCCATCCAGTGCTCGTCTCGCTCTGTGCTGCTTGTGTAGACAGAAAGATAAGAGAGCTTCAGAAGAGAAACACAGAAACCGCTGTGGTTCATTTAAGCTGGTTAGCAGTCGCTCCCAATTTATCGTAAAAGAGGAAAGACTTTTGATCTTCAGTTTAAATGCTTACGCAATTTGCTCTGGAGTCGCCCACACCCACTGCATCTCTCAAAGTGTTGTGTTTTCTCATGTTTTTGGAGATGCAAATGTGCATCCATGCTTTTATCAATCAATTTTGCGACCTGCTGTATCAGAAATGGCCATATGCTCCTAAAAATACATATTCTTTGTTGGCATATATGGTATTATAAACAACTTTTAGCATTCATGGAACTATTCACAAAATAGTGGAAAATGTTTATTAAATGTATTAACTTTCTTCACACTTATAATTTTTATTTATTTTCTGATCTGAACACTGAAATGTTATTTGGTTAACCAGTGCTTCTTCTATTAACAAAGAGTGTATGAGTAAGCGGTAAAAATGGTTAGTAAAAGTAAAACAAAGAAAGTTTGAAGCATATACCAAAGTGTCCACTGAAAAGTAATGTAATTTTGGTCTGATTTAAGAAGAACAGCAGATAATGACCAAAGCGTGTAATTGTTATTACATGTTAACTCTTTCTATGATTGTGTGGTCTATCACCTGTTCAATGTGTCTGAGGAATACAAGGTTTTAGCCTAATGTCTGAGAGGATGAAAGCAACAGGTTTAGTCTGTAATGCTAAACGGTTTCAAAAGCACATCCTAAAGGACGCAGACAAGTCCTGATATTTAGCCTCCTATCGTTATCAGTCACTATGGTTACAAGCGCTGCTCAAGGCTGCTGTGAGGTGGCTTTCACACCGGAGGAATGTCGTCGTAGTTTCCAGAAGTACCTGCTTTTTGGTGTGTTCGCCTACAGAAACTGGGAATGATTTCAAGTATAGGAACGCCTTTTGGGGGACTAAATTGGCTTCTACTACACTCTAAAAAATGCTGGGTTCAGCTTGTTGGGTCATTGTATTGAGTGGTTTTTAATATTTTTTACCCAGGTGCTGGGTAGTTTTTCTGTAACTAAGTTGTGGGTTGCGAGTGAAATGCGGGGCTGCGGTCTGAAGTTCGCAGTTCCCCGGCGAACAGCAGCCCTTCACCGGATCAGATTTCGGCAACACAACGGCACGAGAATTAGCATTATTTCTTTAAGTGAGTACAGAGAACGGTTGAAAATTAAAATGCTACTTTTAAATGTTATATTTTCATCTCTAAAATGCTTGTTAAATGAGTTTAAATGTATGTAATATTGTAAATTATGCTGTATTCACCCAAATAAATGACATTTCTATTGTATTTTGTCCATGGGTGTTAGTGCTAAGTAATTCTGTGTGTGTGTGTTTTAGTTTCCAGTCCATTTTAAGCCAGCAATATATATTTTTTTAACTATTAAACAATAGTAATTATAATTAAACAATAGATGACTTAAATAAAGCAACCCGGCATGTTTGGTAAAAACATTTAACCCAACCAGCTGAGTCAAAATAACCCAGCATGTGTTCTGTCCAATATTTACCCAGCGCTGGGTTGCCAAATAACCCAAGTTGGGTTGTTTTTAACCCAGCATTTTTTAGAGTGAAGGAAACTGCGATAGATGGACCGATGCCGAGATCCAGGCACTTCTCCCCTGCAGTAGTTGATGTTGTTGAATGCTGGGCTTCAGTCACATTGTTGTTGGCTGGCTCAGTCACTTCAGAGTTTGTTCTGGCAGCGTGAAGGCAAGCGGGGATATGGCCTCAGGGAAACATTTAGTCCTCGTGGGACCACCCTTCTGGCTAGTTTTTGCATTTCTATTACTTCCAATGCAAAAGCCATTGTAAAGAATGCCATTGATTTCAGTCACCAGATCATATTTGAGCCATTCCTCTCTGCTTTTATATGTACAGGACAATTTGAAAGTCACCTATTTGTCAGTCCCCAGGGGGTTTGATGAATGACTGCTGTGTTTTTAATATTGACTGTCCACTGCGCAATTATCTCTCCACTTACGCACACTGGAAATTCATACCTATTATATAATATCCACAGGGCACACACCCACAGAAATATTAGAATATAGAATAATTACTTGTCTTATGCTTGAGTTTTTAGATTTGTCTTTAGGCAAAGTTTTAATTCATTTTAGACCACTAACACTTTCAAGAATCTGTTTTATTTTTCCTTTTAATAAGCAAGAGTTACTGAGAGTTTGAAGGGGAAGGAACAGAGAAAAATACTTGTGCTGAAATTTAGGAAGTAGATGGACTACTGTTCAAAAGTGTGGGGGCAGATATTTTTACTGTTCTCTTTTTGTTTTCGAAAGAGAAGTCTTTAATGCTCACCAAGGCTTCATTCGATCTGTATACAGTAAATACAGTATAAAACAGTAACATTGCTGAATATCATTACAATTTAGCGTGTTTTCTATTTGAATTTATTTTAAAATGTAATTTATTCCTTTGATGACAAAGCTGATTTTTCTATATGATCCTACAGAAATGTGAATATGCTGATTTGGTGCTGCATTGTGCTGTTTACTATTTTTAACTGCGATGCATTTTTTCTGTATTTATAGAAAGTTAATCAGAACCCAATGTATTTAAAATACAAATTATTTGTAACCTTATGAAAATATTTAATTAATTCTTGCTAAATAAAAGTATTCATTTCCAATAATAATACCCCAAACTTCAGAACGGTGGTAACAGTTTCTAAAAGAATGCATTGATAAACGCATTGATTTTTCCCAGATTCATATTATGCACTAATTTTGCACGTTCATTATTTGCACACCTGATTTCAAGCTTTAATACTAATTAAATCGGTTAACTATGTTTGTTGTATATTGTTAAATCTTCCCTAAATAGCCTTGTCTTTTTTCATTTGTAAAATTCATATTTCATTCACCCTAAAAGAGTGAGTGCTGTGGAGGGCGAGCGAGATTACTGATGCAGAATTGAAGTTCAGATAGTTCAATCAGAGCAACTGACATTCTGAGAGCTTCCCATAGGAACAAACTGATGGACTGAATGGAGACCAGCCCGAATCAGTGAAGTGAAAGTCAATTTCGGCTGACAAGACTGTAGGGATGCGCAGTGCATGTAGAGATCTAGCTGAATGATCTGGATTTCAGTATTTGGGTATTTGTATAAATATGAACTCATCTGTATCCATATGTACTAAGTATAGAACTTCGTGGTGGAGTATTTCCTAGGAATGAACCTTGATTGCTCTGAGCTTGTGTCTATATTTCATGATTCATTTCAATGTCATGGTTGTGAAATGAGCCTTTATAAGAAATGTTTGTGAGAAGGCGGTGGCTGCAGGAGGGGCGGCAGATGTCAAAGTTCAGGGCAGAGTCCTGAGTAGCTTATCTGAATATGAGGTTCATGCAGCGGTCAGTTTACCTAAACTGCAGATGACCTAATGAAGCTGCTTTGAATATTTCCCTGTCATCCAGGACAATATATGATTCTGTTTATCTATCAGTCTGTCCGTCTGGGTACTTTTATCTGCTCTTGTTTCTTCATTTCTGTTTGCATGTGGCCAATGTTTTAGATCTGTTCCAGTTGACTTGAATGAGTAAATATCTCCTGACTGCTCACTGTCCACCATGCTGTGTTGTTTGTTTCTGCCTCTCTCGCTCTTTCTGTTTTCTCCCTGAAAATAAATCAATGATAGAGAGGCAGGCCATAAAGCTAGTGTGAGAGCAGAGAGAAGAGTGTTTCTGTCCTGCGTAAGCCTATTACAGGCTTACCGAACCAAGCAGTGCCTCTTTAGCACGTAGAAAAAGAGAAGGAAAGACAGCGAGAGACAGACAGATGTTTAGTTATTCATCTGAGAGTATTAAAAAGGTGAAACACTCCATTAAGCCGACAGCTCAGAGCTCAGTATAATTATCATGTATATGTATAAACAACACTATATAATACGCTATACTTCAGTATGATAGCTTTGTGTGATTGACAGATTTAAAGTTGTTATTTACAATAATCTTCCACTCCAGTGGGCTGGAGTAGGATTCATAAACGCAAAATTATTAAAGAATCATTTAGACATAAACAATTCAAAATTATTAATTGAAAAGATCCAATGCAATACGGCAAAATAAATATTTTTATTTTTTTTTATATTTCAAAATATATTAATGTGCATATATTTTCAACAAATACAAATACAAAAATAAAATTCTGGCTAAAATATATTTTAAATATATGCTAAATATAAACTGTATAAACAGTGAAGCTCAATTAAATATTTTTCACTGAAAAAGTATGAAAATATATACTGAATACTGAAAATTATATATATATATATATATATATATATATTAAAATATATTTTAGCCAGAATTTTTTTTTGCACATGTGACAAGATTGAGTTGTTCATGAATATTCATCACAACATCTCTGATACTATTTAAATGTATTTTTATTTCAGTTTTATTTTGCTTTTATAAAATCAACTTTTATGTTCATCATCAGTCAGACCCTGTTGTTGGGTTTGAATGTTTCAATTCAAGCCTAAAGGTGTTTTATGGAGTAATTACCTTTAAGTAATGGTACCAAACTAGTTCATTAGAAGGGGATGACCTTGCTACTGAATGTTTACTGTATTCATGTACCATGATATTGACATTAATGTTACAGAATAAGAGGCAAGGACAGTGAGCTTTTGAGAGAAGTGTTGATGTCTCATTCACTAACCTTACAAACATACATATTTGTGCAAAAACATTTAAAGGAACATTATTGTGAACTTTTCACACCAAAGTCATGATGAATTTGTTTGCATTCAAATTTATTTAAAATAATTACAATTCAAAATAATTTTATTTAAAGTAACTCCACCCCAAAATGAAAATTGTGTCATTAATCACTTACCCCATGTCGTTCCAAACCCGTAAAAGCTTCATTCGTCATCAGAACACAATTTAAGATCTTTTTTCAATCGCTCATGCTGTTCTGTGTCAGCGGCACCACACGGACACGCTGTTTGGGTCCAGCAGATATTCTCCAAAATGGCGCTACAATGACGCAGAGGTGACAAATTGTTGAATAAAGTCGTTATTTTGGACTATTTTGACGATGCCTTTCATACTTTTCTGGGCCTTGACAGTGTTATTTACTTGGCAGTCCCAGTTTTCATCCCAATTATATTAAATTGTGCTCCGAAGACGAATGAAGCTTTTACGGGTTTGGAACGACATGGGGGTAAGAGATTAATGACACAATTTTCACTTTGGGGTGGAGTATCCCTTTAAACAATGAACGTTTTAATACAATACAATTAAACTACATAATTACAACTGACTAATTTGGATTTGATTGTATACTGGATCATTTGGATTAGAATGTATCAAATTTGTGTGTGTGTAATCTTGTGAATACGACAGACATTTAATACACAGTTATTAGTGAATGAGACATTCTGCTTTGTGTTTGTTTTTGGATCCTGTGGCACAAATGTTTAGTAAAGGTCACGGCGTTTGGACCGAGGGATTGTGGAAGGCCTTCAGGAGATTAATTTACTGCAAGACAATCAAACAACAGCACTGAGGATGACAATGCAAGCGGTACATGATCCATACGCTTTTGTGATTAGCACTAGCTGCCCAGACGTGTTGCTGGTCTTTTAATCTGCCACCAGACATCAGCAGATTGATTGTAATGCCCATACGACAAGATCTTCTTCACCTCTAATGATCTCTTCACTCTTTTGTCTCCTGTTTGATGTTAAAGTACAAAATGAAATGGTCTAGTCCTCAGTGGGTATTAAAGTTGAATGGCTGTGAATGTTTAATACAGAGACTAATATGATGCAGTGTAAAACATGTATGATATAACCAGACCCAGTCTTGATACCTCATGGCACATTTATTGTCCCACTTGCAGAGAAAAGAGTTATCTGATGAGAGCGTACTCAGGGACTGGGATTTTTCTTTGTTGAGGAGATATAAACACTGTTTTGAATAATATGCGGATTAAATGCATGACTTTTTAAAGCGTCTGTATATGATTTGTAGTCATATTTCTAGTGTAGCTTATTGTGCTAGCCACTTGGCTTCGCTAATGGTAGAAAATGTTATATCTGTAAAAAAAAAAAGGTATAAAACATGCTAATGTCGAAATCTGTGGCTCCGTTTGGATTGGATGGATGCTATTGTAAAACTAAAACGTCACCAAAAGCAGATAATGCTTTGAAATGCATGAACTTTCTTTTGATTATGTGAATGTACATGGTCCGCTTAAGGGCTCTTTTAGTCCTCTTATACCAAGCTCATAAAATGCATTTTGTTTAATCCCCCTCTACATATTTTTCCCTCCCTTTCTGTCTCGCTTTCATTATTTCTCTCTTTTGGCTTGCTGTAAACGGGTCAACAGTAGAGTGCTGTCCTGTGCAGCGACAGCCAATCAATTCTTTGTTGGTACTGTTGACTGTGCGGCTCAGCCAATCAGCTCTCTCGCACGGACATCCTCCTGCACAGACTGCGATTGGCTGGAAGATGGACTAAACTCTGGGTTGAGAAGTGATCTCAGTGCTCTGTCTTATTTAGATTAAAAGTGCGAATTAAAAATTTATATTACGGCATGAGAAGGAGAACAAATGCCCGCAGCATCAGATATCAATGATTTATCACAGTAAAGTATCTCATGTCTCACGGCGAGAGCAGAAGTTGAAGTTGTTTTCCAGCGGTGAGGACTAGATAATGATATGGACGCACAAGACATACAATTTAGTGGTGAAAGGACAGCAGGTGTGTGTGTGTGTGTGTGTGTGTGTGTGTGTGTGTGTGTGTGTGTTTGCATGGGTGTACATTTGCAACTGTTTCTATTGCTCTTTCAAATAGGCTATAACCACACCGTGTAACTTTGCATAATACATAGAGAGTAGCACCCACTAATTAAAAATGCAATGCTCTCTATGTCTTGGCACAGTCTGAGAAGGGTGGAGAATTGAGGAGACACTTCTCACTTGTGTTGCTCGGAGGTGTGCATACGCTAAACATCATGATGTCTAAACATCTAAGGCCACTAGTGAACTTGCTTATATTTTTCAACTTTAGTTCAACATGTAAAATAACAAAACTGTAATCATAATTATGTATGTGGAAAAAGTTGCAAACATACACTGAAAAATGATTTTCATTTAAGACTAATTTTGTTTTAGGGCAGACTACTAAATATTTCCTCTTCATCACAACTCTTGCATCACCAAACAGCTTTCTTTCTTTTTGATTCAACATGTTCAAAAAACGGGTTTAAATTAAAATAAATACATACAAACTCCAGATTTTCTTTGTGCATTTTACACTTTTAGATCCCACTCAATGTCTGATATTTGTAGACACACTCTGCTAAATAAATAATAAATAAAATAACAAAAGATAAATCTGAATTTAAAGCTGTATTCTAAATCTAATGCTGAATTGTCAGCAGCCATAACTTCAGTCTTCAGTGTCACATGATACTTCAGAAATCAATATGCTGATTTGGTGCTCAAGAAACATTCTTATTATTATCAATATTGAAAACACTCTTGCTGCTCAATAATTTGTGGAAGCCAAATTGTATTACTTTATCACAAATTTATCAAATAAATAAAGCATAATTGCTTAATAAAAGTGTGATTTTCATACAAAACTCCAATCCTTTTGTATATATATTTGTATATCTTGTTTTATATGGTAATGATTATTACACAAATTTGCTTCTAGTTTCATGGAAAACAAGATTGATTGTGATCAATATCATCTCTGAAAATGATTATTTTCAAGTGCAGATTCTGATCAAAAGTCAGGGGTGTTGTATAAGGACAGTACGTTTGCTCACATAATTTTTACTCTCAAATGTCGATAAACATATATATATATATATGTTACAGCTGACTGACCTTAGATCTGCTTTTAGAAGCGCTGTGGAGCTCACTTTTTACTTGTGTTTTTCTCTGGTAATACAGTAAATGATTTGCTTGTGTTTGTGTGTGTGGAGTGTGTGTATATATTGGTGCTCTAAATTCTATGCTGTGCACACAAATACATAAAAAAGGCGTCTAGCTTGCTGTCATGGTCCCTTATTGTATGTTTGCATGCTTCAGTGGACCATACAGCTCATGCTATTGATTAATTCCTCGGACGTTATAGCAACTAGCCTTGCTGTTTACACTATAACAGTGGAGAGGCGCTGAGCGAAGTGAAGATGTGCCACTGTGTACACTTCCTCAGTATTTGTCTAACTGTAGAACACTAATGCTGAACAGACTGTTAATTCTCACTAAGGCTAATGCTAGCTCTTCCTGAATGTTAGCATTTGGGAGCATTAGCTGAGATTACCAGGGCTACATGTATTGTAGGCTAAGCTAATGCTTTAAAAGCTAATCCGTGTGAAGGAAATCACGTGACTGATGTGAACGTTGATTCACCTGCCTTTGTTGTCCCAATAGTCTTAACCTCTGCTCTTTGGCATCATTACAGTCAAACCAATGACCAGGTCATCTGCAGTACGTCACTAAAGGGACTACCTATACATTACTATACACTTATTTAGACTATTTAATGTAAATATTTTGTGATAGATCTTAAAGTAAAAGTACTTATATTTTTACATTAAAAAATTAAATAGTTTATGTTTTTATATATTTAATATTTATCAGTGCGTGTACTGCTTGTCGCACAATTTCTGAAACCTGACACTCAAACACCAGAACATACACTAATTCTCAGGTTTTGACTCAGTTTTCAATTTCATAAAACACTTTTTGAAAAACACAACACACGATTCTCTATATCACACAAAAATCTAACAGGAATTAATATTTTGGCAAAAGTGTTTGTTTGCACATGTTTGCTTTTGAGATGTGTTTGTGATATTTCGAATGCAGTGCTTCGTTCTTGGATTTGTGTAAAGTTTTGAAAAAAAGAGGAAAAGGTTTTGAAAATGTGTGTAGGCAGTTGAAAAAAACTGTGATATAAATATATATAGTATATTAAATTATTATTGAAATGGATAATATTTGCAAAACATATTTATTTTCACTCTCAGATGCTGATAAAAAACCCCTTACAGTTTATAGTAAAAGTGAGCAAACGCTGATAGTTTTGCCTTTTGTAGGTGACCATCAGACTGCAGTATTTTCGAGTGCTGTCCACATTTCCTCAGGATTAGTCTTAATCTGGTTGACACAGAGATAGTTTGAGGTAATGCTGGTGCCGTTTGTTATTTATTTGACACAGTGACTGGCTTATTAAAACATTCAAAAAGGATAAGCAGATATGAGAAAACCTCTGTACTTTAACTAGTAACCGCAAAACCTGCCGGGACCCAATAATCTGGAGTGTGTGTGCATGTTTGTGTGTGTACATGTGTGTAAGAAGAAGATATGTGATCCGGTGACGAAGCAAGACACTGTGGGTAACTGAGAATCAGCAGCTATTTGACCCCTGGCACATCACAAACTGCTAAAGGTTAAAGTTCATAGTCGAAAATGCCTGTATGTTTATCTGAAGCGGTGTGAAGAGAATGAAGGAAACAGTGGTCATGTATCCAAATCAATTGAAGAATACAGTCACATGCTTGTGCACAATGAAGTAGGAGTTTCACAGCAGGATAGAGAATCATTTTCAGCTTGACCTGCTGCAGACAGCAGATCATTTGTGTCTACCTGTTCATGCACACAGAAAGTGTACAAAAAGTAGGCTATACAATAAAAAATAGTGAATGAAACGTGCAGGTTTTGTGTTTCTGTGTAGAAGGGATGCATCTGTGTGAGGAAAAGACACACAACACTCTCAGCGATGGTAGCAACCTTTTATAAGAATAGAGCCGTAGTCTTTCTGCTTTTTGCTAGTCTTATTGTGGCTATAAATCAGTCTCGGGTGCTTCTGTTTGATTATAATCTGTGTTATCTAACTTCCTGTCTTCACCAGTTGTGTGTGTGCAAAGAAGATACTGGGTGTGCTCCATTTAAAGGTGATCGTGGCTATGCAGTGTTCCCTCTGAGGACTTCATCCTCTACAGTGAGAGGTTCAGAGGGTTGAGAGGTGAAGGGGTCAGAAATACCAGTCATTCAAAGGAGCGTCTGTTATGTCAAGACAAAGGAGTTGCCGTTGTTGTTGAGCAAAGGTGATGCTAATGAACTAGTTGAAGGTTAATTATATACTTTATTAAAGAACAGTTTATTCGTTGGTCACAATAATTTGTGTATCTGTACAAGTATTCGATGTGAGTGATGTTAAATAAAGCATTATTTAGCATATTCCATGTCAGTGGTAAGCTTGAACAAATGCAGTATATTGACTGTAGCATTTCTACTTCAGCTGCACGAGATGAGAACGCATCATTTTTGGGGTCAGAGTGTGCAATATATTCTCTTCTCTATTTTCTTCTTATGGCTTTTTCTAAAGCCACAGCGAGACACTTTATGGTCACGTAGCCAGACATTTATGTCCTTACCAGAAAAGTCGTAAGGCATTTACATGACCACATGCGGTGACTTTTTCTATTCAGCAGAACACAAAAGAAGATGTTTTGAAGAATGTTGAACGTTAAAGAAGATATTCAGGGAAATTTCAAAATTCAAAACTTTACACAGAAATCCAAGATTTGCACACACAAAATGCAAAATGCCTCGCATCTCTTGCAAAATGAAGCACTGCATTCAAAATATCACAAACACGTCTCAAACGCAAACATTTGTCTTACATTGCAAACACCTTTGCCATAATATTACATTTTTGGATATATCATATACACACACTTATTAAAAACCTAAAGGTATTCTCTCATGAGCAGAGAGATGTTTGAAAAATTCACGGTATACATGAAAGCAAGATTGAAACCAAACTTTTTACTGTAAGCATTTGTGGTTTTGAAGACAGTATTACACAATACGAAAAAAAAATGACATCAAGCATGTGTAGTTATGTAGATGTGTATTTATAGGCCTATTCTAAAGCCATGATTGGTTGGTGTTCAGTAAAGCAGTGAGTGTTTGCACATGTGAGGAGTTAGTGTGAGGCACTGATGAATTAGTGAGGCGTTTTGATGGGTTGTGTTTGAAAAAGGAAATCAAGCTACTTCCGGGTGTTACGTAGAGAATTGTGTTTTGAAAAAAGTGTTTTATGAGATTGAAACCTCAAAGTCAAAGGCAGAGAATTAGTATATGGTTTTGCAGATTTGGTGTTTGGTTCTGGTGTTTGAGTGTCAGGTTTCAGAAATTGTGTGAAGTAAAGATTTTGTGTGTAAGCAGTTGAAGAAAACTGTAATAGTAATGCTTTAATAGTAACGGCCATCCAGATTTGGAACAAAATAATGGAGAGTTAATAATGACAGAGTTTTTATTTTTGGGTAAACTGTTCCTTTTTTAGTAATGGATCAGATCATTTGTTTCGGATGAGCATTTTAATGTAGTTGTTTTGGAAAAGCACTGCAACACTGAAGTGCCCTAAGTACAGCATCTATCATTTATGCCCTTTGGATCACACTAACGGATGGAGATCAGCATGCGGGGTGCTTTTGTAATTATAAGTGTGTTTTTAATGCCACGTGTGTGTTTAGAAACAGCCAGTATTCAGATGGATACGGATTAGACTATCAGTGAAAGTGCTTTCTAGAGTCACTGGTACTCAAACCTGAATAACCAGTGCTGCATGTGTGAGTTTGTAATAATAGGGGTATGTTATGTTATGCAATAATAGGGGTATGTGTGTGATTGATATTCTGTGTGATATATAATGTTTTGCTGATTTCACACCAGATTAAATT
This sequence comes from Gymnocypris eckloni scoliostomus, assembly GCA_027564155.1. Lineage (NCBI taxonomy): Eukaryota > Metazoa > Chordata > Actinopteri > Cypriniformes > Cyprinidae > Gymnocypris > Gymnocypris eckloni. Next base: position 33,535,545 of record CM050415.1, on the reverse strand, counting down.
CTGAAGGGCTGATTAAATTCTGTTAGGTGTAATTGTTTTGTGTAATTGCTGAGTTTTATTGATTTCACTTTGTTAAATGAGCACTGATTATTCCTTGTCAGATTGTTATTGAGTCTTCACTCTTAATATTGTAATCAGAAAAACCTGTGCTACTATATTGAACTAAGTGACTGTTATATGGAAGTAATCCATCACAACCATTCACTCCGGAGAGATTTAATTACAGCTTACCATGTGATGTTAAGTTTGTATGATTTCAATAGTTTTATATGTCACAATAATAGTTCATAAAAGTGTCTAAATATGAGGCTCAGATTGAATTGAATCAGATGATTTGATTTTGAACATTTTCACTTTGGACCTCACATTGGACTCTGTGGTGTTTGGCATTAACAACAACTGAACGAGACAGTAACTGTTATCAGGATCAGAACTGAGTCTGTTGGAAATCAGAGACTTAAGGCCTGACTAATTCTTTTCAGAAATATTTAAACATATCTCAAAGAATCCACTAAATGCATTTGAACTTTTTTGTGAAAATTTTAACACGACTTTTAATTTATTAGTGTTTGAGTGTGTGAGTGTGTGCATGTTTATGTGGTTTATGAAGACAAAAATTGTGTAATGACATGGGTATGACAGGTATTACGAGGAGAAGGTGATTTATGAGGACATTTTGAGTGTCCAAAACATCTATAAATCATACAGAGTGAGTTTTTTTGGGGTCTCCTGTGAGGGCTTAAATTTAGGTGTAGGGTAGGTGTTGGCCAATAGCACATACAGTTTGTACAGTATAAAACATTACACCTATGGAGAGTCCCGTTAACCATAAAAAACAACATGTGTGTGTGTGTGTGTGTGTGTGTGTGTGTGTGTGTGTGTGTGTGTGTGTGTGTGTGTGTGTGTGTGTGTGTGTGTGTGTGTGTGTGTGTGAGTGTGTGTGTGTGTGTGTGGGGGTGTGTGTGTGTGGGGGGTGCGTTCGTGCTTGTGTGTACCTGGTATTCCTCTATTATAGAAAAGTAATACCTGTAATTTCCTTGTGGGGACATTTTTTAGGTGATACATTATAAAAAAAATTAAGTGTTTTGTTTTTTGAAAATGTAAAATGCAGAAAGTTTCTGTGACCGGTAGTTTAGGGGATCGAAAATATTGTACATATTGTATAACTATGTGTGTGTGTGTGTGTGTGTGTGTGTGTGTGTGTGTGTGTGTGTGTGTGTGTGTGTGAGAGAGTTACTCTGTACACTGTTGCTCTGGGAATTTAGTTGGCCTATGGGTCGATATTTGGATCAGACTTTGTTTAGTGCCAAAAGTCACTTCTTATTAGCTTTTACATGTGTTAAATAATATCTGGTGCTAAAACTAAAGTGATTTTATCAGAAATATGCATTTAGCGTGAGACAGCAGAAGTATGTATTCAATGAGGTACAGATACTGTTAAATACTGTGCATTTGCTGATAAAAGATTGAGGGTCTGGTGACCTATGCATGAGATTGTTCTTGATTGCCGTCTGTTCAGGGCTCCCAGGCAGGAGACCAGACAACATTGTTCATTAGTCTTAATTAGGTCTTTCTCTGGTAGCTCTGCGTCCTCTCTGGCACTTTACCCTCACGGGTCCTTGTTACCAAGCATGTGTGTGTGAGAGAGAGCAAAGACGTAAGGATCTTCGTCCTCATTGGCCTATTTGTGTAAGCATGTAAAGTATGACAGGATTTGTCCTGAATCTAAATGTAATTTTAAATGGATGTGGCAAACAGGAATTCGATTTTGAACCCACGCCAGTATAATTAAAATAAACAAATTCTAAGAAATGTATAATATGACTGCCCTTGTATAGGTTTAAATAACATTTCGTGCTGCAGTATTTTCATAAAAATTGTCTATTATTTTTCTATATATTTACGTTTAACTAAAAACAGTAATGGAAATTTTTGTCACAGTATGGCAAAAATTTAAATAAATTTGACTTAAATTATAAATTTTAAATTTTAAAAACATTTATAATTATGTCTAATCATACAAAAATGGGTAACGATTTAAAATAAAGTCTCCCTTATTAATATTAGTTAATGCATTAGCTAATGTATTAACAATTAGTAACAGGATTATACAGCTTTTTTAATCTTTCTATATCTTTGTAATATTAATATATACAAAACATTTGTTCATTCACAGTGCATTAACTAATGCTAACAAATACAACTTTTGGTTTTAGATATGTTTTAGTAAATGTTATTAATATTAGCTAAAATGAATGCTGTAAATATTGTTTATTGTGAATTCATGTTAAGTAATGCAGTTAACTAATGTTAACAAATGAGATTTTATTGTGAAGTGTTAAATGTGTTCTGTTCCAGGAAACAGGAATATAAATAATTAATAGGGCACAGTTATTTATATAATTAATAATACATGTTTTATAATGTCTGAAAACATAAGTTTCCAGTTTAATATCCTTTGTGTCAAATTCCAGCTCATGATTTAAGAAGCTATTCATTCTGTCACAGTCACACAGAGCTTACACACCAACACTTGCGTCTATAAATTTGTCCCTAAACTGCCTTGAGATGTGATATTATTGTATACTCTACGTTTTCCCTTCTGAACAGAGTAAATGTTGTTTGTGTGCATCTCACTGTTGCACTTTGGGTGTTAGCTGCAGTGGGCAATGGTGGTTTGTAAGAGAGAGTTTGTTTTAGTAGCCTGGCCAGATGGTCTTGGAAGTCAGTATCCTGACATAAACTCACAACCCACTGCAAGGTGTGTGTGTGTGGGGAGGGGGATTTATAGTGGCAATTAGGTCAAATCACATATAAGACTTAAATCCAGTTTATTCATGCAGAGCACTGCAGCGTCCTGTCACAGCGTGAACATGAACCTGTATCAAATCCATATGTTTATTCCAGTGTTCAAATTATGGGAAAAAATTGAAGACTGGTTATTTGTATAAGTAAGGTTAAGTAGTGCATGATTAGCTTAAAGTGAAGCTTCCCCACAAATGATTCATTGTTTCAGGGTCAAGTTAATCAAGTCAGGGAAATCTCTACCTAAAATGAAACCAGGCTGGACCCATTCCTGTAATATATTCGGAGGCATAGAATTTTGGTTTTACTTGATTACCTGATTATAAATAGTTCATGTGTAATAATAGCTTTGGGATTTGTACCTAAGATGATTTATATCAGAATTAATAGTACTTCTGGCAGAAATGAGCCGATTTTGCTTTTACCAAAATGTTATTTTCTTGCCTATTGAGGTACATTTTGTAATACATTTTGGCATTTGAATTTTTAAACAAAATATAATTTTAATTTGAAAGTCATATTTAATATATATATGAAATATATTTTGGTCGGAAACGTGTGTTTATTTTTATTTTTCCTATGAACCTGAAAGCTTAAATTGCCTTCTTTTGTATTTGTCCCAACAGTGTCCTGTAGTCAGATGTTAAATATACAGATATTTGTTTAATACTTCTCATGCTTTGAAAATTATTACATTTCTCTCATTCGCCTTGCTTGAGAAAAAAAGGTGTGAAACATAAACTCATGTTCCTGTCGTGTGACCTCTGTGTTGTTTTACTGGTAAATCATTCAGTGTTTCATTGTTATAAGAGTCTATTGCAGTATCTGTAGCCCTTCTGAGCGTAACATCCATTCAGATCAGAGAGCAGCACAGCTCTGTTCCCATTAAAAGGGGCTTTTTGATTTCCAGTGAGCAGTATCACATGGATATAAGAATCCACCCTGTTGTGCAAGTTGTGCAACTCCCTCTGGACAGATCTTTTGTGCCCATTAGGAATTTCATCAGGAACACACTTCATCACAGAATTTCTCTTTTAGATTGAATATAGTTTTTAGGGAATGCTTTTGTAATTTCTCATTTTCTTGGAAAAGGTGTGTGTGGCCATCTCTTGCGATAGCAATGCACACCTGCCAGGATAAATCAGGTAGTAACATACCTGACAACTCAATTTTGATATTTTCTACAGAAAATCTGAATTGTGCCTGCCAATGCAAAACCCTTGAAAAAGTGACATCTAATGGCAAAAATAATCTCACTCAAAAGATGATACATTGAAAACCAATCGTTATATTTTGATGTGTGCACATGGGAAAGTTGTAAAACTTCAACACATGATTTGTCAGGAAGTTATTGGGAAATGCAGGATCATTTGCATAATGACTATTGCCCAAAGGAAATTGGGCAACTGCTGAACTTGTTTGGCTGACTGTATGCACCCAGTCCCTCTCTTGTACTCTTCTGACTACACAGTAACCAGATGTTATGAAAAATGTGTGTTATGTCCCGGCTCACTCCTTTTAGATGTGTATTTTTTTACAGGGCACACTTTGACCGAGTGAAACGCTGATTTAAAAAAACAATGTATCCAGGGTTACCAGGGTCCAAGGTCTAAATATGTTGCCGTTAAACTATCTGGTGTAAGTTCTGGTAAAGACTTTTAATGTTTAATATTGTTCTGTTTTTGTTTGTGGTGAGAGATTCTTGAGGGTTGGGTCTGGTGACTGCATAAAAGTGGTCATCATTTTCCAGTTCTGTCTCCTAATGGATTCCTGAAACATCAGCAATGAGTGTGTGGATTACCAAAATCACATCTCACGAACATCAGAAGATGATTCCGTAGATGCCATGATGTGTGGTTGTAAAGCGCTTATAGCCGTGACCTTCTCAGTATCGTTTGAGGAATTTATGAGAACATCCACAGCCTGAAGGGGAAATAGGAAGGGGGTATTAATATGTGATTTTTTTGTGTCAGTTTAGGTTTTCAGAATTCAGTTGATATTTTTTAGGGAACTGAACAAAAAAAAGAGTGTTTTCAAACTAGGAGAACATTTTCTCTCTTTGTTGGACAGTATTAGATAATACAATGCCAAGGTTAACAGCGGTAAATGGTCTCTTTCATCACAGTCTGTGGCACTGAACTGCAGCATGTAAAATAAATATCACAGAGTGACAGCTGCATTGCCCAATAACTGGCCACAATCAACGTTTTAGTCAAGTCAAGTCAAGTCTAGCTTTATTGTCAATTCTTCCACATGTACAGTACATACATACAGAGAATTGAAATTGCGTTACTCTCAGACCCTTGGTGCATACAGTTAACATTAAACACTGACAGTAGCTTCTGTTTTTTCTTTAAACTGCTTTCTTTTTTAGCGAATGGTGACATATTCAGTTTTCTAACGTTGGCTTTCTGGTTTTAGGAGTGAATTGTCTAATCTGAGAGCCACTAGCAGCCCTAAACAGAATATAAATCAGTTGACTTTGTGCGACATTAGCTCAACCAACAAATTTAATCTAACAAATGATTGCTTGTTTGCATTGAACAGTGGCATAAACTTGGAAACGGACAGTATCTTTGTAATTCTGTTTGGTGCCGATAGTGTTGCTAGGCCCCCGTTTTATATTAGGTGGCCTTAACAACTATATACTTGTGTCAAAAAATAAGTACAATATACTTTTGTGTTCATGCAGTTTTCATATTGTATTACAGAACACTTGTGCTGATGTTGAGGTGGGACGCGGGTGAGGTTAGGGGCAGGTTTGGTGGTATGGGTAGGTTTCAGGGTGGATTAAGATGTAAGAGATGGATAAACAGTGTAATTATAAATGTATGCGTTGTATCAAACGATTGCATAGTAGTTAAGGCCCCCTAATATAAAATGGTTCCGTTGCTCGAAAGAAAAAGTGATATGTATTAAAACTCATCCTTTCATTTGATCATATTTATGTTCAGAAAAGATTCCTCAATTACATAAGTTCATATTTTTACACACTATTTATGTACAGCGTGGAGTCCAAGTTATGGCCTGCCGTGCCCGTGAATCCTCTCTTAGACTGTCATCAGTCAGTGCTGTTGCATTCTGGGTGATTTACAGGGTGACAGACCTTCTAATGGAGCGTGGGTCTCGGTCTGGCTGGATTAAAGTGTGGCTGGAATTTGATGACTTAGCATATGGTGGCAGGCGCTCCCTGCTTCAAGGCAGTAGCTTGATACATGGCCTCATGTTAAACCAGTCAGGATTTTGCTCTGGGACGTTTCTGTCAGTTAATTTTGCAGCAAGGTGTCTTTCTCTGCTTCAGCCAGTTTAAAGACTGAAGAGAAATGAAAATGGAAAACGGCAACCTACAGAACTAGGTTAGGATATTGACATTTCATGTTATGAAAAGCCTTTTATGTCATTTTACAGTAAATTATTTGGAGTTTCAGCCAGTGATATTTTGAGGTGATATTTGTTTTTGTGTGTGTGTTACACTTAAAGGGGTTAGTTCACCCAAAAAATGATCCTGTTATTTACTCAACCTCAAGCCACTCTAGGTGTATATGACTTTCTTCTTTCAAACAAATACAATCTGAGTTATATTACAAATTGTCCCGGCTCTTCATAGCTCTGTCATTGGCCAGTGGGTGATTCTGTTACACAATCCATGTGTTTTTTGTAAGAAAAAATATCCATATTTCAAACATAATGAACACATCTCTCTCACTTCATTTCATTGTCATAAGCGGAAGCTCTTCTGGTGGATGACGTAGGACCGTCTGCGTTGTGTGATTAGTGACGAATGTGGAGAGACCAAAACAAAACGCCGGTCACTAATTAAAGCAGAAAGCAAGGATTTGTAAAAAACTAAATGTCAGAGGATTTCAATATAAGCCCAGAGGAGACTTTGCTAAAGTAAGGAAACTTTGCTTCCTTTGCTCCCATATACAAAAGTTTTTTTGCGAGACTCAAGCCAGCGTCATTGTGCGCTGGAAAGGCAGTCTCTCATGAACGCGCATACGACAGATAGTGGAAGTTACACAAAACTGTTTATATCGTTTTACATTTTTACAAAAATGCATCGACCCGCTACAGGAGGCCTTTTTTCACACCCTGGAGCCGTGTGAGTCACGCTCTTTAATGGATTTGCACACTTTATTTTATGTGTTTTGGACTGTGTAACAGAAATGCCCGAGAGTTTAGAAGAGCCAGGACAATTTTGAATATTACTCTGATTGGATTCATCTGAAAGAAGAAAGTCATATATAGGGCTATGACGGTGGCCAAGACAACTGCCTCACCGGCGATGGTCGGTTGCCACCGCGGTTGTGTATTGCCACCGGCGGTAGTGTGCACTTGACGTCACACACTCTATAACAAGCATAATACAAAGTTTTGTAAACAAGTGTAATAATAGTAACAGTTGCAAATTGTTTTATTTAGACCTTAAATCTATGCTAATTCACAAATGACCTCAAACACCATACACGGCGTTTCCTTTAGATTGGCAGGTTTGAACGCAAGAAAATACTGTTTATTCTGCATTCAGCATATTTATGTTGTGATGAGCGATGGACCTTGTTGGGAAACCAAATACTACATTGTCGATCTGGAATCATTTCCATTCATGTCACCCATCCGCGTTTGTACAAGTGTCTTCAAGTTCACGTGATCGCAAACGCCCGGCTGGTCAGGTGTGTATTGAACTTGGTGAGGCTTTCTCCAAACTGGCCAAATACGAACGAGGCAGTGTTAAATGGATAATGTTAACACGAAATGTGGCGACCTGGTCAGGGTATATTCTGGCAAACCGTTTGCCAACTACGTCTAGCAATCGGCAAAGCAAACTGTGGTACACCCCATTTACCAACACGCGATGGGTAACTCGCAAAGCACAATGTTATTTTCTGTTTTCCCAGCACGGTACCATAGAACGGCATAAGGCAAGAGGGTTAAGTAAGAGGCGGGGCACCAGTTAAAAATTTCAAAGTTAAAGTTCACGCAAACAGGTATTACTAGACAAGTTTTAGTCAAATATGGATTGTTTATAGCTGAATTATTAGAACGCAATTATATTTGGAACATTAGAATATAGCTATTAATCCAATAAAGAATTCAACGATATAAGATATAGTGGCATGACAACCCCATTCTTGTGTTATCTTAATAAAATATCAATTTCTAATATATTTAAGTGCACACCACCAGTGTAATGTAATTGTACAGTCCATAGATTTAAACCTAATAGTGGTTCTCAAACTGGTGATCATGAGCCCCACTTGACATGTTATGAACTATATAATTTTCATAAGCCTATCATCAGATAAATAAGACTTCAACCAACAGAATATCAATGCATAGCGCATTATATTGTATTATTTCATTAATGTTTTTAAAGTTTTAAATAGTTTTGTTTCATTAATTTTCTGTGGGAGGGGGCACGTGTGTGTGTGTGTGTGTGTGTGTGTGTGTGTGTGTGTGGAGGGGGCGGGGGTCTGTTTACCACCAGTAGCCAACAGCAAATTCTTTACTTACATACATTTATAAGCAAAACTTTTTCAAGACGCTTTTTTGACTGTCAATATAGTTTTAATAACAGCATGTGATTTGTTCCAATTGTGTCCGTGCTTTTCTGGTCCATGTTGACTATACTGAAAGTTATCAGACATAAAAAATATGTAATTTTTGTATAACTTTAAGTTTTTGTCTTTTCCTCACTCAGAGTTGCTCTCAGATCCATAGAAGACTCCTACGTAGAAGCTTTAAGAATACGAAACATTTGCACTAGATGGTAGGCATAGGCTACAGTGTGTATGGTTACTGTTTTAGAATATAGTAATGTAAAATGACATGTAAAAATAAATTTTAAAAGTTCTTTAAATCGGATAAATAAGTGAATATACATTTACAAACATATGCCAACGTATTGTAAATGTCTAAGTCATTTGTGGTCAAATGGTCAAAATGTAATTTATATAATCATTTAAGAAATAATGCAGTCCAAGGGCTGTATGGTCATAATAAACAATGGTATAGCTATTATTTCAGTCAAATGCTTTACCAAAGTATTGACGAAACGACCTCTAAGCGGCGACTGGCGCTATCGCGACGTCAAATGGATGTAATGTGATGCAAGGCGGTTATTTTTGCTTAAATTGTCGCGGTTTCTTGTCGCGGTCCTGCAGCAAGTTAAAGATGTCTTTGGCTTTGGGAACAACAACCTATACACTCAGAAGGGGCAGTTTGTCTGCAGTACTTCGAGAGGATGACATTACAGTGGACAACTTGGCGAGAATTTTTAAGGTTTGTTCTCGTTAAACTGTTTTAATCTTTGATATTAAAAGACCCCCCCCCCCCCTCCTCCATTGAAAATTCTCCGGGCTCAAAATTTAGTTTGTCCAGTCCTCATAGAAAAAGTAATAATTTTCGAATATTTTAAGTGTAAAATTACGGTGACGTAATACTGCCCACACATAATATTTTTTCCACTCAATTATGTCGTTATAACCTTTTCTCTTTAAAACGAGATCTTTTCTCGTTAAAACGACATATTTTCTCGTAATAACGAGATCTTTTCTCGTTAAAACGACATATTTTCTCGTAATAAGGAGATCTTTTCTCGTTAAAACGACATTTTCTCGTAATAACGAGATCTTTTCTCATTAAAACGACATCTTTTCTCGTTAAAACGACATATTTTCTCGTTATAACGACATATTTTTCTCGTTATGTGTCGTTATAATAGATATATGGTAGGGCTGAGGTGAGCGAGTGTCCGCGCTGCTCAGTCTGACATAAACGAGGATCTGCATGCGGCTGAATTGAAATACACTGTTTTAAATGTATTTAATGTAATGGTTTTAATTATAGCAGCATGTTTATTAGGATTAAAGTCCAATACAACATTATCCAATAACAGCACTCAGACCCATGACTTGTTTAGGCTATATATGATCAGATCAAAACAGTTATTTTTGAATAATTGACTCTCTATTTATTTATTTGAATGACTGAAGTTTGATTGAACAACAAATCGAAATATGAACAATAACGGTAAAGGCCTCCTCATGTCGTGGCCTCGCTATGTTGAGGGAACAACATCCATTTCTCGTTTAATGCATAAACAAACCTACTTGACCTTTATGAATTATTAAAGAAATTATTACATAATTAATTATTATATTGACCATAGGCTACCGGTCTGTAGGCAATGGCACGCGATGTACACAGCATTCAAGTTTATCACGAATAGGCTAATATTACATAAAGTACATAAAATAAAACTGCATGTGCACACAGTGATTTATATGATCATATCACCCACCTGCAGCACTTCTGCAAGCAGAGATCAACATAATAAAGCTAGTCTATATATTATAACGAAATAAATAGCCTATACTAAAATATATTTTGACTTAAATAATAATTTAAGAAAATAAAAGAAATACTGTGCAACAAGCAGCCTACTCTAAAAAAGGCCTGGATTATTTTTTTAACCCAAATGCTGAGATGAGCCTTTTGGGTAATTTATTTGAGTTATTTTTCCAGTGTTTGGGTAGTTTGTGTACATTTTATTTTATTTATAAAATAGTTTCTGTGCAGAATATCGTCAAATGTATGCAGAGCAACATACAGGCGCAGGGTGTGAATCAATAAACAAACGTCGCGCTGCGGCCGGTTTTATTGCTTGATGAAGAATCTGATGCTTTGCTTAAAATAAACGATGTATTTATAAAGATACAGAACACAAATACTTTGGATGTTAAAACATGTCCTCAGAGCTGTTTACTGTTTGTTTTTGGTCAGGTTATGAAGGCAATCGCAGTTCATTTCGTCCATGAGTGAAGCGCAGGGCGGCGGTCTGATCCGTGATCAGTCCCCGCCGAACACGACTCCAGCTCGGCGTGAGAGCCAGCGCCGTTACGGTGGAAACACAGTCACAGAGTGGTCCATTTACTTGTGAATTACATCGGTTTAATGTTTAATCTTTACTTCTAATGTTTGTTAAACGAGATTAAATAGGGCAATGTGTAAAGCTTACATAAAAGCAAGCAAATTAGAAATAAAGGAATTTATCACGTAAACCAGTGGTTCTGGAGTATTTTACAAAAGTTTAGAGGATTTAAATTAATCTGTAAATATTATTTCATGCATAAAGTAAAAAAAAAGCTAATATTATAATAGAAACGAATAAACCCATTAGCTGGGTTAAATCAACCATTTATGATGGGTTAAATAAACAACCCGATTTACTGGGTAAAATTAACCCCAAATGTGTTCATTTATCCAGCCCAAATTGGGTTGTTTTTAACCCAGTGTTTTTTAGAGTATGCAGAGTTTTTTCATTATTGTGCTAAATTAAAGCAGACGGCAGAAAGCTGCATTCTATTTTTGTCTTATTTTACAAAAATGTTCAGAATTAAATAATAAAAAGCGACTTATAGGCGACTTGGTTTTCTCTCTCTCTTGCTCTCTCTAAAAAACTAGCTTATTTTAACCATGCAGCAAACCTTTTAACATATTTTAATAAATTACTAAAAATAAATAAATAAGTGACTTTAAACCGTTTAACTGATTGTAATCGGTCAAAATTCTTATGAGTCGGTTAACGGTTAATGAACATCCCTATTAAAACAATTTCACCCTGAAACATAACTGTTTAATTGAGACATTTATTCAATAATTTCACTATAAACAGGAAAAAATAAATAGGCCTAACGTTACTGGATACATTTAATGTGAGAGCGTGATCTGAGCGGGATTGGTTTACCGGTGAGGTGAGCAGAACATTAGCGGAGTGTTTGATTTGGCCGTGAACGACTGAGCGGAGCGCACACACACACAGCGGAACATTGAGCGGAGCGTTCGCTCACATGCTCTGGTACAAAACGTTAATTAGGTAAAGCGATACACGAATTTAAATGGGAAAGTAATAAAATATTATATTATTTGAAATAGAAATAGGCCTATAGCCCTAACAAGGTAACATAACCTAATAATAATAATATACAAATATTAAATTAAATGTTTAATGTTAATAAAAACAGTTTTATCCATCTCTGATAGTCCCGGGTTGCTGTGAACCGAGGACGGCCCCTAAAAAAATCGATGTTTTAACTCAGCTTGTCTTTACGTCTATCCCATCACGCAGAATAAGAGTTCACATTTACCGCTCTGCAAATTAGTCACAATAACGTTTCATACAGTCTGGATGTTGCTTTATCTCATTTAAAGCACACCACTGTTCTTCTCAATTCGGCGACACCGACGTGATCCCTTAAATTGTGATAACCGAGGAAAGCAATTTTATATACTTCCACAATAAGAACAAAATGTTACGAATTGCTTTTGTAAAATAACAGCGTGCGCTTTCTGGCGCGCCTTATGTCTAAAGGTCTACTTAAATAAAACAATCGAAAACAAGTTTGTGTTTATTTAATTGTATAGCCTAAATCCAGCAAGAGATACTACAGTCTTTTCATCTGTACTATTGTGTTCAGTGCTCACACCCAGCGCAGCGAAGACTGTTCCTTCAGTAAAGCAAAGCCTGCAATTTAACCCATAAGAAGAACGTGATGCGATGATTCAGTTAAAGATCATTTAATAATATTAAATCATTAATACATAATTAATATATAATCAGACTAAAGTATATCAAGGCCGCCCACACATGTGAAACAAATATTAAAACAGCTCATTTGTTTACCCACGAACAAAAATATACGAAAAATCTAGCTTAATTTGTTTGCCCGTTTTCAAACAGAACGAAATAATAATAATTATTATTATTATTATTAACCTAAGAGAAAATCTCTTTATTTATCTTTGTTCATATTTCGATTTGTTGTTCAATCAAACTTCAGTCATTCAAATAAATAAATAGAGAGTCAATTATTCAAAAATAACTGTTTTGATCTGATCATATATAGCCTAAACAAGTCATGGGTCTGAGTGCTGTTATTGGATAATGTTGTATTGGACTTTAATCCTAATAAACATGCTGCTATAATTAAAACCATTACATTAAATACATTTAAAACAGTGTATTTCAATTCAGCCGCATGCAGATCCTCGTTTATGTCAGACTGAGCAGCTGGACACCGCTCACCTCAGCCCTACCATATATCTATTATAACGACACATAACGAGAAAAAATATGTCGTTATAACGAGAAAGATGTCGCTTTTAACGAGAAAAGATGTCGTTTAACGAGAAAAGATCTCGTTATTACGAGAAAATGTCGTTTTAACGAGAAAAGATCTCCTTATTACGAGAAAATATGTCGTTTTAACGAGAAAAGATCTCGTTATTACGAGAAAATATGTTGTTTTAACGAGAAAAGATCTCGTTGTTACGAAAATATGGCGTTTTAACGAGAAAAGATCTTGTTTTAACGAGAAAAGATCTCGTTATAACGACATAATTGAGTGGAAAAAATATTATGTGTGGGCAGTATTACATCACCGTAATTTTACACTTAAAATATTCGAAAATTATTACTTTTTCTATGAGGACTGGACAAACTAAATTTTGAGCCCGGAGAATTTTCAATGGAGGAGGGGGGTCTTTTAATATCAAAGATTAAAACAGTTTAACGAGAACAAACCTTAAAAATTCGCCAAGTTGTCCACTGTAATGTCATCCTCTCAAGTACTGCAGACAAACTGCCCTTCTGAGTGTATAGGTTGTTGTTCCCAAAGCCAAAGACATCTTTAACTTGCTGCAGGACCGCGACAAGAAACCGCGACAATTTAAGCAAAAATAACCGCCTTTGCATCACATTACATCCATTTGACGTGCGATAGCGCCAGTACGCCGCTTAGAGGTCGCTTTACGTCAATACTTTGGTAAAGCATTTGACTGAAATAATAGCTATACCATTGTTTATTATGACCATACAGCCCTTGGACTGCATTATTTCTTAAATGATTATATAAATTACATTTTGACCATTTGACCACAAATGACCTAGACATTTACAATACGTTGGCATATGTTTGTAAATGTATATTCACTTATTTATCCGATTTAAAGAACTTTTAAAATTTATTTTACATGTCATTTTACATTACTATATTCTAAAACAGTAACCATACACACTGTAGCCTATGCCTACCATCTAGTGCAAATGTTTCAGATTCTTAAAGCTTCACGTAGGAGTCTTCTATGGATCTGAGAGCAACTCTGAGTGAGGAAAGACAAAAACTTAAAAAATATGTAATTTTGTATAACTTTATGTCTGATAACTTTCAGTATAGTCAACATGGACCAGAAAAGCACGGACACAATTGGAACAAATCACATGCTGTTATTAAAACTATATTGACAGTCAAAAAGCGTCTTGAAAAGTTTTGCTTATAAATGTATGTAAGTAAAGAACTTGCTGTTGGCTACTGGTGGTAAACAGACCCGCCCCCTCCCCTCCCTCCACACACACACACACACACACACACACACACACGTGCCCTCCCACAGAAAATTAATGAAACAAAACTATTTAAAACTTAAAAACATTAATGAAATAATACAATATAATGCGCTATGCATTGATATTCTGTTGGTCAAGTCTTATTTATCTGATGATAGGCTTATGAAAAATTATATAGTTCATAACATGTCAAGTGTGGCTCATGATCACCAGTTTGAGAACCACTATTAGGTTTAAATCTATGGACTGTACAATTACATTACACTGGTGGTGTGCACTTAAATATATTAGAAATTGATATTTTATTAAGATAACACAAGAATGGGGTTGTCATGCCACTATATCTTATATCGTTGAATTCTTTATTGGATTAATAGCTATATTCTAATGTTCCAAATATAATTGCGTTCTAATAATTCAGCTATAAACAATCCATATTTGACTAAAACTTGTCTAGTAATACCTGTTTGCGTGAACTTTAACTTTGAAATGTTTTAACTGGTGCCCCGCCTCTTACTTCTTAACCCTCTTGCCTTATGCCGTTCTATGGTACCGTGCTGGGAAAACAGAAAATAACATTGTGCTTTGCGAGTTACCCATCGCGTGTTGGTAAATGGGGTGTACCACAGTTTGCTTTGCCGATTGCTAGACGTAGTTGGCAAACGGTTTGCCAGAATATACCCTGACCCAACATACACCGCGATTCCTATTCCACAGAGAGCGCGTGCAGATGAGGAGTTAATGCGGCAGCTTGCTTGATGGAGGAACAGTGAACCGTGTCTAAACCGGACGCCGCATCGCAACACAACAGGTTGAGTCTGTCTACGGAATATTTGGTTTTCACACCGCTCACGTGAGGTAGACAGGGTCACAGGGTGTATTTAACTGTATTATTTATTTGATATTTATTTTAGATTACAGGCTGAGTGTTCAATAACGTAAGTGCTAAAATAAACACACACTTTTTAAAATAGATTATTGAGCCTCATTTATTTATTTTTGCGTTTCAGAAATATATATATCTATATATATCTCAACACCGCGCCACCGGCCCATTGGTCCATTACCACCGCGGTGGTAAAAATCTGCCACCGTCCCAGCACTAGTCATACACACATAGGATGCCTTGAGGTTGAGTAAAACATGGACTAATTTTCATTTTTGGGTGAACTAACCCTTTAATGGAATTGCATAAATAATGTTTCCAAACAGGTTTCTTTAACACTCCCCATCAACCACTGTTCAAAAAACAAACCGTCTCTCCTCTGACCTCGTACCATTGGTTGAGCTGATTTTTTCCCTAATAGCTTAGTTGTCACTGCACTTTTAACTGGCATAAGAGAAAAATATTTTAACATCTAAAGAAATTACACACTTTAGCATTGACACTTTTTGACGTGTTTTAAAGCAGTGCAGGTTGTGTGTTTGCAAAAGCATGCAGTGGTAACTCTTCATCTTCTCTCAGGACTCAAGCAGTGACTTGCAGCACAACAGCTAAATAATAAGAGGTGCCTCACATCAGATAAGCCTTTTAGTCAGCTTTTGCACTTTCTTTTTAGGTTGAAACTGGAAGTTACATCAGAATCTCATAATTCATTTCACTGCTGGGTCATGATGACAGAAATGGCATACTGTGTTGTGAAAATGTGGGCTGCCTAAAACCCTAATTATTACACCTTAGAGAATGTAATTAAATAAATGTGTGATTTGACAAAAATATGCTCTTTTTGTAATGGAATTTTTCAGTTACGTTTATTATGTTCAGCAGATGCTGTCCAAAGCAACTTAAAAACATTATTAAAACAAATTTAGAATAATGTTTATTAAAAAACAGTTTAATAATACCATTGCTGCATTACGAAATTAAAAAATTGACCTGAAAGTTCACTCACTGCACAATTCAATGAACTTAACTTAATAACATTTTAGTCAGACATCTTAATATAACTGTATTAGTTCAATAGCAACTGCTGTACACTTCTAGGGCACTTAGAATAGGACAGACTGTAGTACTGTAAGCAGGGCCGTAGCTGGGGTTTGCAGGTTGTACCAGTGGGCCCTGTTTGAAATAGTTTAATTTGTATATTCGTTCTATTTATTTATTTGTACTATTTACACTATGTTTAAGTTTTTTCAGGTTAATAGGTGTCCAGGTACAGAAACCCAATAATCAAATGTAAAATAGCACTGCATAGTCTTCACTTTAAAAATTAAATATACAGTTAAACCAAAATGTATTCAAATACCTTCAGTATTTCTCAAATTATCACAGTTTATTTGCTATAGTTTAGAAAATGGTAATAAAATATGATAACAACTCAGAGTTAAACTGTGTCAGAACAAATGAATCTTGATCATGTCAGATAACTTTGAAAGAAAGTTCAGACAACTGAGTATGACAATATTTACACAACTATCAATACTTTGTTGACCAATTACCAAGCACTGCTTCATTTTGTTCAGTCTGTAAAAAGGTCGCATTAGCAATTAAAGAAAAAACACTTAAACAAAACATGCTCTGGTCAAAGTGTCTGAATATTTTTTTAATCAATTTTACTGATAGTCCACTGTATGAAGATATTGTGGGTTTTAATATGTCACAGTTTATTTTATTTTGCTATACTCACTTACACAAATGAACTATAGTGTCCTGAACCCACTAGTAAAATAATATCAAAATAGATCTTGTGTCTGAATTATTTTAGTTTTGACTGTGGATTAATTATTGTTAAAACTACAACGCAATTCAGTCAAGATCAGTGAGTGATTTTCTTTCTTTAATTTTCTTGGATTTACATTTAGGACACCTACAGCAGCTAAATAAGGCTTAAGAGACAATGCATTGTAATGGCCATTACAGCATCCATTATAATGATACACACTTTACTTTACTTTCACTAAAGACATAATCGACAGTTTTTTTTTTGAGGATACTCTCCAAGACGGGTATTTTGACATAATCTTCTAGAAGAGGCAAATTCGGTGTTCAAGCTCTTTGAAACATGTCCCTCTGCACGCGCCTGTCCGCACAGAACACCACATACAAGTGCTGAATTGGACTCTTTCACATCTTTTTCTGTTTGCGTGTTTAAACTGTGATTTGTATTTGTTCGTTCAGATGCAGGAAGAGGTGAAGTAGAGCTCGGTTCAGTGTTGTTTTCTGTAAGACGCAGCTCTCTGCGTGTGCACCGGACACGGCGGTACTCAGTTGAGCTTCTCCGCGTCTTGTGTTTGAATGCTTTAAACTCTTTTGAATGTTTAAATTAATCAAGGCTTAAAAACACTGCAAATGATAAGCTGCCGTGACGATGCGCAGCAGTGGCCTGTCTGTCCTGAGCGTCTTTTTAGGCTGGCCTCTGCCAGTCGGTTGAGATCGCCGGGGCCCCCCTCAGCCGTGGGCCCCTATAATCGCCACCACCTTTCACCCCACTAGTGACCACCCTGACTGTAATAAGTGCTATAATACGAAGCAGTCCTGGTTTTCACATATGACAAATATTTAACAAAAATATATATTTTTATCACTTACATTGTGTAATATATTTGTGGCTAATTTACTGTATTTTGTATTTTAAATATATTTTTTACTTATTTATATTTTAAAAACACATTTTGCATTTACTGAAATGTTATGATTTGAAATGCATTTTGCCCCTTGAAGTAGTATTTTTGCAGTTAAAGGTTTATATATAATATACTTAGTCACACAGCTTACAACATATATTTACCATACAGTATATTATGCTTTCCTTCTACTTTTAAGCTTTTTCTTGCTGCAAAATGATGGGCGTTTCATTAGTCAAATAATAATAATAACATATAGCAAAACAAAGACCAGTAGAGTATCAGTGGTGCTTTAATACTGTGATAATCAGCCCAATAAATGTCTCCCATGCTATATTGATCCTCTTATAGCTTTAGCAGTTAGTGGTGTACATCTAGGAACTTGTTTCTCTCTTATAGACTGACCTCTGACCTCCACAGCAGTCACAGGTGCTAGCAGGCATCAGAAGATGACACGTGTTTCACAGCACCAGCGCTGTCCTGCTCTGAGCCTTAAACCTGTGATTGTTAGCAGGCCAGCCGCACTCGTGCACCTTTGCTCTACAAGCACTGTCAGGTCCGTTGCAAGTGTCAAGTTATAAACTGTTATTCTTTTATTGGGAATTTAGGTGCACTGATGAGTTTTCTAAACCTGAGCTCTCCCTCTTATGCTGAATCCCATCAAACTCAAATGTCTATATCCCGCATTTGAGTGAATGGAAGCCGTGGTTACTGATGTTTTACAAGCACCTTCCAAGCATTGCACACTGATGTAATGGTGTTTATGCTGGGTCTAAAGATGTTTCGTTACAGGTGCTGGGTTACTAGGTTAAAATAGGCTTGTGTGGTCTGCAGAAGGACACTCTGTAGATTTATTTGTGTGTGAGAGTCCTGAACAAAATGTATTAAGGTAAACTTCACTATTGTTGTTGATCATAATTTGTGAAATTATGGCATTTGCTGTTTTTGAAATAGAACATGTAGCAATGTAAAGTATTTAAGGTCATTTTTTATCAGTTTAATGTGTCTTTGTTAAATAAAAGTATTAATTCCTTAAAAACGCATTGACTTCAATATTTTCGAATGGTGGTGCATCTAATCTTGCAGCATTTGTGCTGCAAACATGAATGAAAACTCAAATCAAGTGACTTGTTGAGTCAGACTACTATATTGCTAAGCACTTAATACAAAAAAAATACAAAAGCTGGCACTGGGGCAGTACCTTTCGAAAAGGTACACTTTTGAACCGTTAGGAACTAATATGCACCCTTAGGATACCAATGTGGACCCTTTAGGTACAAAAGTGCACCCTTTGAAAAGGTACTGCCCCAGTGACAACTTCTGTACCTTTTATTTCTGAGAGTGAATTTTGCACAGGCACCAGCCGCTACCTAAAACGTCTCTGTGTTGAGTTTACAAAGAAGTGGTGTGCTGACTAAAACGGTTGTCTTGTGGTCTGGGAACCTCAAATCGAGATTTTCTTTGTTCCTCCTTTACATGACAACAATTTATGAAGCTGTAAGGAAATATACAATGACATAGATAGTAATACTGAAAACACACAGCTTTTGATGATCTAATGGTTATGCAAATCAGCTGTTTTTGCAGTTTATTTTTTCCCATTACTAGTTATGTGTGGGAAAATATTGAGGCAAATGTTTAAAAGTTTGCTTTAATGACAGCTGCACTCAAGCTACACGAACTCCACAAGAGTGTGTCAAACCTTCTCCAGTATGATTTGAGACGATGCATTTTGAGCTTCAGTGGAAGAAATTCACATGATCGAGTTGCTTTCTCTTTAAATCATATTTATAATTTTTCACTGTGGTCTCAAATGTCTTTTTTTAGTCTTAACTGGAAGTTGGTCGTCAGTCTTATGAAATGTGTAGTAAGTGTTCTTTTGCTTTTATCACTCTGTGGATGGAGGATGTGGAAGACGCTAAGATTGTTTGTTGAAACTGTACTGCTTTTTTAGTCATTCTGGAGGGATTATGAAAAATGTAGGAAGAGCGATTGGAGGGATTTATCCTGCATATTGTGGTGTACAAGTTGTCTGTCTGTTTTTCTTTTCAACGATGGGCGCTGTGAACGTTTGGAAGACAAACTCTCACATTCTCACTGGTTTATATAATTAGCCTGCTAATCATGTTCAATAGTGTAAGATAATGCATCACAGTGCCATTGTCAACACATTTTAATTTATGTATTCTCTTTTATAGGATTATGTAAAGGCTTTTTAAATATTGTTTTCAATAAAAAGGCTGACTCATTATTGCTAATTTAATAGCTAACATTTTATGGCTGGTAAATACATATTTATTATTTATTTTTATGCTTTTTGCATAATTAGACCAAAATACAGTTTAATTAATTTATGCACAGTAAATAAATTAATTATACATACATTTTGTTATGTATAATAACATCTTGTTTTTTCTTGATTTTTGAGTTGTTAAATATCTCACATTTTATATCAAACATGCTCTTGTAATTATACATGCTCTTCTATATAATTATTTATTTATATATATTTTGTATGACTCTTTTTAGAGTCTGGGAAATGTTTCTTAAAAAGTAGCAAACATAAATGATGAAACCTTTTAATTTAAATAAAAATCAAGCCCTGGAACACAAAAGTGACTAACGCTGAAGACTCAGCCGTATGTGTGTGTGTCAGTGCTTTTTCTGTCCCTGTCTCCAGCACGCTTTATAGACTTTTCTATGGCAACCAGTAGTTATGGAGTTACATATTGATAATTTCGTCATAACAGCTCTCATTCCTCTCATTCCTGCAGACTTCAGTCTGTTCTACAGCTCGCATGTCCAGACAGCACATTTTCCATGTCACTTTCTTCCCTCGTTCTCACTGGCTCGCTTCTCTATTTTTATCATCCATTCACTGCAATGTGCTCCAGTCTGTCATTGTATGTATGTTCTTGAAGTTCAAAACTGCACTGTAGTTGGGTTTTCTCAGGGAACATTGGGCTTTTAGGTGGTTTGTTTGAAGTGTGTGTGTGTGTGTAGAATTGTATATACAGTACAGTTGTATTTTTCATTAAACTGAACTGGACCATCTTGCGAAAGCTGTCCATAGTTCAGAACAGTTACCCTGGAATGAAACGCAGTTTATATAGCAAAGCTATGACTTTGTCTTGAATTAATTTAAAAGCTAGCAGTTGTGATTGAATAGGTTTCTATAGACTGATCTGATAGAGGTCAGAGATGGGTTAAAATAGCTCCTCTTGCTAGTTGCCAGACAGTGAAACTGTAACACACACACACACACACACACACACACACACACAGTACCATAGATATCTGTTTTCCCCTCATACACTACACTAACACACAGGAACATGATCTTGTGCAGCCAAAAATTGTGAGGTTCAAAATAAGCATCACAAAGGACCTGTTAATAGATCAGCAGACACAAATGCACAGAGACACACACAACATACCAGTCTTGCTAAACATCTGACGCTCCCAGAACACTATCAAGGTTTAAATTTAGAGCTAATGAAGATAATTAGGCTATTAAAGCACAGTCCGCCTCAACATCCCAATAAACAGTGTGATGGGTCTCATAAATGTCCCTTCCTGTCCGTCAGACAACAGTTTGCTTTCAAAGTCCAAGTTGCTCAAGCCACATTCGTTGATATTTTCTTTGTTTTGTCCAGACACCTAAATCATTTCATCAATTTAAACCAAAACTGCTTGTTTGACCGAAAAAAAAAAACTAAAATATTGAGTAGAATAAATATTTGTATTACTATTTTATTATTAATGTTATTAATTGCTAATAGTAAAATTATTTTAGTGATATATTATATTATACATTGCATTTTTATAGGTTTTAATGGGTGAATTATAAAGTGACTTAATTCGTTTCCTATTTTTCAAACTAATTTCTGTCGTTAGCACAATCTTTACTTACAGGACTAAATGATAGTCTTGTCCCGACACCTAAAACATTTCAGCAATTTAAAACCAAAACTGCTTGTTTGACAGAAAAACTCAACTATTGAGTAGAAGCCTATTTAAATTGAATAATACCATTTTATTATTAATTGTATTAATTGAGATTTATTAGTGATAATTTTATTAAATGTGTTGTGAATTATTCAGTGATTCATTTTTTCTTTTGTCTTTTCTGTCATTCTCACATTCTTAGACAATCCTATTTCTCATCAGAGACGGTGCCCCTGGTTTACCGTCATAATAAAATACATTTTAATTGAACCACTTTGATATATTTGATATATTCTTGATTTTTAAAAACTAGGAAAAGGCTGCATTTAATAAGTATTGATCCTAACAGAATGTGCTGGAGTAGCCTCATGTTGCTATGGTTACCTCCTTGCTGTTGTTTAGTGCACTCTGGGGTGTAATCGGACTTTAGTACTTATTGAAAGATCATGTTTGAAAAATATGTTGAAATATGTATATATTTAATTGTTTTTAACATATTGCATAGTATTTTGCAAAGCATACATTTTAAAAAGATATAACAACTGCAATGTTCTGTTGTTCACTTTTGCCTTGCACAGATGAATGTACATAGTCTGTGATGATCATCTGCAACAAGTTTGTGTTTATTAACGGTAGTATAATATGAAACAGAAAAGGAAAAGGAGAGAATATATAACAGATATTTGCATCCACCCAGCTTCAAGTGCTGTGATGTTGCTGTCCACCTAGTCCAAAGAAAACAATCTATTTGCTGGACAAATTAAATGAATGAATGAACATCCCCATTACAGCCACTTAGCCTTGGTCTTAATGGGGCCCAAGAGAGCCGTGCACAATTTGCGTTATTGTGTACATTGTCTTTAGAGTGTTTCAGAGGAACTGGGAACAGCACAGCGGAACCAATAAGTCAACATAAAATGCTATGAATAACATTGCTCAGCTAGTTGTTAATCATTGAATGTTAATCATTGATACAGTTTCACCGGCAGCCAACCCTGCAGCCCAAGACCGGTTGCCCACTGAAGCTAAGCAGGGTTGAGCTGGTCAGTACCTGGATGTACACTTGATTGGCTCTATGACCACCTCTCCACCTGTAGCTGGTGTGTGGTGAGCCCCATACACTTGATTGGCTCTATGACTCTCTCTCTCTCCACCTGTAGCTGGTGTGTGATGAGCGCATACACTTGATTGTCTCTATGACTCTCTCTCCTCTCCACCTGTAGCTGGTGTGTGATGGCGCATACACTTGATTGGCTCTATGACTCTCTCTCCTCTCCACCTGTAGCTGGTGTGTGAGCGCATACACTTGATTGTCTCTATGACTCTCTCTCCTCTCCACCTGTAGCTGGTGTGTGATGAGCGCATACACTTGATTGGCTCTATGACTCTCTCTCCTCTCCACCTGTAGCTGGTGTGTGGTGAGCGCACACTTGATTGTCTCTATGACTCTCTCTCCTCCACCTGTATCTGGTGTGTGGTGAGCGCATACACTTGATTGTCTCTATGACTCTCTCTCCTCTCACCTGTAGCTGGTGTGTGGTGAGCGACACTTGATTGTCTCTATGACTCTCTCTCCTCTCCACCTGTAGCTGGTGTGTGGTGAGCGCATACACTTGATTGTCTCTATGACTCTCTCTCCTCTCCACCTGTAGCTGGTGTGTGGTGAGCGCACTTGATTGTCTCTATGACTCTCTCTCTCTCCACCTGTAGCTGGTGTGTGGTGAGCGATCATACTTGATTGTCTCTATGACTCTCTCTCCTCTCCACCTGTAGCTGGTGTGTGAGCGCATACACTTGATTGTCTCTATGACTCTCTCCTCTCCACCTGTAGCTGGTGTGTGGTGAGCGCATTCACTTGATTGTCTCTATGACTCTCTCTCCTCCACCTGTAGCTGGTGTGTGGTGAGCGCATACACTGATTGTCTCTATGACTCTCTCTCTCTCCACCTGTAGCTGGTGTGTGGTGAGAGCATACACTTGATTGTCTCTATGACTCTCTCTCCTCTCCACCTGTAGCTGGTGTGTGGTGAGCGCATACACTTGATTGGCTCTATGACTCTCTCTCCTCTCCACCTGTAGCTGGTGTGTGGTGAGTGCATACACTTGATTGTCTCTATGACTCTCTCTCCTCTCCACCTGTAGCTGGTGTGTGGTGAGCGCATACACTTGATTGTCTCCATGACTCTCTCTCCTTTCCACCTGTAGCTGGTGTGTGGTGAGCGCACTGGCGCCATTTTCCTGCGGCAGCCGTCGCATCATCCAAGTGGATGCTGCACACTGGTGGTGGTTGAGGGGAGAGACCCCCCCCACATGATTGTAAAGTGCTTTGGGTGTACAACAATACACAATAATGATGCACTATATAAATGCATCATTCATTCATTCATTGTTTAAAATAATAAGCTAATAATTTCCCCATTTTGGCATTATTTCATGTGTTTGTGTGTTGATTACAGGCAATGCATCACCGTGAGGCTCTTGGAAACCAGTAAAAGAGTGAATGACACATCTGTCCTCTTGTTCCTCCTGTGCTTTAATGTAATCACAGAGCACTTCAAGCTGTTCATACTGTGTACAATATGTCTGTGTGAGTGCGTCTGTCTGGCTGGTCTAGGGTTCAGTGAGTTTAAACACTTAAACTCTTATTTTTCAGCAAACGCAGAATGTGTGTGTGTTTGTGTATAGTGCACTTTAGAGATGTTCCCTGCATATTTGATGTGTGTTATATATACAGCTTGTCTGAATGGGCTTGTTTGCCTTCGTGAACACACACACACACACACACACACACACACACACACACACACACACACAATACAATGTGTGTGTATATATATATTTGTAATCGCTGCCTCGTATGGTCACACTTTAGTTTGGGGACCAATTCTCACTATTAACTAACTGTTAACTATTTGCCTCAGTGGTTAGTAAGGTTGTTGTTAAGTTTAGGTATGGGGTGGGGTTAGGGGATCTAAAATATGATAATGCAGAATAAGACATTACTATGTGTTTTATAATTACTAATAAACAGACAATATGTAATTAATAAGCATGCTAATAAATAACTAGTTAATAGTCGGAATTCGTCCCTACTAAAGTGTTACTAATTATAGAAATATGTAATCTGATGCACTTTGCATCTCAAAAGAGATGTAAATAAATAATTAAATTAATATATGGGTCTGTGTGTGTGTGTGTGTGTGTGTGTGTGTGTGTGTGTGTGTGTACACACACACACACACACACACACACACACACACACACACTAATTTACATTAATTTATATAATAAATACATTTATTACATTTATATTATAATACAATATGAATAATATAATATATATATAAGAATATAACTATTTATAAAATAATAATAATTAGTATTATTTAAACACTTTATGGTTGTTGTTTTTTCTTTGCTTTTAAGGAAAACACACACACACACACACACACACACACACACACACACACACACACACACACACACACACACAACAAATGTCAATATGTGTCAATTCTTTCTTTCAATTCTTTTCAGTAAGTTAAAGCTGTTGATTTTGTGTTTGGTTGTTTTTTTTTTTGACTAAATCTGCAGCCATTACTGACTGAGCCCATGATCCAAGTGCTATTTCGCCATGGAAAATTATTCCCCTCAATCCTCCTCTTCACTCATAATGGCCCAAAATGATTCCAGCGAGCCCCTTGTTATGTCACTCAATCTCCGTGCATTTGCGTAAAAGCGTGAAAAGCAGAGTCCCATACTGTGTGCTAATGAATATAAGATGAAGGTAATCGGAGCAGATTCCATAAAGCATAATAACATGTCATTTATTTTCATGTGATCCTAACAAGGAAAGAAGCGTTCATGTTTTCTTGAGTGTGTTGTTTTCTTTGTGAGTTAGTGTGACCGGCTCATAGCCTCTAGGCCTAATGCACCTTTCTCAAGCGCCTCGTCGTCATGGCAACCAGAGGTTAGTGGTAATGCACAGGAAGTTTTATGTTCACATTATCTTCTCAAAGATTAATCTGCAACAAAAGCATCATATATGCATTCCTGTGCGTTGATTGTTATTCTTTCTGACTTTTTCTTTTCAATCTAGGAAATAATCTTGGTTGTATATTGTTTTAGAGTATTTTAGAGACCAAGTATTTATAGATGTCATGAGGGCGACTCTGGAGGGTTTGTCTAACTTGATCAGATATGCCGTGGCAGATGGTATGCAAACACACACACACTTCAGCTCACACACAAGCGTTTACACAGGCCCGAGTCACTGCCTGGGTTAGCTCACATAGACTGACCTTTTAATCAGGATTTAGACTAATGATACTGAACACACAAACAGACACAGATTCAGTTATGAGGAGTTTTGTACATTTTAACCTCTTTCTGCGCAAGTTCTACTTGGACTTAAAATGTTGTTTTGTGGACAGTCACACTTTACAATAGTTCAAAAATGATGTGGATTTCAACTTTTCCTTTGCCCAGCTGTATCGTGAGCCAAATGTTCTTATGATTTCAACATAGACTTGTTTTCTCTAGATTTTATTTCAATTTCTTGTAATCCTGATATCAAGATCATATCTAGACGATAATCCAGACTAGGGGTGGGCGATATGACCAAAATCATATATCACGATAGGAGTCATTTTATTTCATGGCAACTATATATTTCACAATATAGTTTATTTTATTTTAAATAAGGCTTTATGATATCAACATTTTTGATACCATTGAAATTGCATAATTCTTGTCACCAGTGTCAATATCACAAAAAAGTAATACTAGCCTAAAAAAAACGGCTCACTTAAGACAAGTAAACAGTGAAAGCCATAGGACAAAAAAAACTGCAGTAGAACAAATAAATAAGAAATACTACATACGTTGTATAAAGTACTCAAATGTATAAAAACACTGCTGTGTAAACATGTTTTTTTTCTTATGAGAGTCACAAAAGTGATTTAGTCAAGAGTTTTTCTCTCTCTTTTTGTTTAATTAACATGAAGGATAGACAGGAATATTAGACTGCTGTCACTTTAAGAGCTGCCCACATGACCAATATACTGTTACACACCTGTTTTCTCTCTCAGCTGTTTGCTTTCAATTAAGACCTGAATTACTGCGTTTACGAGGATACTTCCAAAGATGGGCATTTTGGCCTATAAAGTGGCAAAAATAATAAAACCGCTTGTTTTCAAACCGCAATGCTTAATAACACGAGAAAATTCTATGTTTTTGTGACCACACAGCAATATCACGTGAGCGTATAACCCCGATAGAGACGATAGTCCAACATCTCTCCCGGTTGATACATTTCTACTGGTTAACTGTGTCACGCACCCCTAATCCAGACCATATGTATTTTAAGTTGCATCCTTTTGAGTTACTGCTTTGTTCTTCTTCGTTTCATCTTTCCTGACACTGTAATGTGTTTAATGTGGAAGAAGCCTGGATGAAGTCAAAAAGCAGTATTCGTGGGCATTTATGTGTATTGTTTTGTTTCTATGGTCATCTTTCTTCCTGTCGACGTGATTTGTTGAAATAGAGGTCTTTTGGTTGTTCTCTTCATGCTTCTCTCCTTCTAAATAAGGGACTCTAAGATTTATTTCTCAAATTACACATTTGATTGTTTGTTAGGATGAAGTCAAACAACACGCTTTAATTCAAATTTCAATTATTGGAGGGGTGCTGAATTAATTGGACTGTCACTGAGTATATTTCGTGTCCATATTTATTACAGTGCTCGGTTGTGCCTTTAACTGGGATGGTTTGTTTTTCTGTAAGCTCAGTGGATTTTCCTGAACATACACTCTCCTTCATTACTGGCAGAAAGAAGTGTTGCTCATAAAGAAAACAACATTTAATAGGAATAGTTCACAAAAAATGAAATTCTGTAACCTCAGTTTGTTCCAAACCTGTATGACATTCTTTTAATACAAATCTATCAAAAAAGATAGTTTGCAGAATATTGCCTCTACTCTTTTCGAATAATGAAAGGGAATGGTGACAAGAGTGATCAAGACACACAATTAACAAAAAGCACTATAAAAGTACCATAACAGTAGCTTATTTGGCTAGAGACTGTGATATAATTCTATCTTTTGAAGTCAAAATCATTTGAATTATTATTTACTAATTACTCACAAGTAATCTCATCTTGTCGCTCCGGGGGAAGAATGAAGGCCTTCTGAAGCAAACCTATGCATTTTTGTAAGAATAATATACCATATTTAAAATTGTATAAACCATAATCTATAGCTTCTGATAACTGTTGAACATGTTCATGAAAGAGTGGTGTCCAGCGGATGACGTAGTATAGACCAACTAAGTAAAGAGGGATTTTCAATATGTTACCTTTACCTTTAGTATAATCCTCACACAAAGTTAACTTGAAAGATAGCACATAAGTCATATAGACTACTTTTATGTCACATTTATGGTTCATTTGAATCTTTTTGGTAGCTGCTGGCCACTATTCACTGTTCTCTTATCATCTCCATTGGTGGTCTATGGAGAAAAGAACATCAGAACATTTCAGAAGAGAGATAATGGCTGAAATAATTTGTTAGAGTAAATGGTACACTTTTATTGATTCACTCTTGCACCATTAGTCTAATTTCTTTCAATAGGTCGAGAGTGAAAAAGTCTTGTTTACTCCCAGGATGAGAAGACCTACCTCTGAAGAGGACTGAGCCTGGAGTGTGTGTGTGTGTGTGTGTGTGTTTCTGTTGCATAAGGTCAGCTGGCACCAGCACCTCCCTGCTATCGGGACTGCTATATCCTCACTGGCCATAAATATGCTTTTATTCATCCTCCCGTAGAGAAAGCAATCGATCAGAAGGGAATTGGTGTGTGTGTGTGTGTGTGTGTGTGTGGGGGATTAATTTGGCGTTGGGTCATCATATTAGTCTTTATAGCTGGAGGGATGGAAGAGTTCGAGAGAGTGAGGAATGCTCTTTTGGATATCTGCTTGGAAGTATTTGCACAGTGTGACTGATGCGACTAAATATATGTGAATAGATACACACACAGATGGTGTGTGCTTTTGTGGCCGTTTGAACATTGCCCCCTTAAGAAAATTGCCTTCGGCCCTTCTAACAACCTGTGAAGTTTCGGATGAGTTTTTTTGTGTTAATATGTGCACCAGTTCACTCTGTATAAACCTTTACATAAATACGAATGCCACTTTCCCATCTAAAGCAGTGTTTGTATTCTCTTCCCTGCTTATCTGTTCCTGCTCACAAGCACTCTCACAAACACATGTTTATGTTCCTCACTCTATCACATCAGATCACGCACAAACCTCCCCTCCGTGCCTCATTAACATCTGTCGCGCATGGTTTTCTACATGGATTCCCTCTTATCTTACCATGACCTCTGCCAAACGAGAGTTCGTTCTCTGAGAGATTACGTAATCCTGCCCATGGGGTCTAATCCTGACTGGCTTTCTAAAGACAGTTGTGTTAAAATGTGCAAGAATCTGTTCCTTTGGGATTCACGGCAAAGCCCCAAACATTTTCAAAGGGATGGTTTTCGATCGGTGCTGTCAATAACTGAATGAAAGTGTATTGTACTTTCAATGAGGCTGAGGAGAAGAAACTGCACACAGACTTAATTTATTTTCACAACATCACTGACACACACACACACACACACACACACACACACACACACACACACACACACACACACACACACACACACACACACACACACAACCAGTCAAAAGAGACAGAAACTAGATCAAGGGAACAAAACAAGGCAGGAGAACAGAAACAGGAAAGAACATAAAATCCATAACTGTGACAATACCATTCAAAAGCTTGGCTCAGATTAATTGTTAGTTTTTGGGAGAGAAAACATAGAAACTAATACTTTTATTTAGCAAGGATGCATTAAATTTAAAAGTGATGATAAAGACATTTATAATGTTACAAAAATGTATATTTCAGATAAATGCTGTTCTTCTGAACTTTCTATTCATCAAAGAAACCTGATACAAATCTAATCTAATAATAATAGTAAATGTTTTTTTGAGCAGCAAATCAGAATATTAGAATGATTTCTAAAGGATCATGTGCCTCGAGTAATGATGCTAAAATTCAGCTTTGCATTTTACATTTTTAAATATATTCAAATAGAAAGCAGTTATTTTAAATAGTACAAATATTTCACAATATTACTGCTTTTGCTGTATTTCGGATCAAATAAAAGCAGCATTGGTGAGCAGAAGATAATTATTTAAAACATATGAACATCTTACTGTTAAAAACCTTTGACTGGTAGTGTGTGTGTGTATAGGCTATAAATAATATATATATTTAAACATCATTAAAAAACATAATTATTATATTCTAATATTCTTCCATCAATCTCCAAACTGCTTGTTCTAGTTTCACTACTGCAGTGGCTGTAATAAGGACACTATGAAGGAATAAACAGAAACGGTCTTTATTAAACAAATAAACATGCGGAGTCACAGAAACATACAGTAACTACGTAAAATATAGATGATACAGGATACAGGCTTATATGCACAAATTGGATGATCAGAACTAACTAGGAGGAACAAGGGCAAAGATCATTTTTCCTTGTAAAGTAGTGATAAAGCGTGCAGGTCATTGCAAGCTAGTCTCCATCTGTTTGTGAAACTGCACTAAAATGTGAAGAAGACATACTGAGCTTTTATTCCTGTTCATTTTGGATGTTGAATGTGATGATTTATTCCATGTCGCCACATGGATCTCTGCAGAAAAAAAATTATTTCGGCATCCTAGGAGGAAGTTTCATTCGAATCATGTTCGTGTCTTACATAAGCAAGAGTTGACTCAATGTGATTTAAACCACATCCTTTTAAATAAAGTTACCAAAGTTAATGTATTTACTCTTGGTGCTTGGCAGGTGTTAATTTTGAACCTTGCTCACACTTGCACAATGCAGACACAATACAAAGCCAAAACGGACTGAAGCTGGTCGTATTTTTTATTTAGAAGTGGAAAAAGTCATAGTCATAGTTCACAGAAACTCCAGAATGTACCAAATCCTACCACTGCGTTTCTTTTTCTTTTTCATGGAGAGAAATGAGTTTTCATCGGTTGATTATTCTCTGTCCAGAGGATTGTGCCTAGCGTGAGTGTGTGTGTTCCTTCAGTTTCCTCATTCAGCATCTGTGGGCTGTGGATGTACCCAGTAACTGTAGATCAAGATTGAACACATTTAATGCTTTAGCTGTCAGTGGAGACATATTCCTCTTTCTCTCTCTTTGATTATCTTTCCCTCTGAGGAGAGAATGGCAGACTGAGAGGAAGGAACATTCTTACAGACCGCAGCAAACCCTTATATTCTTACTTCTCAGTTTGTGTCTCTCTGTGAAATTGAATAGGAGTGCATTTTTAAACTTCCTCATACAGAATGTGTTTTTATTTTGTTCCATTGCTCAAAATTGTATGAAATGAGACAAAAATACTCATACAGTTTCTCCTTTTCTCCTTCTGTCTCCCAAATGTTCAGGTTTTCCGGGTTTCCTCTCCAGAAGTTCCTGTTCTTAGATGGTAACAGAGAGCTTGAGATAAGAGGTAAACTAAATTCCTGCACACGTGCGTGTTATTGATGTCTTGTTCTGAGCGTATTATAATTGTGATGTGATTACTGTTATTTGTTGTTGCTGTTTTCATGCTATTTGTATGTGTGAAAATTTTTTTTAATAGCAATATTATGGACAATAACTTATTTGCCTTGTAATGTAATTCTCTATAATCCTCAGAAACCATGAATGTTGGGTTAGATTTTATTTAATGACTAACTGCATTTTTTTCATAAAATAATCTAAAAATGACACTAATAATTAGTATTACTTTGATGATAGTTAGTTAAAAATTATATTAATTATCAATATCCATTAATAAATATTCTTTAGCATTTAATACGATAATATATAATGAATTATAAAATCATAAATAATTATAATAAATTAAAGATTCAGCAATGTGCAGTTGATATTGCTATCTGTGTTAGTAAAAAGCTTTTAATATAACTGGTATCGGTATGGGCCAAAATGCTCAAATCAGTGCATCCTTAATTTTTAAGTAGTTTCATAATTAAGATTTGTATTTCTTATATAATTACTTTGTGATATTCATTCACAGTTTTGCTTGTAAATTGTGCTTTTAGATGAGAAAGCTGAGGTAGATGAGAACTAGAGAAGTTGCCTACACCCTTAATGGAAAATTCCATCAAATAAAACATTACAGTATAAATCTATAAAATATTAAATACAAAACCATTTATTGCACAATATAACCAATTAGAAAAATACTAGACAAAGCATAATTTAGTCTTAAAACATAGCCTCATTGAATCAGGACTGACAATGTGCACTCAGTAACCCCACGATGCACCAGGGTCAGGCATAAAGGCTTACAGCTACGGGAATGAAAAAATGCCTTTGTAATTTGTTTTTATTGAGAGGTGGAATTATCTGCCTCCTCCCTGAAGGTGGAGGTTCAAGGTATTTTAAAAGTGCACTGTTTGTGTATTTTATTTTCTTAGCCTCGTCCACAGCAATGTGGTCCTAATGCTGCTGAAGGAAGGCCACAGAGGTTCAAAAACAGCTTTTCTATTTTTTTCTTATTATATATATATACAGGTGCATCTCAGAAAATTAGAATATGGTGAAAAAGTTCATGTTTTCTTGTAAATTATTTCAAAAGGTGAAACTATCATATATTTTAGATTCATTACATGTAAAATAAAACACATCAAACTTTTTTTGTTTTAATTTTGATGATTAGAGCTTACAGTTAATGAAAGACAAAAATCAGTATCTCAAAATATTAGAATATTTCCTAAGATCAATCAAAAAAAAGATTTGCAAAACAGAAAAGTTTATCTTTAAAATATCCCCTATTCCAGATGG
The DNA here is from genome assembly GCA_027564155.1 of Gymnocypris eckloni scoliostomus. Taxonomy (NCBI): domain Eukaryota; kingdom Metazoa; phylum Chordata; class Actinopteri; order Cypriniformes; family Cyprinidae; genus Gymnocypris; species Gymnocypris eckloni. The sequence continues at coordinate 33,502,906 of CM050415.1, read as the reverse complement.
TGTTCAGGTCAGGCATGTTGTCTGGCCAATTAAGCACCGTAATATCATGGTCAGCAAACCACTTGGAAGTGCTTTTGGCAGTGTGGGTAGCAGTGTGGGTAGCAGAAGCAAAGTAGCAAATCTAGTCTGCCATGACCAAGCCTATGCACGTTCTATTTACATTAATAGAGATTTTAACAACAGATCTTTTTCTGCAGTTGCTGCTGGTGTTGAGCACAGCAATGCGTGTCAATAAGCACTCTAAGTGTGAAAGCACATTTCAAAAGAGAGACCTCTAAAGGGTTAAATCTATCCCTAATCTGTTTAGCACTAAATGATAATAATCTAAATGCTAAGAAATGTGGACAAAATTAACCATCTAATATCAGCAGCTAGCACATATCCAATAGGATTGGTAGAGAGGTGAAGAGAGAAATGCATGTCTAGTGTAAGAGGAAGTGTTAATGGGTATAGAGAGCACTCAGGGTCAAGCATGCTTCATAAGTTCACACAGACACCTGACCTGAATTCAACAACCGTCCAAATCACGTCACACATCAGACTCCTTAATCCATCACATCAACCGGAATCGAGTGTTTGTCTTTGTGGTTAGTTGACTGGCAGTGAGTGGCTTTTGTGTCTGCCTTTTTACAAGCATATTGTTCATCTGTAAGCTGACTGGAAATCAGTGGTTTTTGTGCCTCTGTGTAGGTGTGCAGCTTTCAATACATGTATGTCTGTGTGGTTGCACTGCTTGGAAATACACACATTCTCACACATATGCGCATGCGCACACACACACACACACACACACACACACACACACACACACACACACACACACACACACACACACACACACACACACACACACACACAGAGCTGGGTAGTAACTGATTACATGCCACCTGGACTACATAATCAGATTCCAAAAATTAAGTTATTGTAATCAGAGTAAATAACATTTTAAAATACTCGTAATCAGATTAAAGTTATTATTTTATGGATTACATGATTACATATTATTCACACAATAGCAATACATGATTCATAAATCATTGATTCTCCCTAATTTATTTTTCATCTTTTACATTTTCCATTCTAAAATAGCCTACCGATTATATACATGTTATATATGTATATATAGTCCAGGTTTGTGGACATTCACACATAGATCAGTCATTAGTCAGGTGGCGACTGCATTTGAACACTGGATTTACAAAAATAATTTCAGGTTTAAGAAGGGTTTCGGGAAATGACACATTCATTTTTATTTTTATTATTACTTGTGTTTTTTTAACCATGTATTATTATTTATAACTAATTAAAATGCACATATTCACGTTATTTATTAGTTACTTGTAATGCAGGCATTACACGACTTTTAATCATCTAAACCTTATTCACCAAATATATTTGCTTTAAGTACCCCATAGATTTTAAAATAAATATTTAAATAATTAAGTAAAACATTTGCATGTTCACGGTTTCTTTGATGTTGATTAATGATCACATTGCATGCAGGTAAATACAAATATTTCACCTTTTTTAGTATTTTATTTAAAAAAAAAGTCTATAGAAATACAAATATGGTTCTCTCCTATACTTATGAATTGGAGAAACTGCAATGCGCAATATGGAGGAATAGTCACACCTTCTAAATGAAAGAGCCAAATTTCCCATATAAATCAAAAGTAATCTAAAAGTAATCTAATTATATTACCTAAATGTCTAATGTAACAGGATTACTCCATTCATTAAGATAGGTCTTTTGCTCATGTAGTCTGGAATCAGTAATGGATTACAATTTGTAATTAATCTACCCAGCTCTGCAAAAAAAAAATAAAAAGAAAGGAATATCTATCTATCTATCTATCTATCTATCATCTATCTATCTATCTATCTATCTATTGTCAGCTATCTATCTAAACTCACAAACCTTCTATCTATCTATCTATCTATCTATCTATCTATCTAAAGACTTAATGTTATTTAAACCATATGAAAAAAAAAGCTAAGTGAGCTTTATCTAAAATAAAATCTACTCAATTATATTACCTAAAATGTTAATGCATCATGCTTCAGTCTAACATCACTGTGGTTCTTTGCTGGTTCATTTCATCCTGTGCAGTCATCATCATAAAAATCGTCAGCGGACTGATAAGATGACCCCGCCGGGAGTGATGATTCAATATGCCGTTTTGAGTATGTTTATGTGCATGGAATTTTATGTTTTATGCAGGGCTTAGCCACCATACAACATGCCCTCTTGATCCAATCCCCTCACACCTTCTCCAAGCAATCTCTCCCACACTCTTACCAGCACTCACACACATCATCAACACATCTCTCCTTACAGGCATCTTCCCCACTGCATTCAAGCAGGCTCGGGTTACCCCACTGCTCAAAAAACCTACATTAAACACTTCTCTTATAGAAAACTACAGACCTGTCTCTTTCCTTCCTCTTATAGCGAAAACACTCGAACAAGTTATTTTCAACCAGTTATCCTAATTTCTGTCAAAACATAATCTACTGGATGCTAACCAATCAGGATTCAGATGTGGACATTCAACTGAGACTGCGCTACTCTCAGTCACTGAAGCCCTGCGAGTTGCAGAAGCCGATTCCAAATCATCTGTTCTCATTCTGCTGGATCTGTCTGCTGCTTTTGACACTGTCAATCATCAGATCCTCCTGACCACCCTCTCATCACTGGGCATCACTGGGATTCCACTTCGCTGGTTTGAATCCTATCTCAATGGTCGGTCTTTCAAGGTGGCCTGGGGAGGGGAGGTATCCACAGAACATTAACTGGTCACTGGGGTTCCTCAGGGATCGGTTCTTGGACCCCTCCTCTTATCCACATACACTACATCACTGGGTCCCATCATACAAGCACATGGTTTCTCATTCCATGGCTATGCTGATGACCCACAGCTCTATCTCTTATTTCGACCAGATGATCCAATGGTAGCTGCACGGATCTCAGGCTGCCTGGCGGACATCTCGGCATGGATGAAAGAACATCACCTACAGCTCAACCTGGCAAAGACTGAGCTTCTTGTCTTCTCTGCCACGAACTCTACAGCATGATTTCACCATCCAGCTAGGTTCTTCTACAATTACCCCATCAAGTTCAGTCAGATCAAACCTTTACAGATTATTTAGAATGCAGCGGCATGACTAGGGATGGGTACCGAGAACCGGTATTTTTTGGTACAGGTACATAATTTGGGTCAATACCGGACTACCGGTAAGCTTCAGGACAGACAATAGTGTTATCGAGTCTTGTATTGTTTTACCTCTGTATACTTCAATGTTAATTAATAATTAGAAGCAGCTGCTTGACATTTTCCTTCACTGAATGATATGGCTGTCGTTTGCTCGACATGCGTGTGATATCCATGTACGTGTGTTAGCGTGCAATCAGTGGAGATGAAACGTTTAAAAGTGTGGGCTCACGTTACAAAACTAAGCGACTCCAGCATCAGATGCAATATGCAGTAGTGTAATAGTGAACAAAGGAGGCAACACCAGTAATGTAATGAAACATTTACTAACAAAACACAACATCTATGTCCTCAAGCAATGCAAGCACAACTGCAACTTGAGAGACATTCACATCAAATGTTGATTCAGCGGTAGAGATACACTCACTGCACTTATTCGCAATCAACCGTACGCTAGTTTGATAAAAGCGCACCTGATAAAATATCTAGGGAGGTGGACAGACTAAACTGCTGCATAGAAAGTGAATAATACAATTTGTTCTAAACATGTGACAAGCTTTATATGAAGGGCTATAAAAATATATAGATTATATATAGATTATAGTTTCAGTTTAAAGCGGCCCGGGCTCGTCAGATGCTCTGACAGAAAGGCTGCGTGTGCCGCTGAAAGAGATGCGCAGTTTTGGGCTATGTGCTGTTTTCCTGAATACATAACTTACATTTCACAGGTATATTCTCCATATGTAAATTTTAGAAAGCCATGGAAACATTTTAATTTTGCTGTCAGAGGTGCATGAGCTTTTGCTTTGCGATTCTCCGCTAAACTGAGAGTCGCAACGCATGCACCCCAAACAGACGGAGCTCAATGAAATCGAAGTGCAATAACTCTAAAATATACATTTTGCTGAACTATTTGTAGATGAACAATAAATGTGACTTATGTAGAATTGTAAACCTACAAGTAAGTGTATTTGTATGATAGCACTAACTGTAACGTGACTGTAATGAGGTAATCAAAACAGCCTTTTTACTCAATTAGTCTGTAATTTTTTTACTTTCATTTTAGTTTAGTAAATTTTATTTCAGCTTTAAAAGCATTATTTTAATTTTTAGATTGCAATGCACCAATGTTAGAATGTAGTGTGATTTGTAACCCTATTTTTGCACGTAATAAATGCGTGGTTTACATTTACATGGTTACATTCACTTTATTTGTTTATTTGTTTAATCCAAATACAAAATACAGAGATATACATATGGTATCCTGCAAATCAGCCAAAAAACAAACCCAGAGATATTAATATTTGCTCATATCGCCCAGCCCTAGGTTTACATATAAAATATGGACGTCACAGGGGACCAGCAACTGTTTGGTTTCCCACATTCTTCAAAATAACTTTTATGTTTAACAAAATAAATAAACTAATTCAGGTTTAAAAGTGAGTAAATGATGACATAATTTTCATTCATGGGTGAACTATTCCTTTAATGTTAATAAAATAAAACTCCACGAGAAAAATAACTCACTGCTTCTGACTGAAGAACTTTAATACACTTCTAAAATTCAGCAGTAATAAAATAACTTGAAATTTTTCCCATCATATCTTTTTGCACCAAATACTATCGATAACAGTATCGATAAGTACCGGTATCGATAAAATGTAAATGATACCCATCCCTAGGCACGACTGGTCTTCAGCGAACCCAAAAGGGCCCATGTCACACCTCTCTTTATCTCCCTGCACTGGCTCCCGGTTGCAGCTCGCATCAAGTTTAAGACTGATGCTTGCATAAAGAACAGCTACAGGCTCAGCACCCACCTACTTCCACTCCCTTATGACAATCTACATCCCCTCAAGAATTCGGAGATCTGCGAGCGAGCGATGCCTTGTGGTGCCATCACATAGAGGCACAAAATCGCTTTCCAGAACATTTTCATTCACCGTTCCTGGCTGGTGGAATGAACTTTCCAACCCCATACGGACCGCTGAATCCCTAACAATTTTCAAGCGACACTTGAAAACTCATCTCTTCTGTAATCACGTGACTTCATCTTAAAAAAAAAACGTCACTCTCTTTTCTTAACTTTGCTCTCTTTCCCTTAACCTCTCCCTGTCTGGCTATTATTTGCTAGAAAATGCCTAGAACTTTGTATTACAAGCACTTCCTGTGTCCCTTTGCCTCTTTATAATGTTTTGCTTATTGTATTCCTCAATTGTAAGTCGCTTTGGATAAAAGCATCTGCTAAATGAAAAAATTTAAATTTAGTAGATAGTTCCCCGTAGTAGTCCCCTTTAGTAGTCTTCCCCATAATTGTGGTTGCATGTTCTTAACTAGCCAAGGAGGTACCCGTATTTAAACTAAAAATTAATCAAGCTTAAACTGGAATATTCAATTTTTTTGAAATACTGAATTTATTTTTTTCCAAAGCTGTAAGTTGTAACATCAGAATTAAAACAAACTATTGAAATATTTCAATTTGTGCAATGAATCTAGAATATAAGAACTTTTTTAAAAATAAAAATTACAAAAAATAAAGACCTTTTCCATGATATTCAATTTTTTTTAGATGCACCTGTACACCCCAGAAAAGTCATGGCACACTTTAGGGGGTCTATTAAAACTCAATGGGCTCAGGGGAGGCGAGAGAACTTCTGCTGTAACTTTACCTGCTGGGGTCGCTGTTGGACAATGTTTCTTTAGAAAAACGAGTGGTTTATATACTTTTAATATTGTATTGTATAATATGGCATTGTTTTATTTTTGTACTATGATTTTTTTTTCCTCGTACAAAACTTGGAGGAGATACTGCCTCCCTAACCCCTGATATATACACTGAACAAAATTCTAAATGCAACCCTTTTGTTTTTGCCCCCATTTGTCAAGAGCTAAACCCAAAGATCTAAGACTTTTTCTATGTACACAAAAGGCCTATTTCTCTCAAATATTGTTCACAAATCTGTCTAAATCTGTGTTAGTGAGCACTTCTCCTTAGCCGAGAGAATTCATCCACCTCACAGGTGTGACTTATCAAGATGATGATTAGACAGCATGATTATTGCACAGGTGTGCCTTAGGCTTAGTCACAATAAAAGACCACTCTAAAATGTGCAGTTTTACTGTATTGTGGGGGTTCAAAAACCAATCAGTATCTGGTGTGACCACCATTTGCCTCACGCAGTGCAACACATTTCCTTCACATAGAGTTGATCAGGTTGTTGATTGTGGCCTGTGGAATATTGGTCCACTTCTCTTCAATGGCTGTGTGAAGTTGCAAGATATTGGCAGGAACTGGAAAACGCTGTCGTATACGCTGACTCAGAACATCCCAAACATGCTCAATGGGTGACATGTCCGGTGAGTATGCTGGCTATGCAAGAACTGGGATGTTTTCAGCTTCCAAGAATTGTGTACAGATCCTTGCAACATGGGGCCGTGCATTATCATGCTGCAACATGAGGTGATGGTCATGGATGAATGGCACAACAATGGGCCTCAGGATCACGTCACTGTATCAATAAAATGCTATCAATAAAATGCACCTGTGTTTGATGTCCATAACATACGCCTACCCATACAATAACCCCACTGCCACTATGGGTGGCAAACCGCTCACCCACACGACGCCATACACACTGTCTGCCATCTGCCCTGTACAGTGAAAACCGGGATTCTTCCGTGAAGAAAACACCTCTCCAAAGTGCCAGACGCCATCGAATGTGAGCATTTGCCCACTCAAGTCGGTTACGATGACGAACTGCAGTCAGGTCGAGACCCCGATGAGGAAGATGAGAATGCGGATGATCTTCCCTGAGACGGTTTCTGACAGTTTGTGCAGAAATTCTTTGGTTATGCAAACCGATTGTTGCAGCAGCTGTCCGGGTGGCTGGTCTCAGGCGATCTTGGAGGTGAAGATGCTGGATGTGGAGGTCCTGTGCTGGTGTGGTTACACGTGGTCTGCGGTTGTGAGGCTGGTTGAATGTACTGCCAAATTCTCTGAAACGCCTTTGGAGACAGCTTATGGAAGAGAAATGAACATTCAATTCACTGGCAACATCTCTGGTGGTCATTCCTGCAGTCAGCATGCCAATTGCACGCTCCCTCAAAACTTGCGACATCTGTGGCATTGTGTTGTGTGATAAAACTGCACATTTTAGAGTGGCCTTTTATTGTGGCCAGCCTAAGGCTCACCTGTGCAATAAACATGCATCTTGATATGCCACACCTGTGAGGTGGATGGATTATCTCGGCAAAGGAGAAGTGCTCACTAACAGATTTAGACAGATTTGTGAACGATATTTGAGAGAAATATGCCTTTTGTGTATATAGAAAAAGTCTTAGATCTTTGAATTCAGCTCATGAAAAATGGGGGCAGAAACAAAAGTGTTGCATTTTTAATTTTGTTCAGTGTTTAGATAGATAGATAGATAGATAGATAGATAGATAGATAGATAGATAGATAGATAGATAGATAGATATTCTCAAAATGGTCAATTATTGATTAATCGGCCTGGCTAATATATCTGTATTACAAACAGCATCTTCTTTCTCTCTGCTTCTAAGTTTTTTGTTCCTGTCATCTTGCTTTATGAAGGTTTTCTCATTTTCCCTATGTTTCCTTAACATTTTCTCACTTGCAGTACTTTAAATGAGTATACATTTGTGAGTATGAGCATCTCAGTGTGTTTGTATCTGAAGCGAGCATGAGATTAATTTCAACACAATCATTTCCTTCCTCTTCACGTTTTCTTCTGTTCTCTCTGAGTCTCATCTTGCGCTCACACATATGCTATGCCAGCAAAGTGGCTGTGTTGACACAATAAATCCATTAAATGCGTACAGACTCCTTTCTCGGAAAGCCACAAGGAGTGAAAAGATTGGACACAACATTACAGCCATCAATGCTTTGTATTGTGAATGTTTCCACCATCATCTATATTACGCAGGAGTTTTTCCCTCAAATTGTGCAAACTGAGGACAAATCAGAGTGTTAGTGTAATGGCCTAGTGCTCACTGCAGGGGTGTGCATGCGGGGGATGCAGGGGACGTGCCCCCACTTTTAATATCACGTAAATTCATCCCCCGCATTTATTCGGGCAAGTGTGTTTATATAGAAGTTTTCAAGAGCAGGTGTGAATAAATATAGATTTAAATTCAAAGACACAGGAGATAGTCTGTGCATGACCTGATGTTTTATTTGAACCTAGAACATTTACAGGAATTTACATACTGATAAAAAATGTATAGCCTGAATGCACTGTAAGTCGTTTTGGATAAAAGCGTCTGCTAAATGCATGAATGTAAATAAGGCTAGATGAGCATCACGGAACGCTAAACACTCATTACATGCAGTGTATGTTTCATTCATACACGGAGCTGGAGGGCGCTCTCGCGCAGAAAAGGTAATACCAAACTCTGCTACTTCGCTTTGCTTCGTAGACAGAGTCTGGAAGGGCATCATTTACAAGCGTTTACTTTCTTGTGTGTGTGTGTGTCTGAAGTTTAAAATCATTGGTGTACCCGTAAGCCAATCACATAACGTTTGGTTATGATGTATGTTATGCGCCGGCTTAGCCACCTCGAACTGAGCTGATGTCGAAATAAATTAACTTGTTGAAGTTAATAACCAAACCCGTGTATACAAACTCACCATTTGTATGCGATGTGTGCCTCATCAACGACAATGGCAACGAGGTTGCCTTGGTATAGGGTTGATGCCAACATAGCTCGCCATTTTGGATTGAGAATCCAGGATTCGGGGCTACTAAAAATAAGGCTGAAATTCCCCTCCATGATTTCTCGATCATTGTGCACGCCAAGCTGTTCAGCACACAGACCGAGTTTTGCTGCCTCCTTCACCTGATCGTCCATGAGGACAACCAAGGGGACACAATCACAATTATTGCTGGACTTTGGCCTCCCCAGTTTCTCGCTGACAATAGGTAACAGTTGATAAATTAAACTTTTACCAAAAGTTAAATTTATCAACTGTTACCTATTGTCAGCGAGAAACTGACGATGTTGGGTGTTGTGGCCCTACTTCCAACATCACCTCCATTCAAAATGTGAACCAAACACTCTTCTTGTTCGGGCTTCAGTTGGCAAATGCCAGGAATATTCTCCACAACAGAGCGAATAGCATCCTGTGTCTCCATGTCTACTGTCATTTTAGATTTCCCTAACCTAAACTACAATCTTAAATTAGGCGCTTAGCGTCTACGTCACGGCTCTCAGCCAGCCCTCTGTACGTTGGTTGGACGGCTGGTGCGGAGCCGGAGATAATGGAATACTTCATGTGCACTTACGGAATTATAATGGCCGCCACGTGCGCGTGTCCGTTAAGTCCACGAGACCGTAGGGTGTCTGTCGACAGGATGACCCGAGCAATGGGTTAGTAAGTGACACATAGGAAATTGTAGGTATGATGAAGAGAGTTTTATTGTTTTCTCTTTTCAAAGATGAAAAAGCCAGCCAAGAATGCCTCAACAGCAAAGTATCAAAATAACAAAATAAATAATATATATAATATACAGGCTCATTCAGCTAAACCACCAAGGTCTGAACAGCATCTGTTTGCACATCTCCAGTCTTATTTTAACAGTCTAAACCAACCAACCTTACTCTTTGTTCTGAGCCGGTTCCAACCCCACCTCATGGTGACTTGGGAGCCATTTTATATCTTAGGCTCCACCTCCGGATCATACCATGTTGGAGGTAAAACCCATAAGTAATAATACACATATTAAACCAAGAAATGAAACAAACATGCATATTACTAAAATAAATAACATACCTCAACAACATCTTACCATTCAACATATAAACAAACAATTTATTATTGGCGGGTATAATGGTTGTGACCCTGCTGATGTCACACCTAAGATGGCTGCCAGTGTTTGTATAAAAGTCCAGGTTGAACATTAAACAGGTTTGGCTCTGCCTAACCAAACTGGTAAGTGTATAAAATCTATGTTATTGTATTTCCAATAAATGATGCTTGATGAAAACATGTGTCTGTAGTTATTTCCATGTAGCAAACAATATGAACAAGACTTATTCACAACAACACTGTATGGGTGTATGTGTATGTCTCAGTGCTGCACTGTGACATTTCCTCCCCCTTCTCGAGACAATCTATGTTGTGTTCTAGAGAGAAAATCTGCCCCACAGTTCTCAATACCAGGCCTATATGACACCTTAAACTGAAAAGGCTGCATGGCTAAAAACCAACGTGTAATTCGGGCATTTGAGTCCTTCATTTGGTTTAGCCAACTAAGAGCTCTGTGATCAGTCTCTATGTTGAATTGTCTACCAATGAGGTAGTACCTAAAAGAATCCATTGCCCATTTGAGTCCCAGGCACTCTTTCTCCACGGTGGAATACCGCGTTTCACGGGGAAGCAACTTCCTGCTAATGTAAGCAACTGGTCGAAGTTGTCCTTGTTCCCCTTGCAACAGTACAGCTCCCAGACCATGTTCTGATGCATCAGTCTGCACTGTAAAAGGTTTCTCAAAGTCCGGACTCTGTAGAACAGCCTCTCTGCACAAAGCATCTTTCAAGTCCATAAAAGCGCTTTCACAATCAGTAGTCCATTTAACCGTATTGGCTTTGTCCTTCTTCGTCAATTCTGTGAGAGCTAAAGCTCTTTTTGAAAAATTGGGGATGAATCGTCTATACCATCCCACCAAACCAAGAAAAGCTCGTACCTGTTTCTTTGTTGTAGGGCGTTCCGCTTGTTTGATAGCTTCCACTTTCCCCACCTGTGGGCGAATGACTCCATGTCCCAGTACATGACCAAGATAACACGTTTCCTCTTTGGCAACGGCACATTTATCTGGACGGATGGTAAGTCCAGCAGACTTAATCCTGCCTAGTACCTCTTGAAGATGTTGCAGATGTTCCTGCCAGCTCGTACTGAAGATGATTATATCATCCAGGTATGCCGCAGCGAAGGATTCTGTACCACGGAGAATTTGGTCAATCATCCTTTGAAAGGTTGCAGGTGCCCCATGAAGTCCAAAAGGAAGGACCCTGAAATGGAAGTGACCAAACGGAGTTTTAAAGGCTGTGAACTCCTTGCTGTCTGGACTTAAGGGTAATTGCCAGTAACCCTTGCATAGGTCGAGTGTTGTGAGGAACTTTGCTTTACCAAGTTTCTCCACCAGTTCGTCGACTCTGGGCATTGGATAGGGGTCAAATTTACTGACGGAGTTGAGCTTCCTGAAGTCTAGGCAGAATCTGAGGGACCCATCTTTCTTTGGAACGAGCACAATGGGGTTGTTCCATTCACTGAATGAAGGCTCTATGACTTCCAGTTCCTGCATTAACTCCAGCTCTTGCTTCATGACTTGTAAAAGTCTTTCTGGCACTCTGTAACTCGGTTGCCGAATAGGTTTTGAGTCTTTTAAATGAATATGATGTTCGACAAGGTTTGTTCTTCCAGGTGTGTCTAGGAACAACTGTTCAGGGATACATTCCAGTATTTGACGACGTTGTTCTGCTGTCAGATGTTGAAGGTCTATGTTGCACCCACTTTGATGTACAGGTAAGTATTGCTCCTCTGTTTCATCCTCTTTCTCCACAACTCTCACCAAGAAGTCCTTCACTGCTTGCTGTTTTGGATTTGGCTGAGAGGGACGTTCATGCCACTGCTTCAACATATTGATGTGGAAGGTTTGAAATGGATGTTGTCTGGAAGGCATTTCGATCTCGTAGGTGACTGGACCAAGTTTCCTCTTCACCTGATAAGGACCTTGCCATTTTGCCAACAGCTTGTTCTCTGTTGTAGGAAGTAGTAAAAGAACTTGATCCCCTGGTTGAAAGGATCTTGATCTTGCTTTCTGGTCGTACCAAAGCTTCTGCTTGACTTGGGACTCTTTCAAATTCTGATGAGCCAGATCAGATGATCGTTGAAGCTGTTCTCTCATTTTTAGGACATAGGAAAGGATGTTTTGTTTTCGTGGCTTGTCTTTGTCTTCCCAGCTGTTTCTCAAGACATCCAGAGGACCTCTAACTTGATGTGCGAAGAGCAGTTCAAAAGGCGAGAAACCAGTGGACGCCTGGGGAACTTCACGGTAAGCGAATAAAAGGTAAGGTAACCATTTATCCCAATCTTTTCCAGATTGAGACACAAACTTCTTCAACATGGTTTTCAGTGTTTGATTAAATCGCTCCACCAGTCCATCAGTCTGGGGGTGGTAAGCAGATGTTCGTACTCTCTTAATTCCTAACAGTTGATAAACTTGTTGCAGTGTATGGCTCATAAAATTGGGACCTTGATCTGTTAACACCTCTCTAGGGATGCCTACGTGTGAGAAAAAATGTAACATTGCGGTTGCAATCTGTTTGGCAGTTACTTCCCTAAGGGGGTAGGCTTCTGGGTACCTAGTGGCATAATCACAGATCACCAGTATAAATCGGTTACCCTTCTGGCTTCTGTCCAGGGGTCCAACGATATCCACTCCAATTCTTTCAAAGGGAGTCTCTACTGCAGGAATAGGCACTAGTGGTGCAATAGCAGGAGCTCTGCCTTTTGCCAACTGACATTCTGGACAGGACTTGCAATAATCTTTCACCTCGCTATACATGCCAGGCCAATAAAATCTCTTGGAAATTCTCACCAATGTTTTCATGAATCCCAAGTGTCCTGCCCATGCAATAGAGTGACCTTCCTCTAAAACTCGCTTGCGATACTCTTTGGGTACCAACAGCTGTTTTCCCTCCTCTTTAGTCTGTCTGTAAAGAAGGTCATTGTCCACCACAAACACCTCATCGCACAGTGAACTGAAAACTGCAGCATTATTAGCCTTCTGAAAACATTCAGACAATGTGTGATCATCTTTCTGCAGTTTAGCTAGCTCATTGGGTATGCTAAACTCAATGTCATTTATTTCAGGCTCTGTTAACTGGAATTGTAACTGCTCTGAACCATCAATCAGATCTGTAACCAAATCTCTTTGTTTCTCCAGTCTGTCTTCCTTTGACACACCTGTTTCACCTACACTGTGTTCAGTGAAAAAGGGCATTTCTCTAAGGGTGCTTTGTACAGGATCTATGGGTGACTTTGTTAAACTCTGTGACTGAGCTCTAGTAACCACTCCACACCAAGCAGTTTCCTGTACTAAATCTACTAAAACTGGCATATCAGTGCCTAGCAACACTGGATAAGGTAAATTAGGTGCAATACCAACATTCATCAAGTATGGCTGCTTGTTCACCTCAATATAAACTTCAGCAGTGGGTAACTCTGCTTTATCCCCATGGACACAACACACTGAAACTGTGTCCTCAGACCACAAATCTCTGGTAATGTACTGATCCTGTACTAAGGTCCTTGTACAACCTGTGTCTATCAGGGCTGTTACTGGCCTTCCATTCAATAAAACCGTAATTATGGGTTCTGTGCTGGAATCATTACAAACTGTAGAAGTGGGTCTAGGTACATAACTCAGTCTGGCAGATCTGGGCTTTTTAAGTGGGCAATGTGGGCTGATGTGACCTGGTTTACCACAGTTATAGCAAACTACATCAGTGCTGGATGATGTCTGTCGTGTTTCTACAGGCTTAGGATTTATTGGCTTTGAGAGGGTGGGCTGAACAATCTGGTACTGACTATGAGAGTACGAACTTCCCCCTAACCCCTCAGACTTACCTCCTCGGCTTGTAGGCTGCCAGCATATCTGAAACTTCCAGAGAATCCTTTACGAGCTGCAACATAGGCTTCAACCAGTTTAGCTGCTTCTTGTGCTGTACTTGGATCTCTCTCCTTCACCCATGTTCTCAAGTCTGGAAAAAGCACACGCATGTACTGTTCCAACACTATGATTTCCATCAGATCCGTCTTGCTGCTGTCTTTAAAGTTGACCCACTTGGAGAACAGATCCTTTAAGCGGACGTACAACTCTATCGGTGACTCATCAACAGGTGTATTCAGAGTTCGAAATCTCTGTCTGTAGGTTTCTGCATTGATTTCGTATTTCTGGAGAATGGCTTCTTTAACCCTTTCATAGTCAGATGTATAGGTAGGTGACATAGCAACAAATGCAGCTCTTGACTTCCCAGTGAGTAGGGGAACCAGATGTATAGCCCAGTCTTCCATTGGCCACTTGTACACCTCCGCCAGTCTCTCAAAAGTAGTGAGAAAATGTTCAATATCATCAGTGTCTTGCAACTTGGATAATTGAGGCATATGGTCAAGAACTCGAGTTACTGACCGTTCCGAGGTAGAAGCTCCTTGTCGTTTCTGTTCCAGATCCATCTGTATCTGTGTAACTTGATGAGTGAGGACCTTGTATTCCTGTTCCCGTCGAACTGATTCTCTCTCTTGCCTCTCATCTCTGTCCCTTTGATACTGTAGAAATGCTTGAAACATTCCCGCCAGAGCTGTAACTGCAGAATCACCTGTGGGGTTAGAAATGTCTACAGGCTGCACTGGATCACTAAATGTGGCACCTTGATCCTGCTCCACTTCAATATCCGTTTCTGGCTGATTCTTCTTCTTAGGTGGCATGCTGGTGGTTTCTGTGTCACTCACCGGAAACTTGACTCAATTCCTGATACCGGATGTCAATTCCGACCACTTCTGACACCAAATGTCGACAGGATGACCCGAGCAATGGGTTAGTAAGTGACACATAGGAAATTGTAGGTATGATGAAGAGAGTTTTATTGTTTTCTCTTTTCAAAGATGAAAAAGCCAGCCAAGAATGCCTCAACAGCAAAGTATCAAAATAACAAAATAAATAATATATATAATATACAGGCTCATTCAGCTAAACCACCAAGGTCTGAACAGCATCTGTTTGCACATCTCCAGTCTTATTTTAACAGTCTAAACCAACCTTACTCTTTGTTCTGAGCCGGTTCCAACCCCACCTCATGGTGACTTGGGAGCCATTTTATATCCTAGGCTCCACCTCCGGATCATACCATGTTGGAGGTAAAACCCATAAGTAATAATACACATATTAAACCAAGAAATGAAACAAACATGCATATTACTAAAATAAATAACATACCTCAACAACATCTTACCATTCAACATATAAACAAACAATTTATTATTGGCGGGTATAATGGTTGTGACCCTGCTGATGTCACACCTAAGATGGCTGCCAGTGTTTGTATAAAAGTCCAGGTTGAACATTAAACAGGTTTGGCTCTGCCTAACCAAACTGGTAAGTGTATAAAATCTATGTTATTGTATTTCCAATAAATGATGCTTGATGAAAACATGTGTCTGTAGTTATTTCCATGTAGCAAACAATATGAACAAGACTTATTCACAACAACACTGTATGGGTGTATGTGTATGTCTCAGTGCTGCACTGTGACAGTGTCCCATTCCTCATTTTAGCATTCAGAAGGGTGCTCGCAAGCGCCCCCTTTGTGGCCGTTATGCGCCCTCGATACGCACTTCTGCCGGGCACGCACAGACTTCTACCTGACAGTCAAAGCGGCATTACATCACGAAAGTGCAGACTCAGAGGAAGACCGCAAGGGGGTGCCATTTGGGACAGGGCCAATCTGGGAGCTGGTTTACTATATCAGACTGAGTACAGAAGCGAACTGAAATTGAGCGGAAGTACGAAGTCTGACGTAGTCAAGCTAAAAAGCTCCAGCTATCGCTGTATGAAAACAGTAGTTTTCTCAGAAAAACAGAAACGTTTGGAAACATGAAGACGTTAAACATGCGATTGCGACAATGTATGCTTTATTTTTGTTTTTCAAGTCATCTCCAGGTAATAAATAAAGTATATGAACAATTCAGTGCTAATGACATAGCATTTATCACAGCATGGGAAATATTCTGCTTTATTATGTGATAAAAAAGTATTTGTAGTATATAAACAAATCCTTATTATTGGTTATTGTCCAGCAGTGTATCTGATTTCTAAGCCAATTAAAAGCTAGAAATAAAAGAAAAATGAAAGTTGCCTATACACTACCAGTCAAATTTTTTATTTGATCCAAAGTACAGTAAAACAGTAACATTTTGAAATATTTTTATTATTTAAAAGAACTATTTTCTATTTCAATTTATTTTAAAATGTAATTTATTGTGATTTCAAAGCTACATTTTAGCGTCATTACTCCAGTCACGTAATCCTTCAGAAATCATTCAGATTTGCTACCAAAGAAACAAACATATATTATTATGTTAAAAACAGGTGAGAATAATTTTTATGAATAAGGTCAGAAGAACAGCATTTATCTGAAATATAAATATTTTGTTGCATTATAAATGTTGATCAATTTAAAGCATCCTTGCTAAATAAAAGTATTAATTTCTATAATTTATTTTCACAAAAAATATACCGACTAAGCTTTTGAATGGTAAAGTCAGTGTATAATGTTACAAAAGCTTTTTATTTCAGATAAATTCTGATATTTGGATCCTTCTATTCATCAAAGAATAATGAAAAAATTTACTCAACTGTTTTAAATATTGACGATAATAATAGCTACAAAAGGTTTCTTGATCAGAATTCAAAATAAATCAGAATGATTTCTGAAGGATCATGTGACACTGAAGACCGGAGAAATGATGCTGAAAATTCAGCTTTGAGCACAGCAATCAATTACATTTTAAAATATGTTCAAATAGAAAGCAGTTGTTTTTAGTAAAAATATTTCACAATATTACTGCTTTTGCTGTTTTTGATCAAATAAGTGCAGACTTGGTGAACAGAAGATACTTATTTATAAAACATTAAACATCTTACTTATTCAAAAACCTTTGACCGGTAGGTTAAATATATTACAGAAATGTTTTATTGTAATGTTTTACACACACACACACACACACACACACACACACACACACACACACACACACACACACACACACACACACACACACACACATTTCTGTCCCCCTCACTTCTGAAAAGATGGCTATGCCCATGGCTCACTGCCTAGTCTTAAACATGATGTGGGAGACTAGATTTTCATGACCACCAAGCAACAATGTTTTTTTGTTATTCACAGTGGTGATTTATTTGTAGTTCACAATTGTATTTTTATTACATTTATGAAGTAAAAATGATTTAATCAACATAATTCAGCATTTTTCAAGTTTGCAGCTCTCGTCTTTCTCTTGTGCTTTACCTGACTTCGCTCTGTCTCTTGTCTCTGTCAGAGTGAAAATGGCAGTGTGGATCCAGGCCCAGCAGCTGCAGGGAGATGCTCTACACCAGATGCAGTCTCTCTACGGGCAACACTTCCCCATAGAGGTGCGACACTACCTGTCCCAGTGGATAGAGGGACAACTCTGGTATGTGAAGAGTTTGACCTGTCAGTTTGTCATTTCTGTTCATATATCAGTGTTACTAAGTGTGTCCTTTTGTCCTCTTTCAGGGATGCGATAGACTTAGAGAACCCACAGGAGGAGATTAAAGCCAAGCGTTTATTGGACAGCCTGATCCAGGAACTACAGAAGAAAGCGGAGCATCAAGTGGGAGAGGATGGCTTCTTACTCAAGATTAAATTAGGACATTATGCTTCACAGCTAAAGGTTTTGCTTGTTTTTTTGTCTATGCATACAATTCAGGAAAGATTCCGTTAAAAAAGTAAAAAATTAAAAATAAAGCAGTTTTGATTTTATAAAATGCATCCAAATACTTCTGCGTAAATGAACTCAGTGAAATAGACACATGCAGACTCACATTGATTCTCTTAAAATATCTCAGTTTATAAAATAAAATGAGAGAATATAGATAAAGCTTAATGAGATCGTTGATATCGGTGCATGATGATGAAGCTATTACTTAGAACCGGTCGGTCAGGAAAGTGCAGTCTCAGTGTTGTGGGGTGTAATTGAGTGTGTTGAAGTAAAACATGGCAGAGTAGATGTTTATTCTGATTGTGTGTGTGTGTTTTCAGAGCACGTATGACCGCTGTCCTCTGGAGCTGGTGAGATGCATCAAACACATCCTGTACACAGAGCAAAGACTCGTCAGAGAGGCGACTAATGTGAGTGGACACAGAGAAGGCAGATCTATTTCAGACTGTCAGGTCATTAGGCAGTTTATGTGTAATAGCGGTTGATTTTGAAGAAATTTCATGTCATATTTTCTAGGTAAATACTACTGTTTATTGCTGTTTTCAAATGAGGTGTATGCAGGGTTCTCACAGTCACGGAAACCTGGAAATATAAGGAAATTTTAAAGTTGTGAATTCTAGCCCTGGAGAAGTCAAAATAATAATTTTAAATACATGTAAGTTATACACACACATATGACCATTAAAAAAGTTGGGGTCGGCAAGATTTGTAATGTTTTTGAAAGAAGTCTCTAATGCTCATCAAAGCGGCATTTATTTGATGCAGTACAAGCAATAATATTGTGAAATGTTAGTACAGTTTAAAATAACTGCTTTCTATTTTGATTATTTTAATATAAAATGCTTTTCTGTGATGGCAAAGCTGAATTTCCAGCAGTCATTACTCCAGTCATCAGTGTCACATGGTCCTTCAGAAATCTAATATGACTGCTAATATGTCTTACTATCATTAAAATAGTAAGAAATAGCTGTGCTGTTTACATTTTTTTATTCTTTGATGAATAGAAAATTCAAAAGCATTTATTTTGAAACTGATTGTTTGGTAATAGTGTATTTTTACTGTGATTTTTGGTCAGTTTAATGCATCCCTGTTGAATAAAACAATTCATTTCTTATAAATGAAAAATCTTACTGACCCCACACTTTTGAACTGTAGTCCATATATTGTATTTTTTATACTAATAAGTGTAATAGTTAAATAATAGTAACAAATTTGTTAATTCCAGAAATGATTACCTGATATTGATATTTAAAACTCCCCTGAGATATCTATAAAATCATCTCATAAGTGGACCCCCCCCACACACACACACACACACGCACACAATTGAATTGGTCAAAATGTGTGGGAATATTTCACAGACCTTATAGTTTGACTCCCAGGGTTCTCTCTGCATTTAAGTGATTTATTAACAGTAATTATGTTATCTTCTTGTATAAATTATGGTCTTTGTATACATAAATTCATTGAGTTCAGTGAGTTCGTTGAAATTTAAAAACCATCATGTGTAATAAACAGGACTACTGTACGTGACTGACTTTTACAATCTTCAGAAATAAAATGTGCGTGTTTGCTTTGTGCATGCTTAGAGGAAGATTCATATTTACCTCTACACACAAGTTCATGATACCTGCTCAGTTTTATGAGAATAAAAGAGGAAATTTCAGATTTTATCAGCTCAACTGACAACTTATAAAATCATAAAACTAAAGATATCAGTAAATCTAGATGCTTCCATACACGTGAAATTGCCCACTCATCTCAGACACACCTGTACTTCAAGACATAATATTTATGTTCACTTACCTTGTATGCACTAAACAAACAATATATCATTTGTTTAAACAAACGTACAGTACATGTGCTATAGACAAATAACCTTATCTGGGTTGATTATTAATACACAACAGGCCAGGGATTCACATAATGAAGCTTTGGTTAGTTCATTTTTTGGAGTACATTTGTACACCGTTAACCCTTCATCTAAAAAGTCTGAATGAAGCTATCTTTCTTTTCATTTTTCTGAAATAATCTGATCATAATTTTATTGAAACTGAATGTTGAACCATAGACAGTAAATTGGTTGTCACTCATGTGTGTTTGTTATTGGCAGTCGAGTTCACCGGTGGGCGGCTTGATGGACAGCATGTCGCAGAAGTACCATCAGATAAACCAGGCATTCGAGGAGCTCCGGATATTGACTCAGGACACAGAGAATGACCTCAGAAAACTACAGCACAACCAGGAGTACTTCATTATACAGTACCAGGAGAGCCTCAGAATACAGGGTACACAGCCACCCTCATTTACATCTATATGCTTGACAGACACTTCTATCCAAAGCGACTTACCTTGCATTCAGGATATACATTTCATCAGTTCATGTACAATCTAACTTTGGCCACACACACACACACACCAGCAGACAGTCGTATGTGTGCAATCATATACACAGCCTATTTTATCATTCAGTACAAACTACAGCAAAAACGCTCTCATTAAAACAGCCAGTAGGCTCCCATAATTCCTTATAATACCACTGAAAAACAAATCAACCATTGAATGGTTTCAAACCTTGAATTCCCACATTTATATGTTTTCTTTACTGTGGAAGTCAATGGGGACCAACAGTGGTTTGGTTACCCACGTTCAAGAGAAACTCAACAGAAGAAAGAATTTCATATAGGTTTTGAAGGACTTAAATAGGATAAATCAACATTATTCATGAAGATAATCGCAATAAAAATAACTGAAAATGCGTCAGCACAGGAAAGAAACCTACTTTTGTCACAAAGGAATTGCTAGATTCTCAACTGACTTTTTCATACCCAGATGGATATTTACATGCAATTCTTTTTATATATATAATTATTTGGACTAAATCCTCCTCTCTGTTGTGTGCAGCTCAGTTATCAAGTCTGGCCACGCTGCCTCCAGCAGACCGACAGCTACGAGAGCCCAGTCTGCTCAGCAAGAGAGCATCAGTAGAGGCCTGGCTGACCCGAGAGGCCAACACCCTGCAGAAATACAGACTGGTACACGCACACACACGCACACACACACACACACACACACACACACACACACACACGCACACACACACACACACACACACACACACACACACACATGCTCAGAGTGAATAGTGTGCATGGCATTAGCATAATACAACACTCAGACTGTAACATTAGTAGCATATGCTTTAAACGGGCATATTGTAAACATTGTAGCATTATACACTACAGCTCAAAAGTTTGTATGTTATTTTTTTAAAGAAATTAATACTTTTAATCAGCAAAGATATATTTAAGTGGCCATAAAGACATTAACAATGTTATTATGATTTTGTTTTCAAATATATGCTTTTTACAGTTTCAAAATATTAGGCAGCACAACTGTTTTGAAGAATGATAATAATAAGAAATGTTTCTTGGCACATTGTAAACATTGTAGACATTATACACTGTCATTTGCTCAAAGTTTGTATGTTATTTTTTACAATAGAAAACACTGGTTAAAATGTTACATGTACTTACTATTCAAATATCAATAAATAATGTATACTTACATGCAGTAACCCTAATCCTAACCATAACCATATAGTACGTACATTTAATTAATTAATACTACTCAGTACTTAAATGTATAATTACAATGTAACATGGACACCTTCAAATAAAGTGTAACCAAAACACTTAATTTAAATTGTAATAGTATTAAATCAAATATTACTCTCTTTCTTAGTTTCTTTAACATTTCTACTGTAAATGAAGGCCATCTAAATGTAATTTGTTTTGATTGGCTAACCAACCAACATTTAGAGTCAGCATGAAAACTCATGTTGATGCTCGTATTGTGAATGATTCATCCCTGCGTATGTTTCATTGCTCTTGACCTCATAACTTCAAATTAAAATGTCATAACTTGATATTCTGGTAAAATGACTTTTCCAATCATTACGCCCACTTAAAACTCTCCTCTTGCTGCAAACTCACATTCAGATCTGCCTTCACCTAATCAGTGACCAATGAATAGAACAGGGCTTCTCAAAGTCCGGACTCCGGTCCGGATCCGGACCGGGAGGGAATTCAATCCGGACCCGCCTCCACTTGATATTTCAAGTGCACTTGTATCACTCAGACCTCCGCGCGGTGTGCGTTGCACACACACACACACACACACACACACACACGGGCGCATGAACCAGTGTTGCAGTGATTACAGACTCTTTTGTAAGACAAAGCACATAGCAACTAGCGACATTTTGGATAGCTTTCATTCAGTAGAATAATGTCACCGGTTTGCTCCACGAGGTTTCGCCCACAGATATCAGAGATCGCATGAGCACAAACATCACGGACACTTTTATTAGTAAAATAGTCACATACTGACATGCTACTGTGACTCATAAAGTCACAACATTATATGTTATGTGCAATGAGGCGTGCTCCATTAAATCGCTGTTTTGAAGTAACTAAGCCTCATTGCTTGTAGAGAGGTTCAGTTGAAGGGACTGCAGGTTACATTAAAGTACTATTTCAGAAACATTAAATATGTGGACCTAAATGAGAACTGCTTTATTGGGCATTTAGTTGTATAAAAATGCAGTACTGTTGAGCAACCCTTATGAAAAATAACCATGGTTTTATTATAATAAAAGTGTAGTAAAATTTGTATTTTTTCTTTTGCATATTGATTACAATTTATATAACCAGTTTTACTACAAATACCATGGTTAAACTATGGTTAGTGTTGCAAGGCCATGGTTAATTTGTGGTTATCATGGTTTAAGTATAGTAACCAAGTTTTTTTTTTTGTATAAAACTATATGGTTCATTTTCGTAAACGCAAGTAGACCTGATGACATCATAAATATGATAATTAAGCATAGATCAAGTTGAATTATTATATACAGTTTTAAGCATGTTTATAAAAAACAAGTTTTGTAATAACAATAATCTCGGACCTTTTGACGTTGATGATAATTAAGATTCGGACCTTTGAATGTAAACGTTGAGAACCCCTGGAATAGAACATCGATAATCCATTTCACATGGGTCTATGTCATAATATGAAAATGCAGAAAATGTCTGTCTCTACATCCGTTTCATCACGACTTTAAAGCATCTATATGTAAATGACCTCTGTTTTAATTGGCTACCCTTGTTTCAGGTAAAATGAGGAATACTTTCATTTCAAAAGACTCTCCTTATTTTCCATTATATGTCTTCTTTAAAATGAAAACAACACTTCCATTTGATGTTGCCCATTTGTTTTTAAGTACAGCAGTAAACCCGATGGTCATTGTTATCTACATTAGTGCAGCACATGTGTTCACGTCTGTTCATGTGGTGTTATATGAGCTTGTGCATGTGTGCTCAGGGATTGGCAGAGAAACACCAGAAGACGCTGGCATTGCTACGAAAACAGCAGACGGTGATTCTTGACGATGAGCTGATTCAATGGAAGAGACGTCAACAGCTGGCTGGCAATGGCGGGCCGCCCGAGGGAGGACTGGACATACTACAGTCATGGTGTGCACACATGTATATTTAGCACTCTAATTTAGGACATACCATAGACCTCTGTTGTTTTTAAAGCTAAAGCAAATTAAAATGACTACAGATTAAGCCAAACCCTTATGTACGTTTATTTTATTTTGCTATCTTCTGGGGCAGATTAGTTCTAGTGCATGGCTAAATAAAGCAATACACACACTAAGACAGTTATGCAAATAATCAGATGCATGCACATGTTGTGGTTTTGCGTTTACATTACACACACAACAACATGTGCAAAGAGCAGCTCTGTAGTTTACGCTTGGGTTGGGCATTTCTGCGTGTGTTGTGCACAGGTGTGAGAAGCTAGCGGAGACCATTTGGCAGAATCGTCAGCAGATCCGGAGGGCGGAGCATCTGAGACAGCAGCTGCCCATTCCCGGCCCCATCGAAGAGCTGCTGACCGAACTCAACAGCACCATCACGGACATCATCTCAGCTTTAGTCACCAGGTGTGTGTTTGTGTGTGTGAGAGAGAATAGCAGTGAGGTTAAGTGATTGTTAAGTGCAGCAGTAACACAAACAATAATCAAATATGTGCATTTTTACTAAATCTCTTTCTCTGCATTGCTGCAAGTTCAGCGGTGCTCTTTGTGTCTGTGTATTTTTTTGCTCAGTAGCTTACAAGTCTAAGTTGTTTTAGATTTTAAGGAGATTTTACATGTTGGGTATAAAGGAAGGGGTACTATGGTGAATGATCTAGAAATAATTATTAAAGGATAGTACCAAGGAATACTCACACCCATGCTATTTCAGACATTCAATACAATAACATGTTCACTTTTCACATGATCACTTTTTCCATTAAATTACAGTGACCGGGCTTTCAATCTTTAAAAAGGATGCAAAAGCCTCATAAATGTATTCAAGTGGTCCGTACAACTCAAGTTTTCTGAAGCCATATAAGTGCTTTGTGTGTGTAACAGACCGAAAACTAAGTTGTTATGAAGTTCATTAGAGAAGTTTAGTTCATACATTATTCAGTGATTTGAATCTGACTCAGTGGAGATGTCTGCTTCTCTTATGAACAATCATGAGTGCACATTGGAGAGCTGTCTTTGAAATTCATCTGCTCACCAAGGCTGCATTGATTTGCTCAAAATACAGTAAAAACTGTAATATTGAGAAATAGTATAACAATTTAATATAACTGTTTTCTATTTGAATATATTTTAAAATGTAATTTATTTCTGTGATGGTAAAACTGAATTTTCAGCATCGTTACTCCAGTCTTCAGTGTCACATGATCCTTTAGAAATCCTTCTGATTTGCTGCTCAAGAAACATTTATTATTATCAGCGTTGAAAACATGCATTTTTTTCTCACGATTCTTTGACGAGCAAAAAGTTCAAAAGAATAGCATTTATTTGAAACATAAATCTTTTTTAAATGTCTTTACTGTCACTTTGCATATGTAGGTAGAGTGGTGTAAAACACCCCCCTAATGTTTTCCCAAAATAAGCACAAGATAAAGTCATTGTATTGTAACTATGTTGACTAGAGCGTGAAGCTTACACTGGTAAATGATCTCATTTTCAGCAGTAAGAAAAAAAGTATTTGATATATATAATATGAGAACAGTAAGGCCTGTAGATAGGGAGTATGTGTTCTTTAATAATAATAAAACAATCTGAATTACATAATTCTTTTCTCAAACATAGTGTGTGGGGTAAAACGCCCCCAGGGGGCAATGAGCAATTACTGTAGTTATTCTGTTCTGAACATCGAATTCTTTGTTTTTCCATCAAATTAATTCTAACTAGTTGGTTGAATACAAATATTTTGACTATATATTTTATCATCAGCAAACTTTTTTCAAATAGACTATTGTATTTTTTGTACATTTTGTAATTCATTATTATTGATTATAGTCTTTACTCAGTACTCTGATTTTGCTGGGGGGGTTGCCCCATTGGTGGGCCCCTTTGGCACAAATACAAATTTTGTTAATAATCTAACAACATAAAAATTCATACTTGTTTTATAATGTATGTCATTGTCACTAAAATCTATGATAATTTTTTGAACACATTTAACTTTTGTTTCACTGAGAAAAAAAGACACAATCCTTAAGGATTTGTCCCCCACTCTACCCTATTACTTTTACATCTGTACGAAACAGAAAAGGTCCTAATGAAGGTTTGCAATAGCATGAGGATGAGTAAATGATGATGCAGTTGTTATATGCATGTGAACTATCCCTTCACATGTTTCATTCTCACATTTTATGAAATGAAATGATGAATGTCAAATGATTGAGTGTTTATGTATTACTCACCCTGCATGTGCTGGTGTCTGTGAGAAATCAACCGAGGACGTTTGTCAGAGTCAGAGAGATCACTTTGTTGGCACACAGGGGATGTCTACAAACTTCTGCTCTCCTTCACTCTCTTCCTTATAATAGCCCAAGCTGTCAGCCTTCACACCTACCACAGGGGATGAATGTGATGCTTCATTCATTGTGTGTGTGTGTGTCTGTGTTTGGTGCCTCAGGCTATACAGTCACTGAAACAATGAGCTTTTAACTGTGCTTTTAAAAACCATCAGTGTCTAAATGGATCTCCATCAACCTGAGAAGTGTAACGCTGGCTGTGTACCTATTTAACATAGCATCAGAGCCGATCCTCCCTATACGCAGAATACGCAAGGTGCGTAAGGCCCCCGAAACACCAGGGACCCCTTGCTCTCAAAGATGATTTCATTTTAGTTTAGTTTTAGAATTTTGCCAATGGCTACAAAAACATGAATGATAATTTATTGTAATGCAGCGCTGTCGCCCTTTCTACATAAAAATCAGTAAAATCATGTCACGTGAATGTCGTAAAGTCTCTTGCTCGAGACTAATACAACGAGTTGAAAGCATAGCGAGCCGCAGAAGATACACTGTTTCTCGAGCGCTTTCTGCGAGCGTGATTCGAGACGGAGTGAAACACGGACAAATGTGTTTCATTCTTTACCACACATGCCTATTGTGGGTTTTTGCCCACGTTTTCAAGTATCGTTCTATTGCACTTCGCTAAATGTAAATTTAGACTTTCCAAGTTGAATGGAAAGCAAAAAAGTGCTCATGTTGGTGATATAATATTAGTTAGAATTTATTTTATCAAAAATACATTAAAAACAGTAATATGGTGAAATATTATTATAAATTAAAATAAATGTTTTCTATTTGAATATATAATTTATTCCTGTGATGCAAAGCTGGATTTTCAGGATCATTGGTCTTCAGTGTCACATGATCCTTCAGAAATAATTTTTATTTGTGACTCTGGAGCACAAAACCCGTCTTAACTCGCTGGGGGATATTTGTAGCAATAGCCAAAAATACATTATATGGGTCAAATTTATGGATTTTTCTTTTATGCAAAAAATCTTTAGAACATTTAGTAACAATAATGTTCCGTGAAGATATTTTGTACATTTCCTTCTGTAAATATATCAAAATGTAATTTTTGATTAGTAATTATGCATGGCTAAGAACTTAATTTGGACAACTTAAAAGTGGTTTTCTCTATATTTATATATATTTTTTTTTTGCACTCTTATATTCCAGATTTTCTAATAGTTGCATCTCAGCCGAATATCGTCCAATCCTAACAAACCACACATCAATAGAACACTTATTTATTCAGCTTTCAGATGATTATAAATCAACATTTTCAAAAATTGACCCTTATGATGGTTTTGTGGTCACATATGAGGATTTAGGGCCTGAGAAACATTTGGTATTTTTTATCAATGTTGAAAACAGTTGAGTAAAGGTCTTTTGGTAATGTAACTTTTGATCAATTTAATGCATCCTTGATGAATAAAGATATTAATTCCTTTAAAAAACTGACCCCAAACTTAATACAGTAGTGCACATGTTTTTTTATATATATACAGTATGTTTTATGTATATGAATGTACAGTAAATACATGTGTGTGTGTGTGTGTGTTTTGTCTGCAGTACCTTCATCATCGAAAAGCAGCCTCCTCAGGTGCTGAAAACACAAACTAAATTTGCGGCGACAGTGCGTTTGCTGGTAGGTGGCAAACTGAACGTGCACATGAATCCACCGCAGGTCAAAGCCACCATCATCAGCGAACAACAGGCCAAAGCCCTGCTCAAGAACGAAAACACCAGAAAGTGAGCAGAAACACCACACATTGTATTTAGTAACTCCTCTGGGTGTTGTTGATGACTCAGTGTGATCTGGCCTCACTCGCCCGGAGCTGCTCAAACAAAGCATATTTCATCAGGAGCCCCCTGATACAACAATCTACTGTACATTTACTAACGCACAATTTATATGCACAAACCCAATTTCTACCTAAATTTGTCACTTAATGGACCTCTATTTTAAGACTATATGCAGAATCATATTTTTGTTTATGTATGTGTCTGTCGAACAGTGACAGCAGTGGAGAGATCTTGAATAACAACTGTGTGATGGAGTACCACCAGACCACAGGCACTCTCAGTGCACACTTCAGAAACATGGTGAGTGCGGTGTGGCCGTCTAAAGTCTGACTTTAGAGAAAACTCCAGTAGGACGAGTGTGTGAACATGACTGAAGGGGTTTCTAGGTACACTGTCAGCCACCATTTAGGTTCATTCATCATTTACTCTGTACCTGCTTAGAGAACAGAGCTCTATTCTCGATTATGCATCAACAATGAATTCAGTTGAGCAACACTCAACCATGCAAAGCCTGTCATATAAACCAGTACTCATAAAAATAAAACCGCTTATTAAACCTTTAGATGGATATTATATAATAGGCTGTACAGGGTAACAATTTATGAACAAAATATCAAACCAAGTAGTATCTCAGCACTAACGTTTCTTTTACCAAAATTATATTTATGTGTATTTATCAACCAGAATGTCTCCATGCCTTAATTTATGAAGTATATTATATTTAAGTCCAAATTAAAAATGACTTGTGAAGGATTTCACTTCAAAAGTGCTTATGGTTTTTTTATTTATTTATAATGAACAGTTGGTTAGATAATTTATCTAATTTTACAGTCCTATTTTTTCTGCAGTGAATTACATTTCTAAATGGTGCTGGAGTACTTTTGGGATTTTGTTTTATGATAATTTGTTAATGTTAAAGTTATTTATGTGACTGTTAAATAGGAAGAACAAATTGAACTGCTTATAATAATTTTTTTCTCCTGTGTCCTGAAGTCTCTGAAGCGGATCAGGCGTTCAGACCGCAGAGGGGCGGAGTCTGTTACCGAGGAGAAGTTTACCATTTTGTTTGAATCACAGTTCAGTGTTGGGGGAAATGAGCTGGTATTTCAGGTTAAGGTGAGCTTGAGAGGTTGTGTGCCTATTAGCAAATCACCATTAGTAAACACAATCTAACAGGAAGCACTTAAAGCAATGCAGCAAAATTATAATAGTTAAATAGCCATTCTGTTAATCAAGAGCAGCATAGTATATAATAAAGTCCTTTACTACTTGGTTTATTCATTTTTATCATCCACACATTTTTCCCCAGACTCTCTCTTTGCCTGTGGTGGTAATTGTTCATGGAAGTCAAGACAACAATGCCACGGCCACCGTTCTGTGGGACAATGCGTTTGCTGAACCGGTGAGTTGCTGAAACATCAGTGCATCTTGGGGTGGAAGGTGTGGTGTAGTGGTTTAGGTTCAGGCCATCATTATTGTGCCCTTGAGCAAAGTGCTTAATACCAGATCGGTTGTGCCTGTAATAAGCTCACAAGGCCATTGTCTAGCGATATCACATGAAAGTCATGGAAACAAATTCCCAGGTCATGTGGCGATAAATAAAGGTCCTAATGCTTAATTATGTTAAACATCACAAAGATCTGCTTTGACAACACACAAGACTCATTCTCCCAATCATACGTAATGTAATTCCTCTCTCACTCACCAGGGTCTCAATCTCCCCCTCAACAAACAAACAAAACTGTCATGGTTCAATGGGTCATGGGTGCTGATGGGTTGGCTGGTGGCATATGATTCACGTTCCTTTACTCTACACACTCTCTTTAAAGTACCAGTGCATCCGTAAATTTAATCCTGTCATCACTTACTCACCCTCATGTCTTTTCAAACCCGTACAACCGTTTTCTTCCCTGGAACACAAATAATGAGTGAATAACAATAAAAGCGTTATAAAAGTAGTCCATGCAGGTTTTGCAGGGTTTGTTCACTAATATGGTTTTATTCAAGGCAGGAGTGAGTGGCGTCCATACAGAACATGTTAAATCACGCAGGATGTGATGAGGAAAATAGTTGAGTTGGTGTAATATATCCCTCTACACTGCCATGACATTTCCCTGTTGCTTTCCTAAAAAAGTGATTGTGACCCACTGAGAACCCACCTAATGAGACACTTTCCAACTGTTAAAGGTTAAAGGGGTCATCAAATCAAATCACTTTTATTGTCACATCACCACAGCACAAAAATAATTGTTTTGTTAAAGATCATTGTTTTGTGTATTTGGTGTAACAGAATATATTGACATGTTTTATTGTTCAAAAAACATATTATTGTTCAAATACTGTACATTAATGTAGGTCCTCTATGCCCCGCCTCTCTCAAATGCTTCGTTTCCTACAAAGTCCCTCCTTCCGACAAGCACAGTCTGCTCTAATTGGCCAACTGACCCAGTGCATTGTGATTGGCCGAACACCACAAGCCGCATCGAAAATGTAACGCCCCTTTCCATAATCGCGAGCTTCAGCTTTCAAAATTATAGTAAAGACCGTTAATAATGTCCTTAGTTGTACCATCAGTACAAGCCCGCGAGGGGAACAGAGTCGTGTGACAAACACTAATGAAGCTCGTATGTGTTTGCACACAAGCCGCGGTTGTGATGTGACCGTGTCTCCCTCTCTCACACAAGTGAGCACACACACACACACACACACACACACACACACACACACAAAACAACACTGCGCTTGTGACTCTCTGTCTCTCTCTCTCTCTCTCTCTCTCTCTCACACACACACACACACACACACACACACACACACACACACACACATTTACACACACGCACACGACGCGCAAAATGTTTAAACAGTCAATAGCAAATACTTAAACTAATAACAAAAACATACAGTCGCTGATTAAGAAGCAGATTTAAAGTCAGAATTACCTCCTCTCCTAGGTTCACAAAACTGTCGTCCATAAAATGCGTTGCTGTTCTGTTGTAAGAAATCTTAATGATTCCTAAATGCATCTATTTTCAGAAGGTCAAATAAAGTGCTTTTGCCTTCTCCTAGAAACATACAGCGTCTCCCTGTCACGGCTGCATCAACACTACTGCGGTTACTGAAACCACGCTTTCTTTCTTTGCATGAATATTTGGGCATTATGCAAATATTTCCACATCGTGACGTAGACATGTGGAGCGTGTTTGAATGAGCCGCTTTAGGGGGGCGTGGCAGAATCTTAACTTTGATAAAGAATATCTCTTTGGTTTTGAGACTTTAGTCTTTGCAACATCAGGGATCTTATCTATGCACAAACAGCTTGAAACACTCCAAAGAGAAAGCAAAACTTGAAATCGCATCATATGACCCCTTTAAAAAAAGAGTTTATGATAATGGCCTCATTTTCTTGTTCTCTCTCAGGGACGGGTACCTTTTATTGTGCCCGAAAAGATGTTGTGGCCGCAATTGTGTGAGGCTCTGAATATGAAGTACAAGGCAGAGATGCAATCAAATCGAGGTCTGTCTGAGGAGAATCTCGTCTTTCTCGCTCAGAAAGCCTTCAGCAGCTCCAGCGTCAACCCGGAGGACTACCGCAACATGACCATGACCTGGTCACAGTTTAACAGGGTAAATACACTACTCACACTCAATTACTGTATTTAGCAGGTCGAAACTCCTCTATTTGGTACTTGACCCTCATAAACCAACAGTCTATTAGTTTTTATCTTGCTAAGTTTATAGGTTGTTTTCTTCAGGAATCATGCTAATATAATGATTTGCTGCTGAAGAAACATTTCTTATTATCAACATTGAAAACATTTGTTCTGCTTATTATTGTGAAACCGTGATTTTCAGGATTTTTTGATGAACAAAGTTTGAAATAATAGCATTTATATAAAAATCCTATGTAACAATTTAAAAGCTTTTACAGTTACTTTAAATTCATTTAAATGGATAGTTCACCCAAACGTTATTTCGTTCACCTTTAAAACACAAGTTAAGGTATTTTTTATGAAATCTGAGAGCTCTCCAATCCTCCATAGACAGTAACACATCTACCATATTCAAGGCCCAGAAAGGTAGTAAGTTTGATTTTAATGATGTCCTTAACTTACTAACATTGCAGTTGCGTTGCTGTCTATAGAGGGTCAGAAAGCACTTGGATTTCACCAAAACTATCTTAATTTGTGTTCTGAGGTGAACGGATGTCTTATGGGTGAGCAATTAATGACAGGTTTTTTTTTGGGGTGACTTTTTAAACTGTTTTCAATGTTGACATATAAATAGGCAAAATAACTGGCAATACCTGGTTTGATATGTAAATTGAGATTTTAAAATAAAATATAATTCATAACGACACATCCCATGCTTTGGCAAATCAAGACCCCTGGATGCATATGCACTCTGTATTGAATATAATTAGTTTTGTACTTCATTATTACTCATAAAATCATGGTTTTTATTTTGTAACGACCTCTGACCGTGACTGTGACCTACTGCTTGTTACCCAAAAGTGTTTTAACAGATGGTTTAATCCAAACTACTCTCTCTTCGTCTGACTTTGTTTTCTTAAGTTTAAGTGGCAATCCGTCGACCTGAGGCAGAATGTTAGCTGATCTGATCAGCATTGCTTCTATTGCCTCCATTGCAATAGTTAATGGTTATTCAGGAAGTGAGGTTTGATCGGAGAGCTTTTGATGTGCAGGCAGGCCTAAGGCTGTGGCTGCCTTTGAAACGACTCTTTGCTGATCTGCTACATTGAGCGGGCAGTGTTCCCAACGAAGGCCTTTGGAATTCAGACTTCGTTTGTGTTTGGCTTTGTTTATTTAGTCACTGATACAAAACTCACGTATGCACACACTTGCACAAATACAAGTTATTTTGAAAGCATGCTAATGGTTTGATGCTTTCATACAGTGTAGTGTTCTCAAATGATTAATCGCATCCAAAATACACATATTTGTTTACATATTATATATGTGTGTACTGTGTATATTTATAATGTATATATAAATACAAACACATGCATTTATATATTTAATAAAATAGGTTAGATTTATGTATGAAATATATTTGTATATAATATAAATTATAGGAATATAAATATAAACATGTAAATATTTTTAAAATATATACTGTATGTGTGTCTTTACATATAAAATAAATATACACAGTAGACACACATATATTGTGTAAACAAACCCTTTTATTTTGGATACGATTAATCGTTTGACAACACAAAGTCTGTGAACACGTGAAAATGCTATTTTGCATTAAACACAAGTTAAATTGATTACAATTTATGATCCGCTTTTATATGATTGTATGATTATACTTTTATATGAACAATTTGAGTCAAAAGTTAAATAGAAAAATATAAATAAATTATAGTAGTATCATAAAGTTCTTGTTGATTCTCCAAAAAATTGATGAACTTTGCAACACTGACACTGTTAATAAAATAAATAAATAGCTGGATTTAGTTCAGTGAAATGAAATTATAACTGCTTTACAACTTAAATATTTTTTTTTCATAACTAATCAATTTTGCAGCATTAAGACTCTTATTTTCCTGCTCTTCTAAAGCTGCTTTGAAACAATCTTTCTTGTTTACAATACTATGTAAATAAATGTGACTTGACCAATTATTTCCATGTTTAAATTAGATTCTAAATTCTGTATTTGAACCTGGTTGTGCATGTTCATGAGACATGTTTGCGTGTCTCTGTGTGATCTGCCACGCTAACTGTTGAAACAGTCTGGACATAGGACATTGTGTTCTAAGAAATAGAGTGATTAAAGTGAAAGAGATGAAGACGAACGCGTCCTGTCTTCAGTCCTAAGTAATGTGACTTTGCTTGTGGATGACTGATTAAAAACAGAATGAACACGAGGCAGTGGATCATGCTCTCGTTCAGCCAGTCATGGCTGTGTTTCTCAAGCTCTAAACCCACACACGTCTAGCCTGACTCATGTCAACTCCATGTCCATTTCCAATGAACGCATCACTTGCTAGGAACACGTACCGGGAATTCAGCAGACTGTTTGTTCATATTTCCATTCTTTATTTTCCATAACTGTTAAGTGTCTGCGAGGAAATAAGCTTCATACATGCTTTGATGAGGAATAGTCTACAACTTGCTTCTAAAGCTTATTTAACACTTTCTTTACACACTGCATAAAACGTAGATGTAACCAAAAAAATGAATCTATTTGGGTAATAAAAATGTTAAGTTGACATGATTTAAAATCTGTGACTTTCAATATTATGTTACTCTAAGAAAATGTCTTAAGTTGTATCAGCAGTAATACTTTAGTATAGAGACCAATTATCACTATGACCTAGTTATTATGCATATTATTAACACATTGGTTAACACATTTATTAGTGCTTATAAAGCACATATTCTGCATTATCATATTCTACATCCCTGATGCCTAAACTTAACTATCTTACTAACTATTAATAAGCAGCTAATTAGCAGTTTATTGAGGTAAAAGTCGTAATTAATACTGGGAAGCATACTGGGAAGAGGTCTTAATTAACTGAACCACATAAAAAAACTTATTTAAAATAAAAGTTTTTATTAGTATTTTGTAATAGAAAAGTTGTATTGAGATGCTTTGGATGTGTTTCTATTGTATGTTGTTAGAATACAAATTTAGGTAAATCTTTGGTTATAGTTGTTTTTCCGCATCATTTATTTAGCATCATTTTATCTACTGTGCATGCTAGTGTTTTAAACCTGCTTTGTTTGTTGTCATTCAGGAGAGTTTACCAGGCAGGAACTTCACCTTTTGGCAGTGGTTTGATGGTGTGATGGAGCTCACTAAAAAACACCTGAAGCCTCACTGGAATGATGGGTAAGACCTGACCTCAGAACACGAACGAATAGAAACATCACACTCCTGCAGATTTAATGTTAAAGAAATATTCATCCATGTGTAAACAATGAACGAACAGAAAGAAATAGAATAAGAGCCGCTGCTCCTGTCTGCCCTCACATAACAATGACATCTCTCACACGTTTATGCCGCATGACCCAGAGCGGTGAATCTCATAAAGACATGTCAGTGACGTTTGTTCGGATTTCAGTTACGTGACTTTAAATGGAAAATGCACTTAATTAACAGACAAGAAAAAAATTCACATTATTTCTTCTGATTTCTTCAGTTTTGGTCAATTTCGCCTGGCCACTCTACTGGAAAATGAATCATAATGATTCATAATGAATCACATTCTTAAATCAGTTTTTTTTTTGGAGTGGTATATAATGATACCGTCATTATAAAGTGCTTCTTTGCCATGGCAACTGGCTGATTGAGAGATAGTGCTGGTTAAGACTATACATTAAGGCATTAAACCATGGATGGATTAACACAGGAGTAAGATCTGAGAGACCTCTTGTGGCTTTGATATGATCTAGCTCCCTCTCTTTAGTTTGTTGCTTATCTTTTTCTCGTTCAACCCCCAGTCGTCATATCTTGTAATCCTTTGTATACAAATCATGATGAAGCTGAACAGTACACACAAGATAACAGCCTCTCTGTGTTTGTGTGTGTAAACATCCTTTTATGATTTAATGTTTGTGTTCATGAGTTTGTGTCTCAGGGCGATTCTTGGCTTTGTGAATAAACAGCAAGCTCAGGACATGCTGATGTCCAAACCCAACGGAACCTTCCTGTTGCGCTTCAGTGACTCAGAAATTGGTGGCATCACCATAGCCTGGGTCGCAGAGAACCCTAACAAAGCAGGTAGAACCATTACTTTGCTTCTCCACTGCCGTTCCTCAACACAAACCTGACTTAGTTGTGCTTTATAATATTGTTGTATAATAGGGACGTTTGGTATTTCAAAACAAATCACTTAGTGGCTTTAAATACTTTCAAAACTCTCTCTGTGTGTATGTTTGTTCTTCGTAGGAGAAAGGATGGTTTGGAACCTCATGCCATACACAACCAAAGACTTCACTATCCGCTCCTTGGCGGATCGTATCAGCGACCTGAATCATCTCCTGTTCCTCTATCCTGACCGGCCCAAAGACGAGGTCTTCTCCAAATACTACACCCCTCCGCTGTGTAAGCTTGATCTCTAATTATCCACATATTGTTCATCTTTTTTGACATTATATACAAACACACAAACTATCATTCAAAGGTTTTGGGGTCAGTATTTGTATTTATTATTTGTTTGACATATTTAAAATCAATGTTGACTTTTAATTAGTTACTCTAAGAAAAAAAAATCTTATTTGTTGATCAGATATTACATTTAGTATTTGAGACTTACATTATGAAGATCATGTCACTGATGAACTCAGTAAATGATTATTAGCATCACATTAATTTTAACATCATTTTTTATTAGTGTATATAATAGATATTCTGGCATTATCATATTCTACATCCCTGATGCCTAAACTTAACATCTTAGATAATGCTTTAAGACACTACATTAGGCATTTATTGATGGATTAAACATTAAGAGATTAAGTCTGGAAAGACTTGTGGCTTGATAATGAACCATTCATGAAAATTAAATAACGTATCTTAAATTATTTTGAAATGTTTGTTACCTGTATCTTTGACACAATAGAAAAGTAGTACAGTATGCACA
The DNA here is from genome assembly GCA_027564155.1 of Gymnocypris eckloni scoliostomus. Lineage (NCBI taxonomy): Eukaryota > Metazoa > Chordata > Actinopteri > Cypriniformes > Cyprinidae > Gymnocypris > Gymnocypris eckloni. Next base: position 33,466,773 of record CM050415.1, on the reverse strand, counting down.
ATGTTGCTTATTTTTTTAGAGCCAGTACAAATCATTATAAGTATATTGCTAGCCTGTGTTTTTGTATGTGTGTGTCCTTGTGTATACATGAGTGTAACACACTGGCTAATCTAGCGTGTTTGTGTTTGTCTGTGTGTGTTCTCATTCACACACAGTGTGAGCTAGTGTTATGTTATGGTTTAGAAATAATCTGTTTATCTTTCCCACCTCTGCAGCTAAAGCTGTGGACGGATACGTCAAACCACAGATCAAACAAGTAGTGCCAGAGTAAGTACAAACACACACGCACACTTCTGTCTCTGTGTGCTTTTCTGACCCCTCAGCATAGGGCTTCACATCTCTGACATTCAAGAGCTAATCTGTTAACTCCGAGCGGTAAACCTAATTGCACGCTAGTATTTTAGCGCAGGCCTGGCTCTGTGGGCAGTTACTGGTTGCCATGGATACTTGAGACTCTGTGCTCTCATTGCACTCCTCAGCATATACTTAGCTTTGTTAGCCTCATTAGCAGCATCATCTATCCATCGGTGGACGACCCCGTTGGTCTCGTTAGCATGCCTTCCATTTCGGTCGAACTCAGCAGGGAGTCATACACCATCAGACTCAGATAATGCAGTTCTTCTCATCAGCATTCTGAGGGAGTGATTATCAGACTAGCTCTTTATTTTGAGGGTTAGCAAGAGCTCGGACCACGAGCACCCGCTAGAATGTGTAGAGTAGCAACAAGCTGTGAACTAGAGCTGAACAGAATAAATGTCTTTTATTAGTTATTTTTGGAGCTTTCGGACATTTTATTGAGGGAGAGAGAACAGAAGAATGACGTGAAGCTGTATCAACAAACTGTATCAGACTGGATTCAAACTCAAATCAATATCGGATGAAAGACTTATACTTAAAAAAATTTACTGGAATAAAATGTTGAAGTTGAAAGAATACAATTAAATTTAACTGAAATAAAAATGCATTAAAATAAATGTAATAAACAAAAGACTAATCAAAATGACAAAAGTACAATATAAAAAGAAAAATATTAAAATAAAAGCTCATTCAAAATAAAATAAACACTGGGACAGTATATAAATTATACTAAAATAACACTGATGATGTTAAATAATTGACTATTTATGTGTTTATGCAGGTTTGCGACGCCTAACCCCGACCCTGCAGCAAACCCCACCTACATGGACCACGCGGCATCTCCAGCAGTCAGTCAATCACATGCTTATGGACTCTATCCTCCCATGTGAGTGTTTCTGTCCGCCTGTATGTTTCTGCACCCGTAAGACCATCGTTCTTCGTTCTGAAATCCCAGAGCTTTCTGACCCTCTATAGCCAGCAATGCAACTGACACGTTCAAGGCCCAGAAAGGATTTCATCAAAAATTATGTTAATTTGTGTTCCGATAATGAACGAAGGTCTTAACAGGATTTTTGGGAAGACTATCCGTTTAAATAAATTCTCCCGTTTTCTCCTCCAAATCGGCATAGAAAATATCTATTGATTTCATATGGACCAGCACACACTGTATATATAATATCAGCTTTTATAATAAATAACCCTCTAAAATGTGCTGTATATACTATGCGCAGGGGTTTTCAACCTGTGGGGCGCCAGCACCTGTCAAGGGGGGCGCGAGCATCAATTAATTCAGAGACATTCTCTTGAGAATTTATGAATACGAGCTCGCAAACCTTTAGCCATCCACTAGGGGGCAATCTGACTCCCGCTGTTAGTCGATAGTTAGAGCTGTAGTATCTGTCGCGCTTTTTGAAAGTGTAAGATGATTTAGGTTAGTTGTGTCAGAAATCCAACCACGGATTGGCATGTTGTTATTTCAGACACAGACATCACATTGAATCAGGTAAACTGGTTATATTTTTATGTTTCAGTATAAATACACGCACGCTATACCAGCAGGGGCGGTTCTAAACCATTTTTAGCTGGGTTTCAGCCCCCCAAACTATATTAACGATCAGGCCAGCGCTGCTTCCTCAAAGTTTTCATTCTCACGTGTCTTGTCTTGTCAGTTTAAACAGTTTAAAGTTCAAACCGAAAGTCCAGCACCCTCTTCACCGCTGATGCTGAGACTATTCTTGCTTGAATGCATTTCTTCGCTGGCTTTTTCCACATTTCCTGTTCTCCCTTAACAAATGTGTTGTTAAGTTAAATCGATGCTCAATTTGACAGAACTAATGGCTGCTGATGACTATTTGAATTGAATTCTGCCAAAGTGCGCGCTTGTAAGTGTTCGTTAAATGCGTAACATTAATTACGTGAGTACATAGGTCTGCTCATGTCTGAAAATAATATATGAAAAACTATTATTTTACATAACGAAAACATTAGCTTATATTTGTTCAGTACATTTTTTAAATGAATGTAAAAACTAAAACTAATTGTAAAACTGAAAGTTAATTTTGAATTATGTTATGTATGATGAGCCGCGGGTTGAGAACCGCTGAGAGGAGTATCCTCGTAAGCACAGTCGGTTGTTGTACGTGAAAATAAACAGTAAAATAAATATCAAATGTACATCAATATAACGGATCCATGCATTTCTTATGTAAATTATGTTAATCGAAAAGAACAAAAGAAAAATAATTCGCTGTTTTAATAGCTATTTGGATATTTGTGTTTATGTTCATGTTATTAAAGTAATTCGGTGTGAATACAATAATAGGGGGCGAGTGAAATTAGATAAACTTGGGGGGTATATCCTAAAAGGTTGAAAAACCCTGTACTATGGAACTGATGTAATTGGATATGAATTATCAAGATTATGGTTTTCAAGCTACTCAATGTAACTCGCTCTCTCTCTCAGTGGAGACCCTATGCTGGATGCTGATGGCGATTTCGATCTGGACGACACCATGGATGTAGCGAGGCATGTAGAGGAACTGCTCCGTCGACCGATGGAGGCCCCGTGGAGCGGCCAGCAGTCATGACCTCTTGACCTGTGACTTCTCGAAACAATGTTGTTGTTTTTTTCTCCTTTCACTCTTAGTGTATTTTCCCCATTTGTTTCTCAGTGTAGGTCATCAAGAATAATTTTTCTCCATCGTCATACCTCTTTATCTTTCCCCCATCCCTTGTTTCTGTAGAAGAGGAAGGAGCTAATGGAAGGAGAAAAAAAATACGATGAGCCTTCCTCTAATTAAATACCACCAAACAGTATTGTAGAGAGAGAGAGATGCATTTTATCTCTTTTCCTTTGTGCGTGTGTTGTTTTTGTTTTGTTTCAACATTAATTTTTTTCGCTGAATGAATCTGTCAAACCCTTAAGCCCAGATGTACTACTGTAAGGAACATTTTTGTTTTTCAAACTGTTTTATGGTTGTCATTTTTATTTCGAGGGTGTTCAAATATCTACTGTTTCTGAAGTACCGGATAAATGTATATTATCCTTTGCACTCTTAAACGAATGCTTTCTTGCAAATGATGACATTGTTACCATGTGGCGTTTGCAATGTAACGCTTCTGTACACTAAAGAGTGTTTAGGTTGCAAGGCTGTTAACATTCGGTGCAGCTACAGCTACGTCTGTGTTTAATCTGAACTATGAACACAAGTTACACCCGCATCCAAACTAGCAGCACATGACCTGTCACTCACATCACCGGAACTGAGGCACACATGAGAAACACACACGCATCTGTCCCGTGTAAAGCGATGGAAACACATGGGGCAGAGAGAGGTCCGCTGAGCGTCTGGTCTCACGCTACACTACACAGGCCGTCTCTCGCTCTCTGTCTGTCTCTCTCTAGTGCAACAGGTGATGACCGCATCTGTTCTCATGCTTTCAGCTCAGAACAAAACAAGAGAACCTGTCGTCATGGTTACACATGCTGCTCCTCGTGTGCTCCTAACTGGTCGTCCTATAGGTTCGCATTTCTGCATGTAACCGACCTGCATCTTTGTTTCTCTCATACTTTGCATATGCCTGCACAGAAGCCTTGGCCACTCAGGACATTGACGTACAGTTGATGTAAAATACAAATAATAGTAATAATAAAATATAAATGACACAATTAATAGAAAGTACCTATATACCAGTATATATGAAATGTATTTTTTGTTAATATATCTCTATTTTATTACTGTAGGGTGCTAGATGGTTCCGGCCCTCTGTGTAGAGCAAAATGACACTTTACTGTGTCCGATTGTTGTTAGAAGCCCTGACATACTGATCCAAAATCAGTACTCGAATGGCACGAAGCCATCTCTGTAGTTTCACTTCAGATTTCAGCTGAGCTTTCGCATGGAAGAAAAAGCCAAACAGTGAAGTTAGCACGAAGAGATGTTTCCTGTGTGCTTACTGTAATGTGTAACATGCAAACCTGGCTAATGACGCCCACTTGCAGATGCCTGTATTCTTTTTTAAAGGATGGTTTAATCCTCGCAGTGGATGTTGATTTATTTCCCCCTCTTTATTTCTGTCGTGGCAGAGACACATAGGTTGTGTGATTTTTTTTCTTAATCTTTTTTATTGTTTTTGTTTTCAAGTTGATCTGTCATGTTGTTGTGTAGACTGTTTCTCACCGTAGGTGTCAAGGTGTGTGTGTGAATGTTTGTGTGTGTGTGTGTGTGTGTGTGTGTGTGTGTTTGCATGTTCTGCTTTGCTCTGTTTTGTGTTCGTCTCATGTTTGTGGTTTGGCTGTAGAGAAGAGAAACTGAATTGACAATAAAGTTTTTTTTTTATAATCCGGACTCCAGCACAAGTGGTCGGAGAATGTGAGAATGAAATGAACTTAGATTCACAATTGGTGTGATTTCCTTTAACACTTTGTGCACCTTGAGATTTTTAAATTACAAACCATTTGTAGTCTTTCTATCTGATCTCTGAACAAGGGACTTCGAGCAAAATCATTGTGCTCTTTGCAACCAATATGCTCCAGTCATTGGACTCTTCAAGCTGTGAAGTAGTTTTCAGTGAGAATGGAACACATTTTTCAACATTCAAGGGACCAAATTTAAAAGTTCAAGAATATCTGTCAGTGAAAACAAAATATTGATCGACTTCAAATCTATGAAGACATTACAACCCTGGTTTTCAAAGCTGTTTTCCTGAGTTTGAAGGTGAAATGTTCCCCGTTTCCATAGTGGTGTGAAGTATCATGACTGGACATCAATGCCACACTGTAAGAATGGAGGCCGAGTGAACATGAATCAACATGCAACATCCGTACTGTCGTTTTTGTTAAATCTGAGCCATTCCCTCACAAAATCATATGTATAGAGAGAACACACACAAACAATAAAAACATTTTACAATCTGGTTTTAACATAAAAACACACAAAGTTTGTCTCAGCTAGGTCTTGGTACGAGTTGAGGCCTTAGTAGGCAAATGGTTTCAACAGGGTTTACAAACCTTTCAGGAATATGTTAGATCGTCTTCTGGGATCCTGTTGTTCCAGATATAATTCAAAAACGTAATTTGCACACAAAAACATTTTCCTGTCCCTTTTGGACAGGTTTCCGACTTAAAATGAAGAAAACTTGACCCCTCTTTTGGTCGAAATGAGTGAATGCCAGTCCGATGAGAAGCCGCACCAGCAGTCGCTCCTCTCAGGAAAACCATGGTTTTCCTTTCAGACATGATTTGATATATATATATATATATATACCGTCAGGCAGGAGCACATTTTTATGTCTCTAACTGCAAAGAGAATATTGCTTGAGGAAAGAGCTCATATGTTGCGTGGAGATAGAAACCTGTGCTTAACAGAGCCATATATATATAAAACAGTATATGCCAGGTACTACACTAACAGTAAGATAGATCAGAGTCAGCTGATGCGCTCTTTGACCAACAGGTAGACCTACTGAAAATCAAATCAATTCAGTCAAGTGGAAAAGACATTGGGTTTTATCCTTGCAGGACATTCTGAAACAAGTAGTGTCACTAAACCTAAACACATTTTGTATATATTATCTTTATTAAAAAATTGCCAATTGTAGGCCCGCTATCTTTATTATTTTGGCCTAAATAATCTGAATAAGGACACACCTTACTCATATTGATTGAACTAAATAGGCTATAAATAGAGACTAAGCCAAATAATAACTTTAAAAGAAAAGAATTAGCATTTTCATAATTTAAAAAGCATAGTTTGGGCTAGGCTATTTAATTTATGAATCGTATATTTAAATTAGCCTAGTTTCCATTTTGGAGGAAGATTTTTTTTTAAGCCTCAACTTCTATTAAAAAGCAATTTATTAACAATAAAACGTGTTGTCTTATAAGCCTAATGTTTTTATTATTAATCAGTTTCTTCGGTTTTCTTATGTTTCTAAATTGTACTGTCTATCATGTTAATCTTTTAAAACAGCTGTTAGTTGTTGTTTTTCAGGGAAGGCAGCAGTAGGCCTATAGCCTATTTGACCAATCTTACCATTTTATTTGTACAAACTGTCTGTCTGCCTCACCGAGATTCATTTATTCTGTATTTTTACCAGCAGATGTCACTGAAACACAACTTGTGAGTGAACTGATGAGACTGGTATGTACACTGTAACTGTCCAGCGTCTCTTCTCTACTAGCAGTACACTGATTACATATTCTTGTACCTATTAAACTGAATTCATATCTAAATGTGAAATATCGTATAGTGTTGAAGAATACTTCGGGTGATTGAATTGTGTTTCTTTGTGCTGCCGTCTCCCTGAGGAGTTATCAGAGATTTGCAATGTCAGATCAGTGAGAAGAATGTGATCAGACACTGACAGGAAATAATACTCTTTTCTCTCACACACCGTTGACTTTCTGTTACACTTGTGCTTTTCAGTAGTAGCTTACAGTTCTTAGATTTGATCAATTAAAACAGGCTACTGCAAGAAAATATTTTAAATAAATGTATTGATTGTATTTTGTTTTACCTCTTCTTGCATGTCAAAATAACTGTTGACATTAAAATGAATATTATATTTTACATTTTTATTAATATTATAATTATGTAGCACATTTACACTAAAATTACTAATTTGAGTGTAGTTGTAGCCTGTGAAAATGTTTTTGACTGATTTGTTCATATGTAAATGTTTCGTCTAAATTATTTTAGCTAAATAATCTAAATAAGGACACACCTTAGACTCATATTGATTTCATATCAATCTAAATAGGCTATAAATACAGACTATCCCAAATAATAGCCTAACACTAAAAGAAAATCAGAATTTAAAAAGCATAATCTAGGCTAGGCTATTTCATTCATGAATCATATGTTTAAATTAGTCTATAGTTTACATTTGGGAGGACGATTTTGTTAAGCTTCAACTTCTATTGAAAACCAAACACGTTGTCTTAAGAAGCGTTGCACAAGAAGTGTCACGCATGGAGGGTTCAGGGTGGAGTCTGTGCTGAGATATTTTGCTGTGAATCAAGTGGAGGGTGGAAGATTGAAATATGGCACACTTCCTGTCTCAGGATGTTATTGTGGTGAGAAATTAATAGGCTATATGACTTGCCTAAAGAGAGATCAAAGTGATCATTTTTTATCACTTTTGTTTCCTATCTGTCTCACTCAAATGAGTGAACTGGAGCTGAGTAGAGGGCTGTAAAGGCATTAAAAAGCAACACTGGTGATAGCTTACCTCACAATGGGAAGTGTGGCCATATATCGTGTACAGAATGACAGCAGAGTTCAGCCTTTTACCTCCTCCTTCATGACCCCCCACCACCGATCATTTCAGTTGGTAATTTCCCATTCCAAAGCTATCTCTTCTAGGCCTGATTTGGTTGCAGTTGCATGATAAGGCTTTGGATGAGGAACATAGATTTTTCGATTTCACTTAAAAAGTGTGTATTGGTTGTGTACATCATGCATTTTCCACATTAAAGATGTGATGGAACACAAATGCAGAGAAATCTTGGTGCTATGTATTAGCTGTTTGCAGGGGCGATTCTTGGATTTTTTTAATGGGGTTGCACGGGGGGGCAAGATCCAGTCAAGAGGGGGGCCATGGGAAAAGTCATGTGCCCCAACACAAGTGGGATGACAGAAAAAGGGCACTGCACAAGTGCCTGGACAACTAATCTCTCTTTTTATAAATAAAAACCACTGAACAGACAATACTTGTTCTTTCATTGTCCAAACAGACAGTGTTTAGTGAATTTTTGTAAAAATTGCTCATGTTCTCATGATCTGTCTGCTGCAGATAGATGGGTGCTGGTGTGGTCCTCACTGGCCTTCTCTGGCCGGCTCTGACCTGTGCTGCCAGGTTCAGGGCTGATCATTTCCTGGCCTACTTGCCTCTGCCGGGTGGATTGGCTCTGACCTGCACTTCATCTACCTGTCTTTGATATGGTTTCTTCTTGAAGAAACCTTGAATGTATTGCTGCTGTGCCTTACTTTGTCCCTTTTTTTTATTACACAATTCTGTAAAAAAAACTAACTTAATCATCAATATTACACAAATAGTATATTTAGCAGCCATATTATAATCCGATTAAAGACAAAATCATTTAACGTGAAGCTGTTCTTGGACAAACTAAACTATTTTTAAACTACTATTTTTTTTTAAACTACATGCAAAAATGTGTTTATTCAATAAATGCAGGCGTTTACTATTCTACATCTTAAAATCCCAAGTGTCAGAAAGCAAACATTATTAAAACCGCACATTTTAGCGTTCACCGCGTTACTGCAGACTAGCTGGGAAAGTGATTGTGCCTTTCATCTTTGAAACAACAGGAAGAAATGTAATAACTATTTCTATTTTAAGCAGTGCTGGTGCATCGCGGCAACACAAATACGCACAAACTCGAAGGAGCTTTCAACATTTCAACAGCTTTTCAACACGCCTAAAATTTTAATTTTATACTTACAATGAACAGAGACGTGGACTGCAGGCACAAGGGGGGGCCAAGAACATTTTGAGGGGGGCCGGTGATTCCCCCGTGCCCCCCCTCTAGACACGCCCCTGGCTGTTTGGACTTTAAATGTCCCATATTGTACACCTTTCTGGAGTTTCATTGTCGGTTTTAATGTCCTTAAGAATATATATCTGCGGTATAAGTACCAAAAAACATCTCAATATAGTTTTACAGCTCTTTTCTTAGGAGCTCTGCTTGGAAAAATTTGATGTGGCCTGTCTAATTAATATTCATGAGCCTCTCTTCTGATTGGCCTGTTGTTTTCTGAGTGATGCGCGGCTAGGCCAATTACAGGTACCCAGGGTCATGTAAGGCCGATGTCACAATTCTGTCACCTTGCTAGTTGCAAAACAAAAGAAGCGGCCTGTTAAAACCAGCACAGATTCGGCTACATGAGGAGCTTAAAATATAATCTTGCTGTGATGTTGTATGCCAGAATCGACATAATACAGCCTCTAATTAGAGATTTGATCACATACCTGCTGCCACTGCCAGACAAAAAAACTGACCACAGCTGTGGTTAAGCGAGATAAACCAAGCGGACTGGACAGAAACGATCATCAAACATGATCGCGTTTGCATCGCACGCTTCTTATCAGAAAAGGTTCAATAAAGTATTGTATTTTGTTGTTATGGGCACATCTAAAGATTTCTTGCATCTCACAACTATGTCGTGTATGAAATAATGTCTGTATGCATGTGTGTAAAACAACAAAATGATGATTTAAGTTATATATAAATAATCATATTTAATTGCAAATACAACGTTGTGATCAATTGTGGCTGGAATAATAATGTAGCTGTAAAAATAGTTGCCTGCTGAAATTGAAAGGTACTTACATCTTCATCATGACTATATAGACACGGTGAGTTTGTCTTTACATTTATTCATTTAGCAGACGCTTTTATCCAAAGCGACTTACAATTGAACTTCACTATAAATGTTAGACGTGATCCACCTCATAGTAACAGTCCTGTCAGATCGTCCATCCTTTGAGTGAGAGTGTAACGTTACAGGTCGGGTGATCTGGTTTCATCCGTAAAAGTTAACCTTTTCAACATGTTTCCGTTGTTGTTGTTGCTCAGCATGGCATGGAGTGATGCTGTCTGGGGGTTTGTCAGAAGGGTGGTGGGCGGTGCTCAGGATGGTGACTGAAGGCGGTGACTGAGTAGTTCTGACGTCACATTTTTACGGAAGTCACAAGGGCTTGTGAAAAGCTACAGCTACTTTATACAGGCTGTGTGCAATTTACTGTGGACTGTGACTGTGGACTGATCCCCTAGATCTCTGTTATCATGAAAAAAATCTCAGTTTTCACAATATGGGACCTTTAAGATGCACTGTGGATGAACTTGGTGGATGAACATGAGCCTTCAGTCAGCCATTTTCATTGGAAGATCCAGTTATGACATTTTTATTAAACATTGTGAGGTCAAAAATGTAAAAGAAATGGTTCACAATAAGATCCATGACATGCATTTAAAAAAAAATAGATAGGATGAGTTTTAATTTGCTGTCCTCACTTGACGTGTGTTTACAAATAGTCAGATGTCACTATTAAAGCCTGTGTCAAAGATGTGTAAGATTTCAAAGGTTTAGACTAAACATTTTCTAAATAAATTGTTAAAAACTGTACTGTACTGTTATAATTACCCTTCTCTCTTCCAATGAGTTTTGACGGATCTCTCGACATGTTCTCTACTCTTTCTAAAGTTATGCTCATAAAGATCCTTCCGAAAACTGGCCTGCTGGAGAAAAATCTGTACTAAGAAATGTTTTCTCTCACATTTGCCCCATCAGAAATGGGTGGAGGTCTGTCTATATGTCATAAACGTCCTGTTTTTCTCCCTTCATCAACCTTTCTTCAGTAGTTTCACACCAAGACAACTACACCATTCAATAAATCACTGCATTTCCGAGAGAACGCCTAATGAATCAGTGCACTGCTCATGATCGTGGGGGTGGAGCGTCATCTGCAAGGACGGTTTGGGGTCACGACAAGGCCGCTGTCCTCATTCAGAACTAGAGAAAGAAAAAAGTGGACGAAACCAAAGCATTTTCAGCCTTACTAGAACAGAAGGGCTTCATTGTGAAAGGAAACCCGATGTCAAACGCGGGTCAGAAAATAGTTTCTTAGAAATGGATTCCAGGCAGTGTTTTGATGGCATCAACTGATTGTGCTGAGGGAATTATGAGCTTTTGTTCTTGAGGCAATTCCTCATCCATCACCCGATGTCTTAGTCTGACAATAAATAAATGATACCCTTACATCATCTTCTAAAGTGTGAGGACTTCAGATCTCCTGAATGCTGAAACCTTGTCACGTGCCGTACAGTTCTGTAGGAGTATGAGCCAATGGTGCCCTGGTCAGCTGTTAATGACCTTGTTCTGAGTTATATTGCTCTTGTCTGGCCTTAATGCCCCGGCTCGGCGTTTGATTGCTGCAGTCTGGAAATGATGAATCATGCTGTAATGGCTGCTCGGGCAGAGGAGCATACGATTGCTATCATGCCATCACCAGCTAATTTGATTTGGCTTTTCTGGAGGATATAATTTGACAGTATAATATTCCTTTTTCTGTCTGTCCTCTTTATTTGTCTGTAAGCACACCGTTGCCTATATGTGCAGAAGTGTGTTGAGTATGGGATTTTCATGAAATCATTTTTAATGATATGTAGAAATGCAGAAAGGTTAGTGTGAAGGTCAGGTTCAGGGTTAGGGGACAGGGAATATCCTTACCTTTGTGTAAAACCAGCAGAGGTCAAATGAAAGTGTTTCAGAGTCCTGAGGATGAATCAATATATAATTCATATATCAGCATATATGCAAGAATACATAATATAAAAACACGTCACAAAATCTCAGATCTAAAAATAACATTATGAACTTCTGATTTATCTTCAAATTCACTCAAGACTAAAATATCAGCATTGTAAAAATGCAAGAGTAAAACCTGTTAATTGGTAAACTGTAAGTTACCTTACTAGACTTATGGTAAAAAATTAAAAGAATTAACATTATTTTACAGTAAAACTTACAGCTTTTGCAAGTAAAAAAATAGGAATTAATGTATAGTACTGTATACATTCACATAAATCCCTATGTGACACATCACATATTATTAGATTATATAAAAAATTATATATATAATTTGGTTTATTGTTTTGGCATCTGTTAGGGTGTTTTGTGTTACATATCTTATTTCTTATTTTATGTTAATTGCATTATTCTTTAGAGTCATATGTGTTTTGTACGTGTGATGACCCTGTGCACCCTCTAGGCCACTTACGATATATTTTTATAGAGTAAATATTTAAAGTTGTTATGTGTGTGTGTGTGTGTGCACGTCCTGATTTTGCTGAGTTAGATGTGTTCCTGGGTCAACATATATTGTTGACCCTGGAACAACATTTTAATCCAAAATTTTAATCTTGACCATTTCCCTACACCTAAACCTAACCCTAACCATGAGTAATCCCTAAAATCAGAGGAAATTATAGATGAATGACACTGATGTACAAGCAACAAACACTGATTGTTCTTAAATTTGTTCTTCAAATCTGATTGGTTGATACAAATGTTGTGCCAGGGTCAACAAAGATGTTGATCCAGGAACATGTCACACTTGGTAAAATCAGGTTCTGTGTGCGTGGGTGTGTATATTTAAAGAGTTTTAGGGGTAAATTAAAAATAAATAAATAATTATTGCTGAGATGCCATTAAATCTGAGCCTTGAAAGTGCAATGAAATTTACGTGCCTGAAACTTTATAAACTGACTTTACAAGGCTGTGATAATTTTATAGTTTTATAATTATAGTTATAGTACACTTTTATGTAGTCCTTTATTTTCCCATGCAATTAGGCATTTCTTTATAAGCCAAAACATCCCTGGCTGCCTCTTTAAAAGGGGCACTTACTGGATAATTGTATGGTATACTAACGTGTACCCCAGGCGGAGGCATTGTGTTTGTTTATCACTCTTTTCCAGGCATGCTGGAAGTCGTAGAGAAGCATGTTTATGTAAATCTGCTCGTGTTTATGGCTATGTGGTTCCGTTTAAGTGAGATGGGATAGTTTGCAAATCAAGTGGCAGGACCTGACTCTCCACATGTGCATTGTCACAAGCATCCTCCTCAATCATCTTTGATAGGCGACACATGAGAGAGATGCTGGAGGGTCAGGGTATATTCTGGCAAACCGTTTGCCAACTACGTCTAGCAATCGGCAAAGCAAACTGTGGTACACCCCAATTACCAACACGCGATGGGTAACTCGAAAAGCACAATGTTATTTTCTGTTTTCCCAGCACGGTACCATAGAACGGCATAAAGCAAGAGGGTTAAGAAGTAAGAGGCGGGCACCAGTTAAAAATTTCAAAGTTAAAGTTCACGCAAACAGGTATTAATAGACAAGTTTTAGTCAAATATTGATTGTTTATAGCTGAATTATTAGAACGCAATTATATTTGGAACATTAGAATATAGCTATTAATCCAATAAAGAATTCAACGATATAAGATATAGTGGCATGACAACCCCATTCTTGTGTTATCTTAATAAAATATCGAATTTCTAATATATTTAAGTGCACACCACCAGTGTAATGTAATTGTACAGTCCATAGATTTAAACCTAATAGTGGTTCTCAAACTGGTGATCATGAGCCACACTTGACATGTTATGAACTATATAATTTTTCATAAGCCTATCATCAGATGAATAAGACTTCGACCAACAGAATATCAATGCATAGCGCATTATATTGTATTATTTCATTAATGTTTTTTAAGTTTTAAATAGTTTTGTTTCATAAATTTTCTGTGGGAGGGGGCACGTGTGTGTGTGTGTGTGTGTGTGTGTGTGTGTGTGGAGGGGTGGAGGGGTGGAGGGGGGGTCTGTTTACCACCAGTAGCCAACAGCAAGTTCTTTACTTACATACATTTATAAGCAAAACTTTTCAAGACGCTTTTGACTGTCAATATAGTTTTAATAACAGCATGTGATTTGTTCCAATTGTGTCCGTGCTTTTCTGGTCCATGGTGACTATACTGAAAGTTATCAGACATAAAGTTATACAAAAATTACATATTTTTTAAGTTTTTGTCTTTTCCTCACTCAGAGTTGCTCTCAGATCCATAGAAGACTCCTACGTAGAAGCTTTAAGAATACGAAACATTTGCACTAGATGGTAGGCATAGGCTACAGTGTGTATGGTTACTGTTTTAGAATATAGTAATGTAAAATGACATGTAAAATAAATTTTAAAAGTTCTTTAAATCGGATAACAGTGAATATACATTTACAAACATATGCCAACGTATTGTAAATGTCTAGGTCATTTGTGGTCAAATGGTCAAAATGTAATTTATATAATCATTTAAGAAATAATGCAGTCCAAGGGCTGTATGGTCATAATAAACAATGGTATAGCTATTATTTCAGTCAAATGCTTTACCAAAGTATTGACGAAAACGACCTCTAAGCGGCGTACTGGCGCTATCGCACGTCAAATGGATGTAATGTGATGCAAGGCGGTTATTTTGCTTAAATTGTCGCGGTTTCTTGTCGGTCCTGCAGCAAGTTAAAAATGTCTTTGGCTTTGGGAACAACAACCTATACACTCAGAAGGGGCAGTTTGTCTGCAGTACTTCCAGAGGATGACATTACAGTGGACAACTTGGCGAGAATTTTTAAGGTTTGTTCTCGTTAAACTGTTTTAATCTTTGATATTAAAAGACACCCCCTCCCCTCCATTGAAAATTCTCCGGGCTCAAAATTTAGTTTGTCCAGTCCTCATAGAAAAAGTAATAATTTTCGAATATTTTAAGTGTAAAATTACGGTGACGTAATACTGCCCACACATAATATTTTTTCCATTCAATTATGTCGTTATAACGAGATCTTTTCTCATTAAAACGAGATCTTTTCTTGTTAAAACGACATATTTTCTCGTAATAACGAGATCTTTTCTCGTTAAAACGACAGCTTTTCTCGTTATAATGACATATTTTCTCATTAAAACGACATCTTTTCTCATTATAACGACATATTTTTCTCGTTATGTGTCATTATAATAGATATATGGTAGGGCTGAGGTGAGCGAGTGTCCGCGCTGCTCAGTCTGACATAAACGAGGATCTGCACGCTGCTGAATTGAAATACACTGTTTTAAATGTATTTAATGTAATGGTTTTAATTATAGCAGCATGTTTATTAGGATTAATCTCCAATACAACATTATCCAATAACAGCACTCAGACCCATGACTTGTTTAGGCTATATATGATCAGATCAAAACAGTTATTTTTGAATAATTGACTCTCTATTTATTTATTTGAATGACTGAAGTTTGATTGAACAACAAATCGAAATATGAACAAAGATAAATAAAGAGATTTTCTCTTAGGTTAATAATAATAATAATAATAATTATTATTTCGCTCTGTTTAAAACGGGCAAACAAATTAAGCTAGATTTTTCGTAGGCCTATTTTTGTTCGTGGGTAAACAAATGAGCTGCTTTAATATTTGTTTCACATGTGTGCCTTGATATACTTTAGTCTGATTATATATTAATTATGTATTAATGATTTAATATTATTAAATGATCTTTAGCTGAATCATCGCATCACGTTCTTCTTATGGGTTAAATTGCAGGCTTTGCTTTACTGAAGGAACAGTCTCGCTGCGCTGGGTGTGAGCACAGAGCACAATAGTACAGATGAAAGTACAGTATCTCTTGCTGGATTTAGGCTATACGAATTAAATAAACACAAACTTGTTTTCGATTGTTTTATTTAAGTAGACCTTTAGACATAAGGAGAAAGCGCACGCTGTTATTTTACAAAAGCAATTCGTAACATTTTGTTCTTATTGTGGAAGTATATAAAATTGCTTTCCTCGGTTATCACAATTTAAGGGATCGCGTCGGTGTCGCCGAATTGAGAAGAACAGTGGTGTGCTTTAAATGAGATAAAGCAACATCCAGACTGTATGAAACGTTATTGTGACTAATTTGCAGAGCGGTAGATGAACTCTTATTCTGCGTGATGGGATAGACAGTATGACAAGCTGAGTTAAAACATTGATTTTTTTAGGGGCCGTCCTCGGTTCACAGCAACCCGGGACTATCAGAGATGGATAAAACAGTTTTTATTAACATTAAACATTTAATTTAATATTTGTATATTATTATTATTAGGTTATGTTAACTTGTTAGGGCTATAGGCCTATTTCTATTTCATATAATATAATATTTTATTACTTTCCCATTTAAATTCGTGTATCGCTTTACCTAATTAACGTTTTGTACCAGAGCATGTGAGCGAACGCTCCGTTCAATATTCTGCTTTGTGTGTGTGCGCTCCGCTCAGTCGTTCACGGCCAAATCAAACGCTCCGCTAATGTTCCGCTCACGCTCACCGGTGAACCAAATCCCGCTCAGATCACGCGCTCACATTAAATGTCTCCTGTAACGTTAGGCCTATTTATTTTTTCCTGTTTATAGTGAAATTATTGAATAAATGTCTCAATTAAACAGTTATGTTTCAGGGTGAAATTGTTTTAATTAGGGATGTTCATTAACCGTTAACCGACTGATAAGAATTTTGACCGATTACAATCAGTTAAACGGTTTAAAGTCACTTATTTATTTATTTTTAGTAATTTATTAAAATATGTTAAAAGGTTTGCTGCATGGTTAAAATAAGCTAGTTTTTTAGAGAGAGCAAGAGAGAGAGAAAAAACCAAGTCGCCTATAAGTCGCATTTTATTATTTAATTCTGAATTTTTTTTGTAAAATAAGACAAAAAATAGAATGCAGCTTTCTGCCGCCTGCTTTAATTTCGCGCAGCACAATAATGAAATAAACTCTGCATACTCTAAAAAACACTGGGTTAAAAACAACCCAATTTGGGCTGGATAAATATAGGACAGAACACATTTGGGGTTAATTTTACCCAGTAAATCGGGTTGTTTATTTAACCCATCATAAATGGCTGATTTAACCCAGCTAATGGGTTTATTCGTTTCTATTATAATATTAGCTTTTTTTTACTTTATGAAATAATATTTACAGATTAATTTAAATCCTCTAAACTTTTGTAAAATGCTCCAGAACCACTGGTTTACGTGATAACTTCCTTTATTTCTAATTTGCTTGCTTTTATGTAAGCTTTACACATTGCCCTATTTAATCTCGTTTAACAAACATTAGAAGTAAAGATTAAACATTAAACCGATGTAATTCAGGAGTAAATCGACCACTCTGTAGTTCTGTTTTGACCGTAACGGCGCTGGCTCTCGCGCCGAGCTGGAGTCGTGTTCGGCGGGAACTGATCACGGATCCGCCGCTCTGCGCTTCTCTCATGGACGAAATGTACTGCGATTGCCTTCATAACCTGACCAAAAACAAACAGTAAACAGCTCTGAGGACATGTTTTAACATCCAAAGTATTTGTGTTCTGTATCTTTATAAATACATCGTTTATTTTAAGCAAAGCATCAGATTCTTCATCAAGCAATAAAACCGACGCAACGCGAGCGACGTTTGTTTATTGATTCACACCCTGCGCCTGTATGTTGCTCTGCATACATTTGAACGATATTCTGCACAGAAACAATTTTAAAATAAATTAAAATGTACACAAACTACCCAAACACTGGAAAAATAACTCAAATAAATTACCCAAAAGGCTCATCTCAGCATTTGGGTTAAAAAAATAATCCAGGACTTTTTTTTAGAGTAGGCTGCTTGTTGCACATTTCTTTTATTTTCTTAAATTATTATTTAAGTCAAAATATATTTTTAGTATAGGCCTATTTATTCGTTATAATATATAACGCCTAGCTTTATTATGTTGATCTCTGCTTGCAGAAGTGCTGCAGGTGGGTGATATGATCATGTAAATCACTGTGTGCACATGCAGTTTTATTTTATGTACTTTATGTAATATTAGCCTATTCGTGATAAATTTGAATGCTGTGTACATCGCGTGCCATTGCCTACAGACCGGTAGCCTATGGTCAATATAATAATTAATTATGTAATAATTTCTTTAATAATTCATAAAGGTCAAGTAGGTTTGTTTATGCATTAAACGAGAAATGGATGTTGTTCCCTCAACATAGCGAGGCCACGACATGAGGAGGCCTTTACCGTTATTGTTCATATTTCGATTTGTTGTTCAATCAAACTTCAGTCATTCAAATAAATAAATAGAGAGTCAATTATTCAAAAATAACTGTTTTGATCTGATCATATATAGCCTAAACAAGTCATGGGTCTGAGTGCTGTTATTGGATAATGTTGTATTGGAGATTAATCCTAATAAACATGCTGCTATAATTAAAACCATTACATTAAATACATTTAAAACAGTGTATTTCAATTCAGCAGCGTGCAGATCCTCGTTTATGTCCGACTGAGCAGCGCGGACACTCGCTCACCTCAGCTCTACCATATCTATTATAATGACACATAACGAGAAAAATATGTCGTTATAACGAGAAAAGGTGTCGTTTTAACGAGAAAAGATCTCTTTATTACGAGAAAATATGTCGTTTTAACAGAAAAGATCTCGTTATTACCAGAAAATATGTCGTTTTAACGAGAAAAGATCTCGTTTTAACGAGAAAAGATCTCGTTATAACGACATAATTGAGTGGAAAAAATATTATGTGTGGGCAGTATTACGTCACCGTAATTTTACACTTAAAATATTCGAAAATTATTACTTTTTCTATGAGGACTGGACAAACTAAATTTTGAGCCCGGAGAATTCGGGGTGTCTTTTAATATCAAAGATTAAAACAGTTTAACGAGAACAAACCTTACAAATTCTCGCCAAGTTGTCCACTGTAATGTCATCCTCTGGAAGTACTGCAGACAAACTGCCCCTTCTGAGTGTATAGGTTGTTGTTCCCAAAGCCAAAGACATTTTTAACTTGCTGCAGGACCGACAAGAAACCGCGACAATTTAAGCAAAAATAACCGCCTTGCATCACATTACATCCATTTGACGTGCGATAGCGCCAGTACGCCGCTTAGAGGTCGTTTTACGTCAATACTTTGGTAAAGCATTTGACTGAAATAATAGCTATACCATTGTTTATTATGACCATACAGCCCTTGGACTGCATTATTTCTTAAATGATTATATAAATTACATTTTGACCATTTGACCAAAATGACCTAGACATTTACAATACGTTGGCATATGTTTGTAAATGTATATTCACTTATTTATCCGATTTAAAGAACTTTTAAAATTTATTTTTACATGTCATTTTACATTACTATATTCTAAAACAGTAACCATACACACTGTAGCCTATGCCTACCATCTAGTGCAAATGTTTCGTATTCTTAAAGCTTCTACGAGGAGTCTTCTATGGATCTGAGAGCAACTCTGAGTGAGGAAAAGACAAAACTTAAAAATATGTAATTTTTGTATAACTTTATGTCTGATAACTTTCAGTATAGTCACCATGGACCAGAAAAGCACGGACACAATTGGAACAAATCACATGCTGTTATTAAAACTATATTGACAGTCAAAAAAGCGTCTTGAAAAAGTTTTGCTTATAAATGTATGTAAGTAAAGAACTTGCTGATGGCTACTGGTGGTAAACAGACCCCCCTCCACCCCTCCACCACACACACACACACACACACACACACACACACACACGTGCCCCCTCCCACAGAAAATTAATGAAACAAAACTATTTAAAACTTTAAAAACATTAATGAAATAATACAATATAATGCGCTATGCATTGATATTCTGTTGGTCGAAGTCTTATTTATCTGATGATAGGCTTATGAAAAATTATATAGTTCATAACATGTCAAGTGTGGCTCATGATCACCAGTTTGAGAACCACTATTAGGTTTAAATCTATGGACTGTACAATTACACTGGTGGTGTGCACTTAAATATATTAGAAATTGATAGTTTATTAAGATAACACAAGAATGGGGTTGTCATGCCACTATATCTTATATCGTTGAATTCTTTATTGGATTAATATCTATATTCTAATGTTCCAAATATAATTGCGTTCTAATAATTCAGCTATAAACAATCAATATTTGACTAAAACTTGTCTATTAATACCTGTTTGCGTGAACTTTAACTTTGAAATTTTTAACTGGTGCCCCGCCTCTTACTTTAACCCTCTTGCTTTATGCCGTTCTATGGTACCGTGCTGGGAAAACAGAAAATAACATTGTGCTTTGCGAGTTACACATCGCGTGTTGGTAATTGGGGTGCACCACAGTTTGCTTTGCCGATTGCTAGACGTAGTTGGCAAACGGTTTGCCAGAATATACCCTGACCCTGGAGGGACAGTCACAGTACCAAAGTGACTGCACGCGAACTGACAATCCCTTCGTCACTGCTTACCGGGCGTCTGGCAATCAAGAGACAGGACGAGTCTAATTGGCTCTTATAACCCTGTATTATCTCGGTCGTGCGAGCGCCATCTGTGTGCTTTTTTCCCCTAGTGGCGACGAGGGGGTTGAGAGGGAGGGAGAGAGAGAGAGAGGGGAGTTTGAATCTCTCCGCCTGCACAATCTATTCACCTCCTCGGCTGGCAGAGAACGTGCGGTGCCTTCTCCGTTCATGGATTTTACGGTTTCACTCCGACGCACGAGACTCCGATGGCTGTTTGTCTCCCCGTGGGCTGTTAAAATCACAGGCGCACTCACTTCGATTGTGAGTTTTTTGGCGTAGCTAACGGCAGAGCGCGCGATGGCTGAGCCGCAGGCTACTGAATCCGTGGCGGGACCTTTGTACGAGCTCGCCTCCGAGGAGACCACTCCGACCCGGGACGCAGTGGCGGCGGCGGCGGCGCTGAGCATCGGCGAAACCTACCAGACATATCTGGACGTGTCGGCGGCTGGACACTCGGGGTACGGGGCCGCGGGGGTGTACTCTAACGGGCGGTACAGGGAGCACAGCAGCCCGAGGGTCGGCACCCGGAACCGCGACAGCTCTGCAGAGAGGTGCACCGGCACCGGGAATCCACCTTGCGGTATTATGAAGGTGAGTGAGTGTCATCACTTTGTTATTGACTGAGGACTTCCAGAGCTCTGCTGCGATGCAAATGCCCATGCATCAGTCCACTGCTCTGTAAACACATTATGTAGCATTGCTTTACTGTTTCTGTATGTTTCGTGTTCCCCAGTTTTTCGTGACATGCTGGCTCAAAACCAAGTGAGACGAATACCTAGAACATTTTGGAATATCTCATGGACATCTTAAGCCCAATAAGATCTTGACCAATTTTTTTCACAGCCAATACCTACGATTATTTTAAGTAATAAATCATTCTTAAGCTGCAGCATATAAAACATAAATTACACACAGTTTAAATTATTATTTGTGCCATTTATATTTATTCTAATTTATATTTATCTAGGACTATGAGTTAGCCTATATCTAAGCCTAAAATCACTTAAAATAAATGGCTGTGGAAAGTTATACACACACACACATATATAATTTAGCAGACGCTTTTATTCAAAGCAACTTGCAGTGCATTCAGATTATACATTTTTTTTATCACTATGTGTGTTCCTTTGGAATTGAACCGACAACCTTTTGCACTGTTAATGCAATGCTCTACCACTGAGCCACATGCAGAGCATATCACTTTATATGTATTTATGGATTTAGATTTAGCCATTTAGATTAGAATTGCAACATTATGTTTGAAGGGAGGGGTACAAATGTATATCCGTGTAACCGTTTGACCCACGTCCTGGTCACAGTCCTGGATAGTAATGTGTTTTATTATTTTACTGATGTCTGACTGTGCTGTACGCTTAAGATAACCTTAAGCACCTCAATGTTTGGAAGGGCAGCTGTCAAGTGGTGTTCTAAGTGGAAAAATTATTTGTTTTAGTAGCTATACAGAGTCAGAGGGTCTGAACTACACGATTGGTTGAATTTTAATGTTGGTACAAAAGAAAGGCTTTGGGTCAATAAATCTATATCATTGATCAGGTGACATTGGGTACCAGAGTCAACAATAGATGATGAAGTGATTGAGTTCTCAAAGAACAACCCTGTTAGGCACTTTGATGAATTACTTATCCTGTCAAGCAAAGGATTGTGCTTAGGTCAAAGAAGAGATAGAAGAAGGAAAAAGGAAAAGATTAAGATGGTTTGAAGACAGCTCAAGATACTGTCCAAAAAAAAATATGTCACTCCTTCCTTACGTTTTAAAGCAGGGGCTGTTTTTCCTCTCTGTCGTTGTGGGTCAGCGCTGCTGTCTGAGATGAACCAGGAGCCGAACTTCAAAATTGTCATTGGGTTGATTCCCTCTGCTTAGCAACTGACACAAAACAGCATGCTATGCTCCCATTCCCTTACTTTATTTAATTCTTATGTGACTGTGTGGGTGTCCTGACACCCACGAGAGGACCAGTATGACAGAGAAGCGAGCGAAACACTCAGCGTGCCGATATCTGAGCACTCAGTACTTGGTGTTTATGTATTTGTGGTGCTTGTGTAGAAGATTTAGCAGACTAGAAGTAAACAAGCATTTGCTCAAGACAACTGTTAAAGAGAATCTGTTTCATTATATAGGGAATCAACTTTCGTATACTTGAATCTTCATTACCCAGTTGTTAGAAATCGACTAGCTGTCAGGCTTGTTTGACTGTGCTGTTTTGCTCATGAATATCACACAATTCTCTCTTTGTCAGACCTATTTCGTCCCTCATTTGCAGAGGATTTTCCCTCATGATTATAGGTTGCAGAGAGCGTACAGGTATCATGAAATACGCTTTCTTGCAGTGTGAGATCTGTTATTGACATGTTAAAAAGTGACCGTCTAGCAGCAGCTCGTCCTCAACTAAAACTCTGTTAGTTAAACGTGCTACCACAGATCCCTCAGTCAAACTGCCCAGGGCCAAAGCAATCCAGAGCACAAAATCTGTCTCGCTTTTCAGCTTTCCTTCTCCTCACCTGTGCTCTGAGTCTAGCCTTCTTGTATTTCTAAACCCAAGGCTCTTGCTTTGATCTTACTAGTAAGATGGGATTAGACTACTATAACCTTTAAGGGCAGTTATCTTTACTAAAGGCCTGTTCACCCCAGTAACTAGTAGCATCCACACAGCATGCTATAGCCTATATTGTTCTGTTTTGTGCTGCCGTTTTGTCATCTCATCCATTCATTAGCTGGAAAAAATGATTGATAGGGATTCCAACAATATCATTCTTCTGCGTTGTTACTGTTATAGTTGTGATGAACTTCCCTAGAGGTGGGCGATATACCGGCAGACACGGTTAACCGCTAGAAATTTGGCAACCGAGAGAGATTTTGGACTATTGCTGTGCTACATGGTCACGAAAATTGTTGTCGTTTACATGCGTTTTAAAGCATTTCTGTTTAAAAACAAGTGATTTTAAGCCGACACGATCAGCAGCGAAAGATAATTCATTTTGAAGACGGTGCTCATGATTGCGGGAGTATTTAACAGAGTTATTTTTGCCACTTTATAGGCTTTGAACGGTCAAAATGCTTGTTTTTGCAAGTATCCTCTTAAACACAGTAATTCAGTTCTTAATTGAAAGCAAACGCTGAGAAAGAAAACACGTGTGTAACAGTATATTGGATCCAGACAGCTCTTAAAGTGACAGCAGTCTAATATTCCTGCTGTCTATTGTTCATGTTAATCAAACAACAAAAGAGAGAAAATCTCTCACTGCTATTGACTAAATCACTTTTGTGACTTTCATAAGACGAAATATTTGTTTAATTTACACAGTAAAGAATATGCAGTGTTTTTACAGTATACATGTGAGTGCTTTATACAATGTAGCATTTCTTATTTATTTGTTCTACTGTAGCTTTTTTGTCCTCTAGTCTTCAGTGAGCTTGAGTTTGTTTGTTTTTTACTTAGCACTTGTTTTTTCTGATATTAACACTGATGACAAGAATGATGACATATCTGTGGTATCATAACTCAAGAACAATAATAAATAAATTCATAGTTAGCTTCCTTGGTGTGAACAGAACTGTTGCGGTTGATCAAGAAGGCGATAGATGCATCCCTCAAGAATTATGATTATGAATTATGATTATCAGTTACAAATGTGTCATGCTTCTGTTAAGTCACTGTTAAAAAAAACTGAATTCATGACATTTGTGTTAGTAGTCAACATACCGTCTTGCTTATGAGTGTATATCGCCACCCAGAGAATAGCGGTGGGTGATTTTTATCAATACTACACAGCAAAAGGGAGAAAGGGAAAGGGTTGCGTGTGGGTTGTTGTGCGTTTGGTTGAGTGAACACAGGAGCGTTTAATCAAATCAGATGCTGTTAAACCGAGCAAATGTCATTGACAAATGGAAAAATATCTAGATTCGGTAGCAACGTGCACGCCTCTGCATATTAGGAAACAACAGGTGAAGTCAGGCCACGGCATACTAACAAATGTGACATTTTCTGATTATGTTATTATAAATCGCACACCTAGTGTTTATGTAATTGAGTTGTGTCGAGTTACTTTATAACAGCTTTAGGCTGTAGTTTAATTTGTTGACATAATATGCTATGTACCTGTACATTCCCTTCCTATTGGTAGGAAAATCACAAATGTTATTAATGTCTCAATGGAGTCTCCTATGCAGCAATGAGAATAAATGAGATCTTTGCTGGCATCTCATGTTTCCAGATTTTTGTCTTCAGAAAATGTTCCCTCATAATTTCACATGTTCTGTCTACTCTAGAGTTTCAGAAAAGATCTTACAAATTTAACACACTCGCCAAGATACAGAAGTCTCCAACTCAGATCATATAATTTATCATATCATATCATATCATATCATATCATATCATATCATATCATATATCATATCATATCATATCATATCATATCATAGTTTGAAAATTCTCATCACATTCTTCCAGTATTTTATTTGATTGTTTGTTTATTTATTTATCTATCACAAATGTATTGTGTGCTCCAGTGTTAGTTTAATATTATTTAAACATTATATTTTTATTAACATCTTGAATTAGCTTTAATTTAATATTTTCATCATTTTTTCTATTTGGGTTTGTATTTATTTTTAATTCTGGTTTAGTATTAGTTCAGTTTCATTTTGTATTTATTTCCAGTAATTTGAGTGCTTCTATGTATTTCAGTTAGTTACCAAGGCAGTGTTTTAAAAGTTTTTCATGTATTATTTATGTTTTTGTTATATATTTTTTTGTGGTGTTTGGTATAATTATGCTTTCACTCTTTTGTGTTTTTCCATTTACACTTTTGAAAAAATTCCAGTTCTGAGAACAAATGCACTGCTGGTATAAACAGTCCACTCAAATCCACGCGGCATCATTGATTTTCTTCAGTGTGGTAATGGATCTGGGCCATAGACAGCTCTCCTTTTGGTGTCATCTGAGGAGAAAGGCTCAGGTGGTTTGGAGGTTTGGAGTTTAGAATGGCTGCGAATATTGGAGAAATCGCCCTCGGCTGAATATAATGCGAGTTTGCTGAGGGGGTCAGTGGGGTCACACTACGTGTGAGACAGCGTGTGATAATTCTTCCTCATGCAGGCTTCCGCTAAGCTAATTTGTGCAGAGTACCACCTTTTCTGCTCTGGGTATAATGGGTTTTGACTTCAGTGCTGTTACGCTGTTCATGTTCATTGTCGGTAAAGAGTCCATATGAAAGTGACATTTGGAAGACACACATGTAGATGCCGAATAAGAGTACGCTGGGAATCTGGGTCACTGGTCTCTAGAGTTCACACATATGCTTTAGTGGAGACATCAAATGCACTTAGGCTATCTGCAACTTAAGTGCGTGGAGCTTTGTCTAGTCATGGATTTCCATGATCAATCATATTTGATGTTTGAGGGATCTCTATATTAGTCTTTATTAATAATCCTTATCTGCGTGTAGGTTTTGAAGTCTGTGTGTTAAGGATACAGTATGTGTGTCTCAATGTTAATGGCCCGGTTGTCCACAGTTACATTTTGCTGTCACTAGGCCCCCAAAAGTTGCCAGAGAAGTTGTTCACTTGTCAGAGTTACATAACACCTGAACCTTGGACAGCAGCAGAGCCCTGTGTGTGTGTGTGTGTGTGTGTGTGTGCATGAATGTGTATATAAAAAGGCGACTGACATAATGTATTCCATCAAATTCTTTATAAACTGATTTTTCTCATTCTTTTCAAATTATTATGCATGCAGAATCTTTGACCTCATAGAGCGACTACATGGAATATACTTCTACTTAAAATTGTAAAATATTGTAACTTATAAAATATTTGTGTATACACACTACCATTCAAATAGTTTTCTTCTAAGATTTTTTTAATTAAAAAAACTTCTTTATTTGACAAAGAATCATTAAATTGATCAAAAGTGAGATTAAAGACTTTTAAAACGATACAAAAGATTTCTATTTCAAATAAATGCGGTTTCTTTTGAACATTCATTTCACGGTTTACACAAAAATATTATGCAGCACAACATTGATAATAATAAAATGATTCTTGAGCAACAGATCAGCCTATTAGAATGATTTCTGAAGGATCATGTGATGTTGAGTAATGGCTGCTAAAATTCAGCTTTGCCATCGCGGAAATAAATTACATTTTAAAATATATTGTAATAGAAAACAGTTATTTTAAATTGTAATAGTATTTCACAATAATGCAGTTTTCACTTTATTTTAATCAAATAAATGCAGCATTTGTGAGCATAATGTTTCAAAAACATGAAAAATCCTACATTCCAAACATTTAATTTTAAAATGTATATGTAAAATATCATGATAAGGTCGAGCTATGTTCTGCATCAACTGTCTAGTCACTGTTTAATATTCTGTTCTTTCATGCCAGTTTTTTTTTTTGAAAGAGAGAGACAGACAAAGTGCATATGTGAGTCTGTTGTTCATGGTGCGAAATCTGGGCATATTTTCTCTCTTTCCCAGAAATGACCTCATGTGACTGGGACCCTTCTTTCTTTCTCTCCTTCTCCTCTTACCTTCCCCCACAAAGTGTGTTTCCCCTCACCCCCTCTCAGGACGTGGCTCTGTCATCCAAAGGCTATACATTCGGTCTAGTATCCCAGAAGCCAGTGAGGCTGTGATGAAACTGGATACGAATCTAGCTGGAGCAAGAGCATGAGATGACACTGTTTTTCTCACTCATAATGCTTTTGCATCTGGTGTGTGTTAGATGTTGTTCTGGAGCACTAGCATCATGCCAAAACAAAGCCACTTCCCAGCTTACAAAACCAGACTTAAATCAGCCTAAAGTG
Organism: Gymnocypris eckloni scoliostomus; assembly: GCA_027564155.1. Classification (NCBI taxonomy): domain Eukaryota; kingdom Metazoa; phylum Chordata; class Actinopteri; order Cypriniformes; family Cyprinidae; genus Gymnocypris; species Gymnocypris eckloni. Next base: position 33,439,612 of record CM050415.1, on the reverse strand, counting down.
GCTTTGGTAGTCTAGCCAGTCTCATAGTCTCAGCTATCCAAGCTGCTGATCCACAATGAAACCATCAAACCAGACCAGCGATAATTAATTTCATGTTATGGCCGATATTAAATTAAATACTATTTTTGTCTAAATACATTAAAAATAAAGCTAAAATCAGCCATTTTAAATACTACAAGTAAATTTAGGCATCACAACATTGCTTTATGCACAGTATTAAGACAAATGTATGTTATAGTATACACACAGTCTTTACTATATATTCAGTATACAATGATTTAAAGGGCTAGTTTCACCCAAAAATGTTGTTAGTAATTACTCACCCTCATGTTGTTCCATACCCTTAAGACCCTCGGTTTTTTGGGGGGAACACAAATTAAGATATTTTTAATGAAAAATGAGAGCTTTCAGACCTTCCATAGACAGCAATGCAACTGACACATTCAAGGCCCAGAAAGGTAGTAAGGACACTTTGTTAATGTGTATCAAAGTCTGAAATGGAAGAGAAGAAATAGTTGAATACAGTCATTATATTTGTTTTCTTTGCACTAAAAGTATTATTGTAGCTTCATAAAATTTAGGTTGAACCACTGATGTCACATTAACTCTTTTATCGATGTCCTTACTACCTTTCTTGACCTTGAACGTAATACTTCTCTTGCTGTCTATGGAGGGCCTGAAAGCTCTCGGATTTCATAAAAAAAAAATGAATTGTGTTTCAAAGATGAACGAAGGACTTACGGGTTTGGAATGACATGAGGGTGAGTAATTAATTACAGAATTTTCATTTTTTGGTGAACTATCCCTTAAAAACATATAGTACACAAGACATTTTTCGAATCTGGTGTATGACAGTATGCAGTATGGATAGCATGCAAAGTAATACAGTATGCAGCTGTGGTTTTGAATTTAAGATGGTCTTGAAGTTCTTGTAGAGTAATTTAGCCTTAACTTGAAGCTGCTCAGGAGGTTCATTTAACAGCTATTTTACACCCCGTCCTGCATGCTTTCTTTCTGTTCTCGTCTGTGTTCCCATCTTTGTTTCTTAGGAAGGCAGGTAGATAAAATATCTGCTCTCTCCTGTGTAAACCGATCATTGTGCGCTTATTTCATGCATGCACGACTGAAAGGTAATTCAAGAAACCCATTTTTCCCTCTTTCTAAGCCTGTCCTCTTTTTGCCTGCCCCTCCTGGCAGCAGGTACGGCAGCTGGCTGCAGGCCCAGTTTGTGGCCCTTTTTCATCGACTCGGATGCTCTGTGTGAAGCTCAGTATATCACATGCTGCAAATTACAACAGTGACTTCATTGAAAAGGCAGGGACTGTTTACATCTATTGTAAGTCTATTGGACTGACCACACATCTGTCATCTCCTCAACCAGCCGACTGGGCTCATGAAGACTGGGTTTCACATTGACAGAGACAGTGGGATTTCATCACTGTTGGCTGACAAATGCATTGCAGACATGAAGACTCAGGTCAGTCAATATAGAGCAGTGCATTAGATTATCAAAAATAGATGAAACTGATTAGTTCAGCAAACTGTCTCATACAAAAGACCATTGTCTATATTTTAAGTGTAGTTATATGGTTGTTTTTCAATCAGAGAATCTCAGAACAAAATTCAGTGAATCGTTAACCATACATCTTATACATGCATGCATAATTATGTCCATCCATCAAGTTTTGCGAGGAGAAAGTCAGGTGTCAGTAAATATTGAGAGAACATGATGACAGACAGAGAGTTCCTTGAAAGGGAGCAGATTTATTAAAACCCTGCTAATGTTCCGTCTGATTGGTTTGTTTAATTTGACTGCTCAGTGCATCTGCATTTTCTCTCATTTCGTCCCCGTCGTTCTGTCACATGATGAAGTCTTGCCTGGATGAGGAGTGCATGAGGCATGGAGGAAGTTGGCTGGCTTTCAAAAAGAAAAGAAAAAACAGGAAATGAGAGTAGTTATCAGCACATTGCAGATCATGTTTCAGCACTATATGTGTTTGTGGTTGTCACCTGCATGGGAAATCAATGTATCATTGCCTGTAGGCTACTTGTAGAGCTATGTTTTATTTATGTCTTCATTTACATTGTAGATGGTTCTTGAAAATCACATCACTGCTTAACAGAAACATTAAAGCAATAGTTCACCCCAAAGTGGATTTACTACCCCTCATGTTCTTGTAAGTTATATTATTTTCTAAATGTTTAAAGAGGGATCTTAAAATGTAAAAATACAATATTTTTGCTGTTGATGATTTCAAGAGGTGCCGTTAATTGCATATTGGTTTGATGCATGTCAACTCAAGCCACTATATATGATTTAAAAAACTGCGTCTGTCAGAAAGATTTATAAAACAAAAGTCGCTTGTGAATTCATTGAATTGCTCAGAGCTGTCGCTTAGTTCACAACTCCCTTTCTGAACCGTGAGTCATTTTTTGGTTATGTCCGTTTCAAAATGAATCACTGTGTGTGACAACTAAAGATTTTGGCTCCTAAACATTTTATGTTCTGAGTCAATTTCTCTCTAGTAATTTTTTAAGCTTGAAGCCATGATTTAAAGGCATAGTTCACCCAAAAATAATTTACTCATTTTCTTAGAAGTCATATTACTGCAGAAAAATTAAAGCAGGGATCCAGCCTGTGAATAAAATTGACGCAAATGCAAAAATAAATAAATTAAACGCCTATCTTCTTGCTATGTGTGATCCTGTGAGGAGGCATTAATGTTTAGAGTACATGCCAGTGTTTTCCAATTGCATGAACACAGCAGGTGTCTGATTGGAACAAATGAATCTAATGAACTGGTTCTTTTTAACAAGTCAGTCAGAAAGATTCACAAAACTTGCTTGTGAGTTAGCGCTTTGAATCGGACTCACTGAGTCAGTGAACTGCTCAGCCTCAGAGTCAGAAAGATTCACAAAGCAGCCTCAAACATGTCTGGTTCAAAGTGAATCACTGTATTCGGCAACTAAAGGCATTTGGCTCCTAAATATTTCATGTTCAGAGCCAATTACTCACTACTTGTTATTTCTTTAGTCTGGAACCCTGATTAAAGGGATGGTTCACCCAAAAATGAAAGCTGTCATCATTTACTTCTTCCAAACTCTTATGACTGTGTTCTGAGGAACAAAGAAAATACTTAGCATACAGTATTAACTTGCATGGATCTATAGTTATTTACCCTTAACTGATTACCCAACATGCATACACTCATGTGCACTCTTAAAAATAAAGGGATTCAAATCAAATCACTTTTATTGTAACATCACCACAGCACATGTGCCTTGGTGAGTGAAATTCTTGAGAGCGTGCTCCAGACAGTGCAGAAACAATTTACATATAGACAGTACATACTTACAGACTTATACAGAAGAAAATGTGTACAGAAGAATACACATACTTATACTCAGTACACACAGTGTACTATTAAGACATACTTACAGTTATCAATACACGTTATACACCGTATGTACATTCTGCATTTTGTACACCTATATACACACAATAATATGCGAGGGTGCAGCAGATTATACATAAACTGGATACGCAATGTCATGGATGTGCATTGGATGGTATCCAGTGGTAGCAGATAGGTTGTTGTGTTAGTGCAGTGTGTGCGTGTAGTCCAGTTGAACTGTGTTAAAGTGCAGAGCATGGCATATCATAAAGTGGGGGTGTGCTGTAGGGTGTATTAGTTTTTACTGTTCATTAGCCTGATAGCCTGAGGGAAAAAGCTATCCCTTTTCGTTGTCTTCCTGAGGGCAGCAGAGAGAGCAGTCTGTGGGACGGGTGGCTGGAGTCTTTGATGAATCTCCGGGCTTTTCTTGTACACCGCCTGGTGTAGATATCCAGGAGGGAGGGAAGCTCACCTCCAACAATGTGGCGGGCAGTTCGCATGACCCTTTGCAGAGTTTTGCGGTTGCCAGCGGTGCTGTTTCCAAACCAGGCGGTGATGCAGCCGGTCAGGATGCTCTCCACAGTGCAGGTGTAGAAGGACCTGAGGATTCTGGGGCTCGTTCCAAACTTCCTCAGCCTTCTCAGGAAGAAGAGACGCTGATGTGCCTTCTTCAGCACTGCATCTGTGTGAGCAGACCATGTGAGATCCTCGGTGATGTGAACACCGAGGAACTTAAAGCTGGTCAACCCGCTCCACAGGTGTCTTGTCGATGGTGATGTGTTCTCTGCTCTGTCTCCTGAAATCCACCACCAGCTCCTTGGTCTTGTCGATGTTGAGTGAGAGGTGGTTCTCCTGACACCATTTAGTCAGGGTACTCACCTCCTCTCTGTAGGCCGTCTCATCGTTGTCAGTGATCAGGCCTATCACCGTTGTGTCATCAGCAAATTTGACGATGACGTTGGAGCTGTGTGTGGCTGTACAGTCGTGTGTGTACAGGGAGTACAGGAGTGGGCTGAGGACGCAGCCCTGAGGAGCACCAGTGATGAGGATCAGGGGAGATGAGGTGTTGTTGCCCCTTCTGACCACCTGACATCTGCCTGTCAGGAAGTCCAGGATCCAGCTGCACAGAGATCTGTTCAGTCCCAGAGCCTGGAGCTTCGCAACCAGTGTGGCAGGCACTATGGTGTTAAATGCAGAACTATAATCCACGAACAGCATCCTCACATAGGTGTTCTTATTTTCCAGGTGGGAGAGAGCAGTGTGCAGGGTGAAGGCAATAGCATCGTCTGTGGAACGGTTACTGCAATATGCAAATTGTAGTGGTGCCAAGTGTTCACGATGCCATAGAAGAACCTTTTTGTCTAAATGGTTCCATTAAGAATCTTTTAACATCCGAAGAACCTTTCTGTTTCACAAAAGGTTCTTTGTGGTGAAAGAAGGTGTTCAGATTATAAAAAGGTTAGGAAGAGATGGTTCTTTAACCTGTTAGCCAGCACTCCCCATTTTGGGATTTTGGGACTCACAGTTGAAAAAGATGTACCCAACTTAAAATTATAACGGGTGCTGAATTCATTGTGCGCAATTTTGGTGTCTTTGCCAAGAAGACCCTTTGGGCTTTACTTGGGATGCACCGGTTGACCGGCCAAAGATCGGAACCGGCCGGTTTTTGCTTATAATGCGCGATCGGCAACCGGCCGGTTTTTGTCTTTTTTTCGGCCGATTTTTCCGAAAGTGCGAACATGTCATTTGTGTGGAAGACATTCGGCAGGAGCACAACAAACACAGAAAAACAGATACAATGAAGCGAACAACCGTTGGTGTAACATTACTGGCACACAAATAAGAGCCGCTTTCCTTTGCTGCTCTAGCTGAAGTTGCTAGTGATGGGTCGGTCTTGAACGATTCATTCATTTTGAACGAATCTTTAATGAGACTCGAGAAGAACGAGTCGTTTCGGGGAGTGATTCGTTCAGTCGCGCATGCGCACCATCCTAAAGGTTCTGTACTGGAATTAGTTCACCTGTTTCGAGTCTTCGGGTTTTTCGAGTCGTTCGTTCATCGCGTGACTAATGCAGTATGAGCCGGAAAGATAATTGATTAGTTTACTTTTGAGTCTTCGGTTTTTCGAGTCGCTCGTTCATCTTGAACGAGACTCAAAGGTCTGAGTCGGTAAAATGATCCGAACGTCCCATCACTAGAATTTGCGCGAGCGTATCTGTCCACGCCCTGCACAAGAATAGACCGTGAACAGTTGTTCAGCGCAGCTTCTCACGTGTTGGATGAGAAAAGAAACAGACCAACTTGTGACAAAGCTGAAATGCTACTTTTTGTAAAGAATAAAAGCGTTCAAACGTATAAACGCCAGTTCTGTACAAGATTATTATTTTTATTTTACCTTAAAATTACATTGACTTAATTCGATTTAACAAGCACGAGCTGTAGCATCTTTGTTTTTGCTCGTTGCACTAAACAGTATTTGATGTAACATTTTGGAATAATTTATTTATATAGCCTACTTTGGTTTTATTTAGTTTCACTGGTAAATACCTTTTTTCTTTTACACCAATTTTAAAAATGACAACAAATGTTGATTAAGTAACATCTTTGTTTGGACTGTTGAATGTGTGTTGGTTGTGTTGTTTAGATTGTAACTATGCAAACGTTGCCTTTCATTTCAAATGGTTACTGTTAATGTTTTCATTTAAGGCCAGTTTTATGTAGTTTCAACCCAATTTAAAAACCATCTTGGTCCATCTTCAACTGGGGTGGCAAATGAGAGGCAGAACTTGTAAAGATGCTTGTTTGTTTTTTCTAATAAAATATATTGATAGGCATTTAAAATTTGTTTAATATGCTATATCCATTAAAATAAAAGCTTAAGAACATTTTGAATTTTAAATAATTTTAATCAAAAACTTGTGACACAGCCACTTATGTCTATGTCATATTGACGTAATTATAACACCACAGACCTTATAATGCAAGTTACTAAAGGCTCTGTGTTACCAGAAAAAGCATTAACACCAGAGACAGTAACACCACATACAAATCAGCTTAGACTTTTCTAAAATGGAGGCTACCATCATGATAATTTCAAGATCAGGGGACATTTTGGAAATATCAACAAGAATGTATTTATATTTTTTTTTATTAAAATATGCCAGATCCGCAAGTTATCAACATAACACCACATAGACTAATGACAACACATGAAATTGTCAGAGATTTAGCTAGCTAAATTCATAAGAAAGAATGTACTCCCCATGCACCCCTCGGATCACACATAGGAATACACATAGGAAGTAGTCCAAATAGAATTCTCCCTTTTCTTAAAGGGGTGACATCCATTGTTGAAACACCACAGACATGAATTTGCGGGGCAACTTTTTTCTTAAATATATATATTTTTTTAACAATTAAATATTATACATGTTAAATAAAATCTATATTCACTATATAACCACTTTATTTGTGTTAGAATCTTTCATTATTTCTTGTTGGTTGCTTAAAGGAAAAAAAATCGGTATCGGAATCGGAATCAGCCAGTTTGCTCAAAAAAATCGGTATCGGAATCGGCCACGAAAAATCATGATCGGTGCATCACTAGGCTTTACTATCCATCATCCAGAGTTGATAATGCTCAAAAAGATAAAAAGTTGTAGAGACTGAAGTGCCTTGAAAAAAGTGTACCACACTGAATGGAAAAAATAAATAATTGTATTTCATATAAAAATACATGAAATAAGTCCTGGAGCAATCCAGAAAAGTCATGGGTTGAAAGTCATATGTCTCATGAGTTTATATTTCAAATCTGAAGATAGATACCATGAAAATTTAGATTTTCCTGAGACTATATATAGCCCCCACCACGTTTGAGGAAAAATATTTATTTACCAAATGTATTGAAGAGTTCTACAAACTATTAAACTATTTTAGTTATTATACATACCACTACATGTTTTTCAATTATACAATTATTATAGACAGAATTTTAGACATTATTTAAGTGATTTATTTAATAAAAAAAACATACTATAGGAATTTGAGTAATAAAAAGAAAGAAAGAAATTGCTTTGTATGACTTATCAGCCACACAGATACTAATCATACAGATACAGCCACATTCCCCACAAAACACACATTAGGGGTGTAAATCGGATGGTTCATCAAGATTCGATACGATATTGATTCTCAAACCCAGCGATACGATATTTGCCGATACCTCAAATTTATACGATACGATTGGATTTGATTTGATACAGGAGTATATCGATCGATATATCGATATTATCATATTATATACCTATTTTAAACAACCATCTACATTTTTATTAACTCACAAATGCAACCAAAATATATAACATGAACATAAATCTAAAAATGCTACTATGGGCTCAGTGCTAAACATCTTTTCTACAGATAACCAAATTACAAGCAATAGCAGAAAATAAATACAATAGAAGAAAGACACAAGTTCAGTAAACAGTGCGTTTCAGGTTTTTCTGCTCAGTCTAAAATACATTTTCTGGTACGCTAAAGAAAGGTAATAATCAAATGTAAAATAACTGCATAGTCTTCACTGTATAAATTAAATAGCCTGTAAATTAATACTTTTTGATGTTACAAAGGTTATTTATTCAGGAGCAGTGAGCACTTGTATTTTTCTTTGACAGCATTATATTTATGATTAGTTTTCTTTCACTTTAAGAATGAAAGCACAGATTTAATATACTGATACACATGCCTTTTTTCTCCACTGTTTACATTAAGACTTATGCTATGCTTAACGACTGTTTACAAGGATATTAGCCAAAACATGCATTTTGATGCAGTTTTGTCTGAATTTATTCATCCATGCTCAAAAAAGCGGAGGAGAGCTCAATTTAGCTTTCAATTTGAGTTGACGCGGCTGTTTGTGTGCACGCGCTTCAGATGTGTGTGCGTAAGCGTTCTGTTCCGCCAACAATCCCGAGCGTCTTATATGCTTGCCTTGTGCCTTCGGGCAGTCCTTATATCGAGTCCTGATACGTGAGATTGAACGAGAATGCACGCATTGGTGGTAATGCATAGACGAACATTATATGAAAATGTGGACAGTGCCAAAATAAAGGTGCCATTTTATACGACAGATATCGATATTTTATGCGTGACATCGTTGCATCGTATCGTCATACATTGTATATCGATCCATATCGGTGAATCGTTACACCCCTAACACACTTACACATACATATTTTAAAAATGTTGAAAAAAAAGGTTTATTTTGTCAAAAAAGCCGATCGTTAAGTTCCGCCCCCATCAGATGACAGGCACGTCACAGCGTGCGTCACAGCCCTTGCGAGAGTGCGCCAGATTCAAATAAACAAATGTCTGCTTTTTTCCCTTTTATTTTTGGGGGATGGTCTCATTCTCATTCTGTGTAACACTGTATGCTGCAAAACCATGTAGTTTTTTACAACCAAGACGCAGTTTATTGAGCGTGAGCTATTCCAAAACAAATACAAACAAAAACTATCCCTGAAGAAAGGAGACGTAAACAAAGGAATATCTGTCCATATAACAATGTTATTGCTTCATTGGACCAAAGTACTTGATCTGATGTTGTTCCGTGGACCCTTACCTCTCGTACTAAACCGGGATTTACAGCAGTGGATGCGTTTGTGACTCAATATTACACAAAGCTGGTATGGACTAGGGGTCGACCGATTTGTGTTTTTCAGGCCGATACCGATACCGATTATTACAGATCAAGTAGACCGATAACCGATATTTTGAACCGATATACGTGTCTGGTGTAAAAATGAAAATGAATGCCAAAATTAATAATAACAAGAGCTCTGACAAAAAACGTTCTTTAAATGCTTTTAAACATGTCTTTAATTCAGAAAACTGTTAATAACAACAACATTAAATAAACAGTAATATTAATAATAACATAAGTGCAGGGATCACCCAGAAGCATTCTGTAAACATTTTGTAAAACTTAAAGTAAACGATTTAGGACAGTGATTATTCTCAACAAAAGTTGTAATAATTGTTGTAGTTGTATTACGATACAGTAATATATTCGGCTAAACCGAACTTATATTTTGACAGGTTGCCATGAGGACCTTTTAAGTTTCTGTAGCCTATGTATATATGATATGACGATCGTTTTACTCAAATGAAACCGTCAAATGCTCATGAAGTGACTCTCCGAGCAGTTCTGGGGATGTTGTTCGTGTATTTATGTCCTCATTTAGTGAGACGGCATATGCTGAAAACACTGCGAGCATCACGCGCTTCAGTATGTGTGTGTGCAGTAAATAAAACCGCACGTCTGTGTCATTCATTAACAGAGATGCAGAACATGCAGGATTCATATTTAAAGTGTTTTTGCGGCTTAATATTTATAGATACTAGTCCATAGCGCGAGTCGATTTAAGTGTACTGACCTACTTTTGATTAATTCATCCAAACTTGACATTCAATTCCGCTATACGGTAAAGTCCATTATATGACTGCATTCCGCGATTCCGGCATTTTCATCGCGGACATCATGGGTTATATTGAGGTGTTTTGCAACTTCAGCAACGTCTGCTGCTGCTTTACCTTTGAGAGACAACTGATGCGTGATCACTGAGGCAGCTCCAGTTAGCATGTGCGTGTGAGACTGCCTTCAGTTTTCCGCTGATTGGTCGGACTTGTGACTCTCTACATATCAGATGAGCGGTGGGGGAGATTGCTCTCAGAGATTGAGAGATCGCCTCACTCTCACAGAGTGTTGAATCCAGACAGGCTGCATCGAGCCAAATAGTGCATTTAAACATTAAATAGTTTCACCTGTATTATTTATTCACCAATAAATAATGTCACCTGTAAATAGTATGTTCGTTTGCATAAAAAAAAAAAAAATTATCGCCAAATCTGTTTTTAAAATGGCCGATATCGATAATCGGTAAAATGCTTAATATCGGCGCCGATAATCGGTCGACCCCTAGTATGGACTGCTTTTGTATTATGGATGTTTTGATGTTACTGCTTACACAAATTTAGCAAATACATTCCTTATAAGCTTTCCATCAAAAAACAGCGATCTATCGTCGATGCTTGAGGCTTAGACCTTCAGAATGATTTATAGTTTGTCAAGATTCATTTTGTCCCTTGTACTTTAATCTATCTGTAAACAATGACTTGCAAACAAAGAGCGTTCAGTGCGATGGCGTCCTCGTGCAGGTTAACAGGTTTTAAAGAACCTTTGACTGAATGGTTCTTTGTGGAACCAAAAATGGTTCTTCAATGGCATCGCTTGAAGAATCTTTTGAAGCACCTTTATTTTTAAGAGTATGGCAGAATTCTGACTGCAGTCAGATCAGTAGCTACAGGGTGAGTTTGTCTTTGCTGTGCTAGACTCTTGGCTCCGCACCCTGAAGACACTTGTTCCCACAGGGTAGAGTAAAGAACAGCGGGAACACTCAAACACTCTTTAAAAGTCCAGAAGACACAACCTTGACAGTACGCCAACCCTCTCAGCCAGGCGTCTGGCTCAGATTCAGACTGAGCAGCTAGTGAATGAGGTTGTGATGGGAAGACTGATCTCAGAACAGACCTGCAGATTGTTTTTAATGTTGTAATGACTGAGGTTGGGTCAGGATGATCAATCACCTTCTACCAACATGACAACCTCAACATGAGTTCCCTGTTTATGTATGTGCTACTATATGTTGTAGCTGGCACTGTGCTATAGAGAGCACTGCATGTTCCCATGTTATTAATAAAGCACTGTGTGTGCCTGTGGGCCTTATATACTACAGTAGACATCAAGATTTTTATGTTTTATTACATGTGGTTTTATTAGTAATACATTTGCCCTGTCCTCCCTGTGTTTGCAGGCTGTGTGACGAACGATTGTACTTGACTGTTCTGCTGTTATATAAATGTATCCCAAAACAGTCCAGTCTAGTTTTGCTCTGTTTTTTTAACTAAAAAAGACATCGGCCAGAGCAGTAAACAACTGAGATAAAAAAAACACCTGAAGGTGGTTCAAACATCAAAACACCTCGAAACAAAGCAGCATGCAACCAAGAGACGAGCAAAAACACATATACAGGAGTATGGAAATATTAGAAAATTCACTTTTCAAACTTTTATGAGAAAAGAGATTGACAGTGCAACAGATATTTACTCAGGAAGGATGCATTACATTTATCAAAATTGATAGTAAAGATAAACGATTTATATTCCATATAAATGCTTTCAAACTTGAGAATCCTGAATGATGAAGAGTATCACAGCTTACACAAAAATATCAAGCAGCACAGCCGTTTCTAACACTGATAATTACAAGAAATGTTTCTTGACCAACAAATCAGCATATTAGAATGATTTCTGAAGGATCGTGTGACACTGAAGACTGCAGTAATGATGCTTGACATCACAGGAATAAATTACATTTTATAAAATATATTGAAAAATATAATTAAATAGAAATCAGTTTTTCAAAATGAGATTGAGCTTAAAATGCATATTACTAATCAAAAAGTCAGTTTTTATATATTTACGGTAGGAAATTTACAAAATATCTTCATGGAATATGATATTTACTTAATATTCTAACGATTTTTGGCATAAAAGAAAAATCAATAATTTGATACAATGTATTGTTGGCAATTGCTACAAATATACCCGTGCTACTTATAACTGGTTTTAGGGGTCCAGGGTCACATATATAATCTGTTTCTCTCTCTCAGTTGGATACTATTATTGTGAACTGACGCCTTTAAAGCAACCAACAACACCAAGACTTGATGACCGCCAATTTGCTTGATCGCTAGAAAAAATCTTGCTAAATAATGCCTTTAGCACCTTATAAAGCCTGTCAACTTTCTCTTCGGTTGTTTGCTTTACAGTGCAGGAGTTGTAAATGCGTCTTTGGTATTATAATGGCCTGTAGATAAGCTTGTTGCTAACTCTATCCTGGCTTTCTCTCTACTCAAGGTGCCAGTACTGCTGGTACACAGATGGCTTCGATACGATGGCAACTAGTGCCATGAAAGTGGAGGAGGCGTATACGTTGTGTGTTTGTGTGCGTGCGCACATGCTGTGTGCGTGTGGACACACTGTGTGTAGGATTTGGTCATGTGCAAATGGAAATAGCATCCTTGTTTTTGGCTGTCATGTTGATTCAATCTGATGCTTGAGGTTATTTGTGAGATCCTGTGCTGTGAGCACTGTGTGTGTGTCTTTCTAGCAGTGCAGTGTTATTATTCTGTATAGGATTGGAATCTGGAGGTAAACTATGCCAGTACTGATCTCAAGACAGTTCCCTAAAAATTCTCTGAGAGACCCTCCACGGTCCACTACTTGAGGGGCAGGATACTGTAAGCAGATCAGCCGCAGGTGGAGCACTCCTCATGCTGACAGTGCAGAGCTCTGTGCTTCCAGTTGGCTTTTGGTGCTGTTTGTAGTTAAATTATTCAGATTACAGCCCTCATTCAGTTGATTCAGAATACTTTCTGATGTGTGTGAAGTCGTTTTGTATTAATTGTATGTAATAATTCACTGATTTGACTCGTATGGATAATTGGCAAATGGGTAATATTCAAATTTATATATATTTTGTCTGAATAAATATATAATAAAACCCTAAAAGCTAAAACCAGCCATTTTAAGAGCTACAAATACATTTAAGAATCATAACATTGTACAGTATGAAAAAATCAATGTTCATTTTTATATTTGCTAAAGATTACATTTGACAGTGTTATTATTTATTATTGGGTTTAAAGATTGACTTTAAATGAGCGTTAGATGATGAACTAAATGTAACTTGTCAAACATGAAACTTTTTTATGTTAAATGTATATATTAAAAATGTATTCCTTATATACAGTATTTGTGCTGTTGAGAGGTTAAATTCAACTAAACCCCCAGAACCACTGGCCACATATAGGCCTAAACCTGGAGGATGAGGGGCAGTGACTGGTCACCATTCCATCAGTGCTTTTATTTCCATTTGCAAAACATATTGATCTCGGTGACACATCCATGCCACTGAGAGACTAAGCATGTGCTGTCAACTTTATACGTCAAGGTCTCTCTGTCTCTCTCTTTCTGTCCTCCACAGTTGTTGATAAGCGTAGGTGATTCTAGACCTACAGTATTTAGAGTTTGGACATCTTAATAGATTTTCCAATCTTTTGACAATTTTTGACAGTTTTATCTTTTTTTGATATTTTCAATTTATTATATATTATTATTAAATAATATATGAAAGATTTAAAGTGCAAGATGTAAAATACAGTAAAAGAAAAAGGGCATATTTCTATTGGCGCTGATAGCCTCAGGAGAAGCACACGGACATGTAGTTCTATTGCGCTTTGGGTGTCCCAAGTTCCAATCCCAGCTCATGGACCTTACCTGATCCCGCCTTGCCTTCCTCTCTCTCTCCCACTTCACTTTCTGTCTATCAACGGTTCTATCAAAATAAAGGTAGGACTAAATATTTAAAAGGGGGCATATTTGTGCAGTTTTTCACTACAGTAGAAATTATATTTAGTTTAATTTATTAGCAACAATGTAATTTTTACTTTAATTTGAATGCATTGTCAGGGCCGTCCTTAGCTGATGCGGGGCCCGGTGCGAGGTCCGTTCTCAAATGCATTCTGGGGGTGGGGGGCCTTCCCCCTCGGTCCGTTCTCCGCTGGGCCCCTCAAAGCTGTGACCGCACCCTGTGTATGGTAATGCATGAAAAACAGTAACGGTTGAATTCACACATAAGCATCTAAACTCTACTTATTTACAACTGGGACTCTTAAACATTTCTCTTAACATTCTCATTTGGAACGATTGTGAAATAAGTCAAATTACATTCTTAATGTGATGGCGATAAAATAACTAAATTAAATTCTTCACAATTTTGTTGACTATTGACAAAATTATTCTGTACAGTCTTTCATCTTCACCCCTCCTCTGCAAACATCTGTGTTTAACTCAGCTGTCAGTACCCAAATCTGTGATCGCCTCAGCCCCATTAAAAATCAGGGATTGTGTAATCTCTTTCTCCATGTTTCTGAAAACAGTTTGACACATTGACTGTTGCTACATACAGTTGAGACTCACGTCATTGGTTGCAAAATGTTGCACAGATTGAGTGGATAGCGTGCGGTGGGCCTTGGGCTGGAACATGGTTTCACTATATTTTGATTAGAAATTAACAAAAAAATCAAATTTTGTTTGTAAATCCATGTCTGTACTCCAGTCCAGGATTTAATTGATCCATGACCACGTTCTATTTTATTGACACACATTGTGACTGAAAGGCTGAAATCCTAGAATTGCTTTGAGATACTCTACAAAAGTTTGGGTTCAGTAACTTAATTAGAAGTAGAAGTAATTTCTTTATGGTCACTTTGGTCAATGTAATGCATCTTTGCTGAATACAAATATGTATAATGTTGCAAACGATTTCTATTTCAAGCAAATTCTGTTCTTTTGATCTTTCTATTAATCAAATAATCCTTAAAAAATATTTCAAGAGATCCGCAATAATATTAAGCAACACAACAGTTTTTAACACTGATAATAATCCAAATCAGTATATTAGAATGATCTCTGAAGAATCGTGTGACACTGAAGACTGGAGTAATGATGCTGAAAATACAGCTTTACTATCACTGGAATAAATTACATTTTAAAATATATTCCAATAGAGAAGTTATTTTAAATTGTAATAATATTTCAGAATATAACTGTTTTATTGTAGTTCTGATCAAATAAATGCAGTTGAGTTTTCTAGAGTGAAATTGGAGCATTTGTAATTGGTTCAAGCTGACTGGACAATTCACCTGTCACTCAAATTTCCCCACCCACACAGACAGAAGTCATATTTTAATCCATGACGAAATAATATTGTAGGTCACAGAACCTATAGATGAAAGACAAATGTTAATTTAAAAGGCGGGGAAAATGAAGCAAGAGGAAGAACAGTGCACGATTGAATAGATTATTGCAGCTGGCCTTTTCTGCCTTTAATTTCTGAATAGAAGAGTTTGTTGTACTGTTTTTTTTCTCCATTTATTGCGTGAGTCACAACAGCCTCACCTCCCCTGCTCCCCATCAGCCTTCTCAATGTGTGTGTGCAGGATGTTATCCTGAGGCATCTCAGCTGCATTCCAGCCTTTATCCCAGCATCTCTAGTGTGTGTGTGTGTGTGTGTGTGTGTGTGTATGTGTGTAAACGTGGAATAGTTGAGGTATTGTTGAACTTGAGGTATTGTTGATGAGAATGCTGACTGTTGGCATTTGTGTGTGTGTTTGTATGTTTCAGAGATGTGTTTGTTATTGTGTGATCTCTCTGGGCTGAACAGTGATTCAGATCCTTGCGGAGATGCACACACACACACACACACACACACACACACACACACAGTTTGTAGGTGTTTGTAGATGATTTTCTTAATTAGAAATATAGCTGAGTAGCAAACAGTAAAAAATGTATGAACCCCCTCTCTCCTTGTAAAAACAGTAGGGTGCTGTAAATACTATAAATATTATGAGGAGAGAGAAAGAGATTGTGCACTAGTTATGTTTTATTTTGACCACAAATTCTATTTCCTTGACAACAAGCAATGTCATAAGCAGGCATGCATGGAATCTGCACGCATATATTTCCATTGAGTCGAAACTCACAAATTTGTACACATCTTCAATCCCTTATATTTCAACCAATTTACTATCTGTAAGAGTTTAGTACAACTGTGTAACACATTTGACCATGTTCTCCCAGAAACGGCAAGATCGTGCCTGTCTGGTCATAAGTATTCAGACACACGCAAAGCTGTTGGATTGCTCTTCGAGAGTGAGAGAGTCAACATGTGAGATGAAGAACAGACAACTGGCAGGGCTTTACTAGATTCGTCCACACACACACACACACACACTCACACACACACACACACACACACATATACTTTTGTTTTAACAAGCTGTGTGTGAATTGGAAAATAAAAATGAATAATTATGACCTGTAATCAAAATGTCCCCTTGGCCATGTGTTTAATCGTCTCCTTAGTTTGTATATGATGAATATTCACAAGTTTAGACAGATGTCGATGGCTCATGGAGGGTGGTGTGCTGACAGAGAGGAAAGGAAACAAGATGAGGAAACTGCGAGAGAGAGAGAGAGGTGGATAAATCTTTGGGAAATTATGTTAAATTAAAGGATACACATGATTAAGTCAGAGTAGTGAGCCATTTATCAAACATTAGCACAAATAGAAACCTTAAACTGCAGATTGCAAGAGAGTGGTTGACTGGGACAAAAATGTACATTTTTTTTTTACATTTGTAAACATTTTCCTCATAATCTGGATGACAGCTATTTAGCACACAGTTCAGCAGCTGCAGGAAAAATAGACATTTAAGTGTTTTAACCATACTTAACATATTTACACTACCATTTAAACGCTTGGGGTTTAAAGTCTCCAATGCTCTCAAAGGCTTCATTTGTTTGATGAAAAACACAGTAAAAAACAGTAACGTTATGAAATGTTATTAACATTAAAAAGAACAGTTTTTTATTTTAATATATTTTAAAAGGTAATTTATTCCTGTAATGGCCATTGGTCATTACTCCAGTCTTCAGTGTCACACGGTCCTTCAGAAATCATTCTAATATGCTGATTTGAAAACATTTCTTATTATAATAGTTGAAAAAAAAATTCAGGGTTCTAGAAAGTTAAAAATAACAGTTTAATGCATCCTTTTATAAGTTTAATGCTTGCTTACTGAATAAAAGTATTAATTATAGTGGTGGGCCGTTATCGGCGTTAACGCTGCGTTAACGTGAGACTCTTATCGGCGATAAAAAATATCGCCGTTAATCTACTCTCAAAGTTGGGTTGGGAGCTGGGTCTATACTACGCAAGCTATGATGACTTTCACCCTGATATTTTAGCGGATGTATACCTAGCGAATTGCACTGTAGGGGCGAGAACGAGTCTTGAACTAGAGGCTCGCAGTCCGTGATGGACAGATTGTTAACGGCTGGTCTATGTGGTAATACAATCGGGCAGGACATCCAAACACTCACCTATCATTCATCAACCTCAAATATGGCTTTTCCTCAGAAAGATGTATGTAGTAGCAACTTTACATGGCCGCTCAATATGATGTTAACCTAGAGAAATGTGCGCTATTGAAGTGTTTGTGTGGAAGGCTTGCTGCAGGACAGGCTCCGTGCGCTCACTTGCTCTTACATCTCCGCTATTCTTGGTCATACAGATAAAAGTAGCCTAATACATCTTTCAATCTGTAAAGACTCTACGTTTATTTGTGTGCACTCAGAATAACAACGTAAACGCTATGCGCTTTTAAGCAAACAGGATGCGCTTTAGGTCTCATGTGAACTTGAGCGAGAAACTTCAAACTCGAATATATCTAAAAATACAGTACATAGAAAAATATATCTATAGAGAGTGAAATGTCAAAAAAAAAAAATAGAAGACGTGTGTTAGCATGGATGATTTACATGAAATTTAATCTGTGCAACACTGTGCATAATAAGATGGCTTTCAGTTCAATATAATAACAAAAAACGACATTTTGGGTTTTTATTCAACTAATAAGGTGGGCACGCTGTGATCTGTACTATATTTTTACTGTAATTGACAGTTATCGGCAAAAAAAAAAAACACGGGAGTGGGAGGGAATGGGAGTCATTCTTCCGGGAGTGGAACGGGATTTTCCTCCAGTTTTTTCGTGGGATTGGGACGGGAAGAGATTAAAGTTTGTGATGCATTTTGGAAACAGGAGATGAGCCCCTGGTCTAATGCGCCACCTGGTTTAAGAAACCCGTTCTCAAAGACTTACTTTTAGTCATTATTTGGGTAGCACACATATTCTGAATGCCTTCGGCAGAATTCAAATGAGCCATTTTAATCTAGATTAATCTAGATTAATTCCAAAATTAATCTAGATTAATCTAGATTAAAAAAATTAATCTATGCCCACCTCTAATTAATTATAAAAAAAAAACTAAAACTTAATGACCCAAGTGGTAGTGTATAAAACTGCTTCATTTTGTAGCTCATTTATAAATCAAATCTAGAATCTAGAAAATAATTTACTCTCTTTTTATAGTGTAATTTAATTCATACTTATAAAACAAGTATGAACTGTTGTATTTTTGTTCTCAAATTTACGTAGTGTGTTTCTGGCCTCATTCTTACTGAAAACTGAAATTGTGTAAAGAAAAAGTCATTTCCGCTCATTAAGTTATCTAGTCTTTTAAAGGAGAAGCATTTGTATGTATTGTGTGTGTGTGTGTGTGTGTGTGTGTGTGATTGAGAACATTGACATACACTGCTTTTCCACATACCATTTCCCTAGAGATTGCAGATCTATATGTCATCAGGCAGTGAAAGCATCTCCTACAACGTATAATCTGTCCCCTCAGAGTCCTTGACTCTTGGAAATGTTGTCCAGGCTGTCTAATGGCTGTTGGGCTAAATTGAATGGGTTTTCTATTGAATCTGGCCACAGCAATCCAGATGGCCCTGAGATACCCAGTAGGTTTGTGGGTAACCTCGTTTGTCTTGCCACTTCATGTAATCACTTTTCAGTGTGTTAGCTTTCTTTCTTTCTTTCTTTCTTTCTTTCTTTCTTTCTTTCTTTCTTTCTTTCTTTCTTTCTTTCTTTCTTTCTTTCTTTCTTTCTTTCTTTCTTTCTTTCTTTCTTTCTTTCTTTCTTTCTTTCTTTCTTTCTTTCTTTCTTTCTTTCTTTCTTTCTTTCTTTCTTTCTTTCTTTCTTCAGACTGACTTGATAACCAAAGCATTTTTAGCCAGCTGAAAATAACAGGTGCTCTGCTGAAAATGCCAGCGCAAGTTGCGCAACATTTAATTTTTTTCAGTTGAGATGCTTTATTTGCTATAATACAGAACTGTCAATTTGATTTTACAGACAGTTTATTTTTTAATATAAAAATGTTGACACAATGTAAAGTAATTGCTCTGGCCCTTGCTTTAATTGATGTTGTTCCGTTGTTGTGCTTGTTGTTGTTGTTGTCTGTTGCTGTTGTATAAGCAGGATGTGGCGGTTGGACGGGGTGGTATTTGTCCCGCCCCTCCTCCACTGTGAATGGACAGCTGGGTAAAAAGTGACAAAGTTGAATATTATTCAACTCTTGGCACTGAGTGCTAAACGCTCAGTGCCTCATCACACTCCTGGCTTTATAAAAATTCCCATTTAAAACAACTGAAAAATGTTCTAGCCTTGGGGGAAAAACGCTTTGTTGGACACACAAGCCTAAGGGCTTGGACCAATATCAACACATCAGTATTTTAAATTATTCATCCTTAACAAATTACCCATGGCTCCGGTGAGGGCTAATAATATAATATAATATAATATAATATAATACATGGGTGGGTCACGTTTTGTCTGTGTTGTGGGAACCAAATGCATTCATAAGGATAATAACAGGATGAAATCATTGTTGAGACCAGGCAATGGCGAGTTAAGTAAAATACTAAATAATGTCTTAATGAAAAATTAAAATCCAGAAAAGTTTCTGTGAGGGTAAGACAGATCAGTAGCTCAGTACAAACAGTCAAGGGAAAGTCCCCATCATGATAGAAAAAAAACATGCTTGTGTGGGTGTAGGGTGTATTTGATAAGAAAGTTGTAACTGAGGAGACGGGAAATCAAATGCGATCTGGTAAACTGTTTTGTCTTTTGACTGAAAGTAACTCAGCTGTTGAAAAGCTACAGTGCGGGATACAAACACACACATACACGCAGAGACATGTAAATATACTCATGCACAGAGACACAGAACATGCATGCAGACATGGATATTTATGTGTAGACTTATTCAAAATCTGTCTTATTGCTTGAGATGAGGGCTTTTTATGCATTTTTAAATGTGTGTGTGCATGCAACTGTCATAAGTACTCTCTGAGTTTGATTCTGAGGTCAGATGAGGTCAGGATTCCTCTGTTATTCTGCTGACTCAGCACACAAGGCCAGAGAAACAGACCCATCCCCTGCCGGGCAGCTGATTCCTGTCTGTGCTGCATTCCAGAGCCCCAGGTCTCCCCTTAAGCCAGTCTCCTTATGTGCAGATAACATACTGTATATTCCTGTCAGCAGTGGATGGTTGTATCAGTATGACGGCTCCCTTTGGCAATTACAATCATTAGGCTCTGTTTCAGCCTTTCAGGTTTGTCTATCCAGAAGGCAAATTTTTACCAGAGCTGTTAAAAAACATTGTACAAGCTGTCCATTTGTTCATTTTTAAGCTGGATATTATGCCAAATAATTTTCAAGAATCTAAAAATAATGGACATTGTCTCTAATGTGTAACTATCTTTGTATGTGCACAGACAGTTATGCATATCTCAATGAGAGCGGCTTTCATTTTCTGCACCTCTTGCAATTTGCAAAGCATCTGCGTGCATTTAAGATTTTCCAGTTAAGCTGGCATTTTCTCCATCTGAGTCATTCCTCTGCTTTAGTCGTGCTTTAGTCATCATTGTCATACTAACATGACCCAAAAAAGCAACTGGTTGGTGGATTGGACCAAGCACACTTGGGTTTGCAAGTAATCAAAGATCACTATTTTGATTCATGAT
Source organism: Gymnocypris eckloni scoliostomus (assembly GCA_027564155.1). Classification (NCBI taxonomy): domain Eukaryota; kingdom Metazoa; phylum Chordata; class Actinopteri; order Cypriniformes; family Cyprinidae; genus Gymnocypris; species Gymnocypris eckloni. The sequence continues at coordinate 33,418,606 of CM050415.1, read as the reverse complement.
TCAGGTCACCAGCTCAGTTAAACAGTTTTCAGTGAGCTTACACTTTTTATTATATTCGCTAGAACCCATTTCTCGATACTTAGGTCATTTTTTTGTCATTTTACATGTGGACTAAACCATGGATAATTTTTCATGGCTTTGGCACAAAATACATTCATTGACTTGATCTTTCAAATTACATGAATTCTTTTCTCACTCCCACACAACCACCATCAAAATGATGTACAAACTATGTTTTTTTTTCAAAAATCATATCAGTACATTATCCTACATACATTTATACAGTAACACCATATTGAAATCTGTACCAGATCTAAAAAATGAAATGCTATCAAAACAATTAGATGTAGCTGCTGGACCCCTACACATGTGTTAGACTTTCTATTTAATTACCATCTATAAAAAAGGGGACAATTCTTGTTTATAGATATATATATATATATATATATATATTACTAAAGAAAATGTAGACACACTTTATTTTAAAGACCAGTTATTAACTATTAGCTGTGATTTTTGCCTCAATAAACTGCTAATTACTGCTTACTAACAGTTAGTAGTAAGGTAGTTGATAAGTTTAGGTATTGGTGAGGATTAGGGATGTAGAATATAATCATGCTTTATAAGTACTATTAAACAGCCAATATGCTAGTAATAGGCATGCTAATAAGCAACTAGTTAATTGGTCCTTATACTAAAGTGTTGTCGATAACATATACCACTACCTGTTGTTAGTGTTTTAGGTTGTTGTTTCATGAGTGACAACGTGTGTTTATTCAGTGACAGTCTTTCCTAATGTCGAGATGCATGAAGTTTTAAAGCATTTTGTCGCACACACAGTTTCAGTTGTTAGAGCAACCAGTTCATTCAATCGAATTTATTTCATTTATTTTTAACCTTTATTTAATCAGGAAAGAGCTCTCTGCGATTGAAAAATATTTTACAGCAGTGTCCTGGCCTAGAGAGGCAGCCCAGTGTAACACAAAAACCTCTACAAACATAAAACGTGCAACATTAAAAACATTTACAAATCATTGACTCGTGACTTCAATTGTCGAATGGTAGCTTTAAAAGGTCTCAGAGATACCAAATTGTATACCTTCAATTTCATTTTATTTGAATCTAGAGTCATAAAACTGTCAGTCTATGATTCTACAGTGATATTAAAATCCTAGTTTCGCTGAGGGTGCTGTGTGCAGGTGAAGGCTGGTTTTGTTTCACTTAGTCTTTGTACTGAGAACAAGGGGGAAGTCTGAGGGAGAAGTCCTTGACTTTGCCATGTCAACCATGTTTTAAAAGGCATCATCATATTGCCTAGCAACCAGCCTTTCCTGTACTTCCTCTGGCCACTGTTTCTGCAATGATAGAAAGTAGGCAATGCTGCTATCACGGACGCCCAGAAAGACATATGCACATATATGTGAAAACTGTCAAATGCATGTTTGTAAAATATATAAATTAAAGATATATGTAAATATATTTTGTATAGAAAATCAAATATATACTATAATAATATATACTATGTGTATACTATTCTTTTTAGCACATGCTGCTTAGTATATATTACACTATCGCCTGGTTTCACAGACAGGGCTTAGACTAAGCACAGCAAATTTGAAAGTGTTAAATTAACACTCACAGTGAGAAAATTAACACTTTTTCGGGGTTTATATAGGTCCACACTAAATAGAGTTAAACTAACACTTTAAATAGTGTTACTTTTTTTACACTTGCATAGAGTAAGAACAACACTGTAAGTGTTCACCATTAACACCACTAGTGTTTTTCCCTCCCCTCATTTACAACAAGTTAGTGTTGAAACTACACTAGGTGTGTCAATATCGGAAACACCAAGAGACTTATTTCCACACTAATATAGTGTTCATACAAACCCTGATTAAGGTCAAGGTAATCTGTGTTCGACTAAAAATAACTGCATTAAGTAAAACAAAATAATTCACAAAGTCAACATGCTGTATCAGTTTGAAATTTTATTTTTAACAGATGTAGCAATTACACCAACACAAAAGAAGGTACAATATATTCACCATCATCTGACCCATATAAACACTGCAGATCAAAAAAGGTCTGTAGAACTTCAAGCGGTTGGCTTTTACAAGTTCACCCAACTCACAATATCTCTGTACTTTAAACGCGTGATGATGTTCTGAAAAATCCTGCCCTTAATCCTTCCTGATCCAAGTAGGAATGGCTGGTGGCCCTCCCTCCCACTGAGATGGCCTTCAATACTGGTGCAAGACTGAAAAAAGCACAAACAATTAGATTAAATAAACCAGAAAAAAAAAGTAATTACAATGTGAAATAATAAATGCATAATAAGAAAAAAAAACCTGTAACACACCTTAACCCAATCTGTGGCAAACAAAACCAGTTGATATCATGCTTTGTGTATTACAGTGACAGGAAAATGTCATTAAATGAATTATCACCCCTCCACACACAAAAATAAATAAATGAACTAATTACATTTGCTGATACACCCTCAACCAAACCAAGCCATGTGACTGACTTACTTCATTAGAACACAAACAAAGGGTTGTACATGGACATCCGAGAGCTGTAGGTCAATATAATGCAAGTGAACACGTGCAATCAGTTAGAGTCCAAAAGGAACATTTAGACACATTATGCCAGTGATTTTCAATCCCTGTCCTGTGGACACGCCACTTTGCATGTTTTAGGTCTCCCTTATTCAGCAAATCTGATTGAGCTCTTCACCTCATTAGGCAAGAGCTCCATTAAATAAAATAAAGGGTTAGTTCACCCAAAAATTTAAATTTACAGAAAAGGTTGTTACCCACAGTGTTGGGCAGCCATTAACTATCAGTATTTTTCATTTGTTCCTGCTATGGATGTCAATGGCTACCCAAAACAGCCAGTTCACAAACTTTCTTCAAAATATCTTCCTTTGCAGTACAAAGAAATGTATAGAGGTTTGGAACAACCTGAGGGGGAGTCAATGACAGAATTTTCCTTTTTGGGTGAACTATCCCTTAAGTATGTCAGGTCAGAGACACAAAATGTGCAGTGGGGTGAGTAAACTGTCACAATGACTTTGCAACAGTATTGTTAGTTTTACCTTATGGAAATGCACAAGTCTGTCAACAGCCTCTGTTGGACTGATCTTAGTCTTCTTCCTCCCTGGAGCAGGAGGCAGGAGATGCAACAGCAGGACAGATGACATGTCACTGTCCCAATCTGAATGAGTAGATGTTTAGGGGTGGGGCGATTTAGGACAAAACAAAACAAACATTTAGTGCTCACAATAACAGGAAACCAGAGCAAATATGAAATTTTGACTTCCTCACAAATCATGCCAACCATTTTCAGATCCTTGTCCACCTGCTGCATTGAGGAGACACCGAATTTCTGCTGAAGTAAGAGACTGGGCTTCATTGATGATCTTTTGCTTGAATGCCGTCTCCCACCTCTCAAGGAACTTGTTGGATGTTTCAGCATTGAACAGCAGAGCAAAGTCCTGATTTATTTAATGACAAAGCATATTACAAGATTTATAAGAGGTTACTTTTTTCATCCTTTACCACCAAAATGGATAGTGTGTGGTGCACATTGTTTTGATAGACTAAGTCACCATGAATGTGCAAATGAGTCAAACATAGATATTGAAAGCATTCAAGTAAATACTTTAATTACTATCACTGGCATGTATGAGCAAGAGTGATAAATCTATGAACGAATGAGTCCAAGTAGCAATCATGTCGTAAGAGTAACCTTATAAGATACTTAACAAAAAGCAGGCATATCTAAAATGCACTTAAAACAATCTTTGCAAAGAATAAATGTTTTATTTACCAATCCTTTTACATCCAAATATCTTGGAAATACATCAAGGACGTCAGCTGATCTTTGAGGATTATGTACAAGTTCTTGTCTATGCTTGAAAGTTTCCTTCATCTTTTGCATAACTTCAGCTTCACAGCTGTATGGACAAGGAAAGAAATTGCCTCTCTGCACGCATCTCCTTCAAGTTGTTGCACATCATCTATCCTTCTTCGCCGATTTGGTCCTCCACTTTCAGTCATCTCCAAGCGAACACGTTTGGGTTCTTCCTCGACAAAGTTTTAAGGCGCCAGGAGATGAACCCGGTTCCCTTTTCTGCATCGTAGAAATGCTCCTGTCAGTAAGGCAAGAGAACAGTGTTTGTCAAATCTGAACATTACATTACACTTATTAGATAAAATACTATTACATGCAACAAAAAAGGAGTACAAAACTTCATGTCCAACTAGATTGTGTTACAAGTACATCAATACAAAAGATTCTTACATAGCCCTTTGTTGAAAACGGGTCTCTCAGGCTAGGAAAGAGAGAAATAATGCCGAATGCATAAGTTTCCCGCTGTTTGCGGGTGGGGATCCTCCTTCAATGTAAAAGAAAAGAAAAATGGTTAATGCTACACTTAACCTTGTTTTCTATACCAATTGACAGCTGTGTGTATTTGTTGCATCTGTGCATTGAAGTGTTACCCATGAATCTCTGTCATGTGACTGACAACAATATTAACAAGTTGACGTCTAGTGCTGTGCTTTAAAGTTTTAGTTTTCTGGTATTCTTCAAGCACTTCCTCACCACCAGATTTTTTTTCCAGTGCATCTCGGACAATCTGATTAAACATGAAAATACAGGTGAAATACAAATGACTTCTAAAATGGTGAAATAATTATTACATGGATAAATTAACCATTAGGAAAAAACATGCATATATACCCGGTTTGCTTTTTCAGCGTCTATGTTAAAACTGTTGCTGGCCATTGTGGCTTGATTTTGCACTGCTCTCTCGGTCTCTTCATGGTCATTTGAAGAGAGTGAAAGAGTATCAGTGCATGTGCTGGGGGTTGATGAACTTCTGGGTGAAAACTATTGAGAGAGAATAGCAAAAAAAAGAATCATGTTTTCTCTAAAGGCATTGAATCAAACAGGGCTTTGTCTAAATGTTATTTACTTCTGTTGAAAGAATTTTGCATCACAAATCCAAATAAAGGGTTAGTACAGTAAAATAAAAATTCTGTCATTAATTACTCATCCTCATGTCGTTCCAAACCCATAAGAACTCCATTCATCTTCAGAACACAAATTAAGATATTTTTTATTAAACCTGAGAGCTTTCTGAACCATCCATAGGCAGCAACATCATTGCAACTTCAAGGCCCAGTGCAGTGCACTACACGAATAGCATAGGAGAATGAATTGGAAGTGAACATATTGTTGAATAAAGTCGTTATATTTGTTTTTGCACACAACGTCTTCTCATCACTTCATAATATTAAGATTGAACCACTGTGGTCACATGGACTATGTTAATGACACCTGTACTACCTTTCTGGGCCTTGACAGTTGCAATTATGTTGCAGTCTATGAAGGTATCAGAAAGCTCTTGGATTTCATTCTGTTCTGAAGATGAAGGAAAGTCTTACAGATTTGGAAGAATGAGGGTGTGTAATTAATGACGATTTTCATTGTTGGGTGAACTAAGCCTTTAAAACAAAAACAGTAAAACAAAGGATACACCCTTGTCAGTTCTCATTCTCCTATATCTAGCTGCAGTCGACACTTAACCTGATCTTTTTGTCCACCTTTTCATGATTGAATATTAACCCAAACAAATGTGACAATATTCAATAAACTGCTAAAAACTGTATCCTGCTAATGTTGTAGCCTGGACTATTTTAGACAATGTTTGAATTATTAGCACTTCTTATGTTATTTCCTCATGATGAATCACTTGTTGTATTACCAATTTTAAAGTCAATTTAGATAAAAGCCTGCTAAAGGTAAATGTAAATGTGTTTATCTGACCCAAATGCATTTTGTCCCCAGGATAAATGCACTGGAGTCCTTGAAAGAATATCTAAAGTGTTATATACTTACCCTCAGACAAACCATCAGAAATATTTTCTTCTGGACATCTTACTGTTAGGCATAAGTGTGGACTTGCTTCAATCAATTCATGGAAGATGTTCCTCTTCCACAATTGTGTCTGCATCAGCAAAGACTTCAAGAGCTGCAGTTCTTGCTAAAGCAAATTTGCTCTTAACTGAAAAGTAATTTTAACAATTGCATGACACACACACATATACACATATATATACACACACTTTACAATAAGGCTTCATTAGTTAACAGACTAAGAATGCACAATACTTTTAAAACATTAAATAATCTAAATATTTCCTAATACATTTAAAAAAAAAAAAAAAAAGTTGTATCTGTTAACATGAATGCACCACGAACTAAAATGAACAAACAGTTTTAATTTTATTAACTAATACTAAAGTTAGCAATTGTTAGATTGTACATTAATGTTAACATATGAGATCTTATTGTAAAGTGTTAACATACATCAAGCCCTATGGGCTTATACCTCAAGCATAGTTCCTATATGACTAAGTACATTTCTGTTGTTAGATTCTTAGCTTACCTTCAGTGAGAAAGTCTTGGAAAGTACTATCGCTGTGCAGTTTTACAAATTTCTTCACTCCTTGATTCTGAACTTTAACCAACATGGCGAAATCCTGTTGGTAAAAAAAACAAAACACGCAAATTGTGACGTTGTTTATATTAAAGAAAACCCAGCGAGCCGCTGTTGTCAGAAGCTCCATTTGTCAGCCCACAAATGTTAACGTTACATTAAAGTAAAATTGCAGCAAGTTAATTTGTCTCTACTAATGCAGATGAAGCGTGCACACGTAAAACACGTGTCTCACATATGATGAGCGAATATTAGTTACTTCATAGTCATAAGCTGGCAGAAAATATAAGTTCAAAAAAACGCTTCTTGCTTGATTATCTGATCATTTATATCCACTGCCTTTTACATTGCAGACGAGAGTAACCGCGATATTAATGCAAATTGCTGTACGTTCATGGTCCACAAAAAACGCTACATTGATTGCTGCTCACTTAAACAGTCAGAGATTATTTGTGGAAAATGCACCGTTATACTAAAATATTGGATACAAAAACGCATTAGTATGTCTTATTTTGGCAACACAAATAACGTGAGCCCCAAGAAAGGGAATATGGATGCTGGCTATTAAGGTAATTTAACTAATTAAACAGTTAAACAAATCAAAATGTTACACAAATAATTAAAATGACCCTGTTATCTACCCTAGATTCTTAAATATAAGAAAACTTACGTTTAAAACTGATAAGAAAGAAACAATGCCATTCGTACCTTAATTTGCTAGCTAACGTCAATGGTGCTGCTAGAATCCTCTCGGTGGTCTGTCGCGTTATCTGAAAATAAATAATATTAGCACTCTGGCAATGTTGAGAAACGTCCTCATATTAGTCTGAATGGTGAGAAACGTGAAATGAACATGAAAATTAGTCAATTTAAGTGGTTATCAAATATTATACCTGTTTGGACACTGTTCTCTCCTCGTGGTCGTCCGCCATTAATCAAAAAGGAAATAATGTGCAAGGACCGGAAATTGGATTAACTCATCACCAGTGTCAATAATGTCAACTCGCTGTAATTACACTGACTCTGACCACTGATTTACACTGCAAGTGTTAATGCCATTCAAATCAACACCAGAATCAACACTTTTTAACTCTGATAAATTAACACCATAAAAACAACTCTAATCAACACTGGATATTTTGCTGTGCAGGATTAGGCCATAGTTCAATTAGGACATTTACGTCATTTTTATAAATGTGCCTTAGATAAAAAAAAACATTACTGGTGTGTATCTTGAGACAAAACAAAAGCACTGACATGTTTTAAGATCAATCAGTGCAAGTTTATTTCAATTAAAACAGCTTAGACTTACATTTTAGCCTGGGGCTAGGCTTAAGCCCTGTCTGTGAAACCGGGGTATACTATTTAGTCATTGGATATTTTGTGAGAAAAAAAAAGTTTATTTACCTAATTAAGCAAGTATCTTTTTTAAAGGTGTTTTTTTAAGCAAGAAGCTGGATGTAGGGTGGATTTTTATGTTTTATTTTTAGCTCCGTAGCTTTAAAGTAAGCATGTCTATAAAGCCTGAAAATGCTGTTAAGGCAGCTTGCTATGGTTTTAGACACAGTGTCATTGTCTGACATCCACCGTTCCTCCAGCTCTAAAGCGTTCTTGCCCAGCATTCGTGATTAGTGCTTAACACTTTAATGAGATTGAGAGCTTCTCAGATGTGGATTTCCCGTGTCCCTTCTCTCCATGGCCTCTTTTCGTCATGAGGTAATTTATAGCAGGACAATGAGGCCTCGACTCCATTGAGTCTCTTTTTGTTCCAGTTTAACACCTCAAAGTCAAAAGGCTTTAAGGACTCTATTACCTAAAATGAACATGGAATCAAAACTGACCCTGTTTACTTTCTTAAGAAATGTTTCTTGTCTTATTGTGCAGAATTCATTGGTCCATGTCATTTCAAATATATTTAAATCCTGGTTGAAAGTACATTAGATTATCAAAGTAAATTGGGTTATGAATGGCGCTTCATATGATAACTTCAAGTAAAGTGTAAAGACTGTATTAAGGGATTACAACAATTTGTTGACTTTACACTGGTGTTATGAGCTAATCTGCCATGCTTTAGCTTGTTAATTAGCTCAGCATTCAATTGACTGGCTAATTGGGTATGACAAATGATTAATAATCTAATTCAGTGTCAATATCAGCATGCACAATAATCAGAGAGACTACTGACTCCTGAGGTCGTGTAGTGTGGCGCTGTATAGTCATTAGATGTGTTGAGAGTGTGTGGGGATATTTAGCTTCATTTGGCCAAGATTATTGACCTCTCTTTGGTGACACTTGGGGAGGTGATCAATTGAAATATATTTTTAATTAAATCATTTTATTGAGGTCTAGAATAGTCTGTACTAGTAATTAGAATTCATTTTATGTAAAACCGTAGAAGGTTGCCATCTGTTCTCACTTTGATTGCTTTGATAATTAAATGTGTGTGTGCCCTATAGTGAGAAATAAACATATGTATTTGAAATACATTTATTGCATGCTAAGTATACTATAAATACATTGACTTATTTACAGTATATACTTGCTGCAAAAAATACCCTGCAAAATTGTACATTTGGTATACTTAACTGCGATACATATAGTCTGCTAAATTGGAACAACTAATTTTGTATTTAATGCACTTTAGTTGTGTGGAAGAAGCGCTGAAGTCCATCTAAAGATATGCTGAAGTATATTTGATTGTGCTAACTTGAAACTATTGCAAGTATACTTCAGGTACAATTTAAATAGCTTGTATTTAAAGACCGATATTATTCAAAGATCATACAATCCTCATCAGTAGTGACATTAAAACACATTTCAGTTTTAATATTAATAGTAGTATTTAGTATTATTAATAGTCCTGTCATCTTGCAAACTGACTTCCCAAGGTTTTTGGATTCCGTTTTTTGTTGCTTGTCTTGTGGATCCAAATGAAAGAAGAAAATGTGTGTGTGTGTGTGTGTGTGTGTGTGTGTGTGTGTGTGCCTTGAGATGGTACTTAACTGATGTGAACCAATAGAGAGCTTTAGTGTCCAGTTGAATGCCGGATCTAAAGTCCCCTTACCTTATCTAACAAGATAGTTTCAGGGAATCTGGCAACGGGTGGTCTGTCTTTTTTTTTCAGTTATGGTATTTGTTGGAGCAAAACACGTTTTCTCATTGGCTGCTAGCAGAAAACTCTAGATACATATACAGTGTATATATATATAAATCCTATATACTGATGAAAGCTGTTTTTCTTCATTATTTGAATATGCTGAAAAATGGCAAGGCCATGATGTAATATTCCCTTAATGTTATTCCATGCACAACCTTATTAGGACTGTTATTATTATTTTGTCATGAAATGGCTGAATTCATTGAGTTTGTGACCTCTGGAGGAACATTTTTTAAAAGCTTTTCCGGCCAAGTCAATTTTTTTTGTAAATCTTAATGTTCAAAAACGTATCCTCTTTCAAGCCTGCTGAGTGCACATATATATATATATATATATATTAGGGGTGGGCATAGATTAATTTTGGAATTAATCTAGATTAATCTAGATTAAAATGGCTCATTTGAATTCGTCAAGGCATTCAGAATATGTGTGCTACCCAAATAATGACTAAAAGTAAGTCTTTGAGAACGGGTTTCTCAAGCCAGGTGGCGATTAGACCAGGGCTCATCTCCTGTTTCCAAAATGCATCACAAACTGCTTGAGAAAGCTGTTCTACTATGATAATTGGTGATGAAAATAAACTATGTTCAATAAGATGTACTTGTGTTTACTAACTGTTTATTCAGTTAAACATGAATTTTGAACTGTAGGCCTACATAAGAGGTCGTGATGAACTGTTTACAGTTTCCATTGGGAAGCTTCTAAAATAAATTTTCCTGAAACAAACCTGGCGGCTTCAGCTGCATCCATGTTAGCACGCCACGCCTGATGTGGTAATTTCACAGTAACGTTAGGCATACACACAGGTTCAAGCAGAGGGTGACACGGGAGTGAATTCTCAAGTTCACATGAGACCTAAAGCGCATCCTGTTTGCTTAAAAGCGCAACGCTTCGTTGTTATTCTGAGTGCACACAACAAACGAGAGTCTTTACAGATTCAAAGATGTATTAGGCTACTTTTATCTGTATGACCAAAATGACGGAGATTTTAAGAGCAAGTGAGCGCACCGGAGCCTGTCCTGCAGCAAACGCGCCCACACAAACACTTCAATAGCGCATTTCTCTAGGTTAACATCATATTGAGCGCCATGTAAAGTTGTTACTACATACATCTTTCAGATGAAAAGCCATATTTGAGGTTGATGAATGATAGGTGAGCTGCTTGGATGTCCTGCCCGATTGTATTACCACATAGACCAGCACAACAATCTGTCCATCACGGATGCGAGCCTCTAGTTCAAGACTCGCTCGCCCCCTACAGTGCAATTCGCTAGGTATACATCCGCCACTAAAATATCAGGGTGAAAGTCATCATAGCTTGCGTAGTATAGACCCAGCTCCCAACCCAACTTTGAGAATAGATTAACGGCGATATTTTTTTATCGCCGAAGAGTCTTTAACGCGTTAACGCCGATAACGGCCCACCACTAATATATATATATATACACCTCTTCACACTCAGAAACAAAGCCTGCAAAAGATTGTCAGAATTCAGCTATTTGGCTCATATGACAGATGTGTATTAATAGAGATGGGCAGATTGATGATTACAAACTGCTCATGTTTGATAACCGTAATTGTGCTTTACAGGAAAGGAAAGGAAGGAAGGGAAAAAAGGAAGGCATAAGAGGAGGGAATGAGGGAAAGGAAAAGGAAAGAATAGACAGGAGAAAAGGAAATGACAAATGAAGAAAGAAAGATATAGGGTGAGTATTTAAAGGGATCAGAGCGGCCCCGCTGGCTCATACATTGATTTATCATCCTTTAGTCTGAATCATTCTCTTTATTTATTTCACTATTGCCTTGCTTCAATGTCACTTTAACCGTTGGAGGACATAAGAGGGGAGGCTGTTGGAACGTTTTCAGAGCATTAGTGCAGAATTTCCTCCTGCCATAAATCAATGCTACTGTTCTACTCAAATAAGCCTCCGTCAGGCCTGGTTTTATAACATTACAGATGACAAATGACAGATGACATGTACAGCCGTGTCCCTATGTGCGATACGGCTGTGCATGCACCAATGACCTTGTGTTGAACAGATCTTAAACTAATTCTGATAGAAGAATCTGTGGTTTAAGGTAATTGGGGTGACCATATGTTCTCATTTTAGCCTAAAATGTGCATGTTTTGTATCTCTATTGATATGCTCTGCACAGTCCATTAAATGTACATGTATTTGCATTGCTTTGACCTTTCTCTGTAGATCCCACCTTCTTGCATGCCACATTTGGTCGATAATGTACAATGCCTGTATGCTATTGGTGAAAATGTTTTTATTCATTACCTTTAGCAAGTATGTAAACAGCAGGAAAACAAAGCCAAAACCTAGATATTTTAGACAATTTAGAATTCCATGCTATTCCATGTCCATGAAAAAGAGTATGTATGGTCACCCTAATGTGAATCAACTACTGCATAAAAACTACTTTTATAACTATACTTTGTGTTATATTATCTTAGCATTAAATCACAGAAAACTGGTTAATGTTGCTGCATGAGTGTTTCTAAGACAACCGCTAAGGGAGTAATGGAAAATTTGACATCCTTTTCTCTTTGACTAAAAAAAACAAATCTTTTGATGTTTGTTACTCTTTTGTATAATACTAAATTAAAAAGCACTTGGAGCAAATGGGACAACAAATATTATAATTTTTGTAGTTTCCATTCACCACTATAGAAGTTGACAGAGCTATGACAACTTCCATTTCCGAGAACCCTGGAAATGTGAGAAGGGTCCATTCAAAGCTTCTTAAAATAAGGAACATTTGTGAATGTCAAAGATTTGATGATGGATGAATAAAAGTATTATTAACCCAGAATTTTTTAATAATGAAACGAGCAAATACTGGTGAATTTGGTCTGAAGGTATGGTCTCATTATTTATATTTTACAGTGAATTAAATTATCCAGATTTATTTTTATATTATGAAAAAAAAAACGCAAATACCAAATACTGGTGTATTTTTTATTAAGGTTCAGTCACATTATTGATATTTTACAATGCAAACAAAAGACACCTTCAAATGAATTTGGGAGACCAACTTGAACATGATTAAAATCTGTGTAAAGAACTCCAGATGGCACGGATTCCTAATTAAAGGTGGGGTAAGTGATTCCTGGAAGCCAATGTTGAAGTCACCAAAACAAACACACCCCTACCCCAAAAGGGTCTTGTCCCTATTTCGATAGCTCCGCCCCACACTTACATATGGCAACGATTATTTCCGTGAAGCAAAGCAAAACCAATGTTACTCTACTATCGAGAAGAAATAAAGCAACTTAGGCATCCAATTTCAGACCTTCCCACTCCTTCACTCTTAAAAATAAAAGTGCTTCAAACGGTTCTTCAAGCGATACCATAGAAGAACCATTTTAGGTTCCAAAAGAACCATTCAGTCACAGGTTCTTTTAGGAACCATCTACAAATCCCTGACAGTAAACATTAAACTGCTGCCACATTCTAATTATGACATATTGACACAAATTTCAAATGATTTTCAACGGTCGCTCTGTCGTGTCCACTGTAGATAGACCGTGACAGGATAACTGTCATCTTTTCACATTTTCATCTTTTGTTTTATCCGCCATCTCTATCTTTCTGTCGTCTCTCGGCTAATGTCCGTCATGTGCACCGATGAGTGCTCTCTCCTCTGCATCATGAGTAGACACGCCCCTAACTGCTGATTGGCTACAAGTTTGTTTTGGGACTCTGTCCCGACTCAGTTTATTAAAGCGTTTAAAAAAAAATACACACCCTACCTTTAAATGACTGGATTTCACCCACAAACAAGTGTGAATGCACCTTTAGAGGAAGTTTCCTGAGGTCTGATCAAAAACAAAAGGCAGCATTTGTGTGTGGTAGTAGCCTTGGACCTGCCTGTCTAAAAATAACTATAAACCGACTCTTGACAGGAAAGACCTCTGGCAAATATATAAGCAAATATTATTATTTCTACTGCATAAAGCCGATGTGTGTGAGGGTGAGAGCAAGCACAGTTGTAGGCAGTTTTGTCTGTAGTGTTGCGAGAAGAGGTCGCAGCGTGTGAAGAAACCAAAACAAATACATTTGCATTTAGTGGAAGGCTGGCAGCATCTCAAAGATTTAGAACACAACACCTGCGCACAAGCACCCAAAACAGCTCCCTCACTGACTTTTTCTCTCTCCCTTCTTCTAGATAAGCAAAGCTAAGGCAAAAATACTGCCTGTTTACTCTGAGGAGAAAAAGTTCAGGAATGGTTTTATTTCAGCACACACTTTTACCTTTGAAGAATACAGAGAATAACTAGGAAAATATCATAAAGAGTTGAGTGAATTTAACCTAACATGCTCTTGCATTAAGCCTGAGACACACTGCATGATTTTCTTCTGTCCCAGACAAAAGATTGGAATCGTGAAACAATTTCTGTGATCGTGGCTTCTAATCAGTGCTCTTATGTTGTACAGTGAGAGAGGTTCAAAGACGCCCGTTGTCACGGTCTTGCGACTTCATAGTGACACGGCGCTAAAACATAAAACTGCTTACTTCAAGTTCTTATCTTTTCCTCTTTCGCCACTTCTAATTTTTTTGTTTAGCGCATGCTGATGACCGTTTTATTCTTCTATAGAAATGTGCGTTGCAGCGTATGAGTGAATATGTGTCATCATTGTACATTCAACTCAACATACATATCATACCCAAGTTAATTAGATCCATGTCGAACAGTGTGATCAGCAATTATCTTTTAGGATTGCAAAAATCGTGCAGTGTCTAGAAGGCTTTACTGTGGTGGTAACTCCAGTACCCAAGGGGGTGATAGTTACATTAAATGTCTGTGCATTTAACCAAATTTGTTGTTATATGCTGATTTGATGCTCAAGAAACATTTATTATTATAAGTGTTGAAAACAACTGTGCTGCTTAATATTTTTGTGGAAACTGTAATACCCCAAAGTTTCATATTGTAGTTTATTTGTGTACAGTCAGTGTGTTTTTGACTTGTTTGAACAATGTAAAAGACATGCCATAGTACTTCAGGCAAGTATCCAAATTCAGACGTGAACACAGTCCTGTTAAACATACGTAACACACACTATAAAGCAAGCAATAAACGTCAACCGTTTCTCCTCCATGACAGTATTTTGCCTTAAAAATACACACTAAAAGAATTTCATAAAATTTACTGTAAAAACCAGCCGTGAAAAAAATGGTAGAAACATTTTAGGTTTTACAAATTTAACTTACATTTACATTTAAATACCGGAATTTCATTAACTGGTATTGTTAATATACCAAACTACTGAAATACTGAAATCAGTTGTGTACCTTTTGTAATACATTGATAACCACCAAAACAGATGGTGATGAGAAAGTAACATAATGAACCAAAGCCCATCACAAGCAGCTTTTACTAACATATATATATATATAGAAGGTGCACAGTGTCGTTCACACAAACACTACACACCATCATGGTGACACACATGAAACTGCATTAATGCAATAAAAATGTATTTAACAACATTAGATGTAACATGCAACCCTAATGTATAAAACTAAAAAGAAACCGTTATTTCAACAACATAAAACACCAAATTTGAAATGTAACACAGGGAATTCAGGGAATGTAAATCTACAGTTATTCACTGTAAATTATACATTCTTTTAAATTTCCAAAAATAGTATACTACCATCAAATGACATGTAATGTCAAAAACAGTTATTCACTGTATATAGTATATAGGGGAACTTACTGTTAATCATTTAACAGGTTTTTACTGTAGAACTTTTATATTATTTAACCGTTAAATTCATGGGAATTGTTTCAGTGTACTCTTTACCAATACCCACTAGTGTGCCCCTTGTGGCAATGCAGAAAATGCAGTGTGTACTTGTGAACACATAATAAAATCACAACTAGAAGCATATGCATTCAGATACCAGCATAAATAATGGTTTGGGCCTAAGTAATTATAGCAATATATGTCATTTGAAAGATAAATACTGTAAAAGAAAGCATTAGCAACTTCATTTTTGCTTTTTGACATAAATGTTTAATAAATCACCTTATGTTGGGTTCAGTGGTGGATAGTTCCAGTACATGTTTTTCCACTCATCTGTACTCTTCATTCAATAGCAGACAATGATGTGCAGGTGCTTTTTGGAAAATTTGTGCAGATTTGCTAATTCTGTACAGCCTTCCTCACACAGACTAAGCACTCCGTCCACTCGACACACACCTCAGCTGAAAGACCATCATTAAAAGCAGCTACGCAACAGGTTTTTATTAGTCATGTGCGGCCATTTACCTTTTGAAATATACAAACAGGTACTCAAACAGGTACTCTTCTCTCCCTGGAGAGCTCTGACTAATGCCACACTTCACTGTGTGTATGTGTCCATGTTTGTATCTGGCTCTTGATCCAAAGTTTCATTTCTTTTTGCTATCTCTATTTCTGTCTTAGTGTATTTTGTGCTCTTCACAGGAAGAGGTCTTGTTTTGAGAATGAGAAAGCACATGCTGACTATTGTAAATCACACTGTGCTTCAATGCTTGCATTCGCTATGTGATACAGAGCACTATGGTAAGAAGAAGAAGTGAGCTCTGTTTATCAAAAGCTGGCTGCGAGTATACTTTCTACTGATTTTTTTCCCCACTTTAGAGTGGTGTTGAGAACTCTAGGACCTGCCATTCAATGAGAGTTGTTGGCTCTGATTCATATTGTTAGGTATGCGTATGTCGTTGTTGTTCTATTGAATAGAAGGAAAATTGCTGCTGTTGGCTCTGTAAACAAAGGTAGGATCTGTTCATTTAAATTATGATTTTGCTCAAAATGCAGCTGTTTGCATGCTGTTTAAATCTGATGGTTATACTTATTGTACATACGCATACATATACGAATGTGTCTAAATGTTGGATCCAGAATGTTGCCGAGGGTTTCCATGAATCATTAGTTTGTGTTAAAGCAATAATTCACCTAAAAATTTAAATTTGCTGAAAATGTATTCACACTCAGGCCATTCAAGATGTAGTTGAGTTTTTGTCTTCATCAGAACAGATTTGGAGAAATTGAGCATTGCATCACTTGCTCATCAATGGATCCTCTGCTGTGAATGGGTACCGTCAGAATCATAGTCCAAACAGCTGATAAAAACATCACAGTAATCCAGTATCAATTTACATCTTGTGAAGTGAAAAGCTCCATGTTTGTAAGAACCAAATCCATAATCAAGATGTTTTTAACTTCAAGTCGTTGCTTTGGCTAAGACCTATATCCATAATATTGCTCTCTCCAGTAAAAAAGTCACCTCTTCAAAACCAGGAGTGAAATATGCACAGATCAAGAACGGTTTACAAGCAAAACCAATCACATTTTGTCCAAAAGCAATGATTTAAAGTTAAAACGCCTTAATGATGAATTTGTTTGCTTTTCCCTTCACAAGATAATAATTGATGGAATAGACTGTGTTTGAACTCAGCTGTTTAGACTCTAATTCTGACGGCACCCATTCACTGCAGAAGATCCACTTCTGCTAATTAATGCTTGCCAATGATGTAATTACTCCAAATCTGTTCCAGTGAAGAAACTTTACTCATCTACATCTTAGATTGCCTGAAGGTGAGTAAATTTCAATTTTTTTGTAAACTGTTCCTTCAACCTGGGTCCTCCTTCAGGTCAGCTCACACATGCTGTTGTAATAGAAACTGCGAAACTGAATTCAGGTCAGATAGACTGCGCTGTTTGTTCTCATGTGTCGACTCGACCCCTTGGGAAACAAGGTGAGAAGAGTTGTTGTTTCCACTCCGGCAGAGGTACTTACTGAGCAGCCACTCCTCCTTCTCCCAAATGAAGTAGCAAGTACGAGCAGGGCTATCCGGCGTCCTACTTCCACTGGGTAGGTGGCCTTGATATGTGGCTGTAGTGCATTCTGGGTAATCAGCAGGTCACCTTTACTGTATGCTGGTGCATCAGTAAATTTGTTAATAGATTTGAACTATAGTATGAAATTAATTCATTTTAAATATATTACTTTTTTACTAGGGTACTAAGTATTAAAAAGGGAAAAAGGTCTAGATAGAAAAACAGATTATCATAAACTATTTTAAGATTACATCTTAGGCTTTTGAAAATATAATGTTCTTACAGAAAAGTTCAGATCTCAAGAACAGCGCTTTGAAAACTCTGTGGAACATCAGCCACAAAAGAACAGCGACATCAAACACCAAGCACACACAGCACAATCAAGACAACGGAGTGCAGCGACATCTGTCAAATCAGAGTCAGGTTTATTCTCGTCTCTCCTCTGCACGGAAAAGAAACCAAATACTGTAGCCTTTGCATTTTGGCAGCGAGATTAAGAAAAAGTATTTTATGCTTTGAGGCCTAAAGTTCTGGTCCGTTGGAGCGTCAGGAGAGATCCAAAGGCTCAGAGGTGTTCAGTGGGCTGAGCAGCTTTATAGCAGCGCACCCCTGTTGGATGTATTTATAGCAGTGCGTGGGTTATGCCATTGCAGGGGCGGCCCACATCACATGCCAGAGGAACCCTCACGCAGAAGAACCGAGCCAAGACTTCTGTGCTAAAAATGGATGCTTTAATATTCCCCACTCTTACAAACACACAAAGAAAGGCTTATCCACCCATCCATCCATCCATCTCTATCAACCAACCAATCAATCACCCACCAGCTATTCCACATTCATGATGTGTGTATGTTTCAACAGCAATTAAGGCACATTTGCATACAGTTGTGTTTTACAAACAGCATTATAAATATTGAAAGAGTCAGAAAGAGGAAAATCCAAATCACACAGGAAAAGAGCATTTGAATCCTGCATCCTCTTTTAAAAAACGGTGAGACTGATTATTAAATCAGTATTGATTAGTTCTGAATAAAATAGAAAAATGGAGAACAATGGGAAGGGGTGAGGACATGTATGAGTTTCCTAATCATATATGCATACTCATACACACACTGGAAGTACAGCAAAATTGGTTTGTCTGCTGCCTGTCATCTGCGGTGAGATGATATATGAGAGATATTAAATAGCGTCTGACCTGTACAGCTGTTTTCCTCTCATCAGAAAGCATCTGCAGGTGTAAGTGGAGAATGAAAATGGGCCATTCTGCAGGATATTAGTTTTATGTAGTATATTAGTCCTGTCTCGATCTGGACTCTGGCTCTTACCTATGAAATCACTTACACTACCATAAGCAGGTAATGCTATAATGATATACAGTATATAATTTACTGATAGTAATGATCGATCCATCTTCGAATATAAATGTTGTTTTTGTGTATTCACTTCTGAAAATGTTGGTCGCTGCAGGTTTAAGCTGGTCTCCCAGTCTGACCAGTTGAAAACTCAAAACCCCTCTAAAACCAGTCTGGGATCTTAGTCAATCTAAGAGGTTTTTGTTTGTTTGTTTGTTACTAAGAAATATGTATTGAACACAGGATTGAATGGAGTGGATAAAATTAACATTTTCAGTGCTTGACATCAATTCCATTCGCTCTCTGTAACTCCAACCATGTTCTCTTTTACTCGCTCTTAACTCTCTGTTCCTGTCTTTCTCTCAGACTGTTGGTCTGCAGTCTGGGATTGAGTTTCATTTCCTCAGTCTGTAATTTTAACAGAGTGAGTTTGCTAAAACTGGCTCTTGTGCATTTTTTATATACACACAAATGTGTATAACAGAACACACACAGACATACAAAAGCACAATATACAGACACAAGGAAACAGTTACATTTTTATTCGGCAAACAGCTACTAAATGCCATTACTCTGTCTCTGTAGTAGTGTATATTACAGCAAGAAAAAATCACACTTGCATGTGCTTTAATAAATGTCAGATAGATGAGTGGTTTCTGTGTATAAGCAAGTGGCTTTTTGCATTTACAAAATGACGGCAACATCAGTTTGATGAAAGACACTGATGTTCTTCAAAATAAATAGTTACAACTACTAATAATTAATAATAATAGTATTTAGATTTAGATTTGCAACAGTTATCTGTAGGCTTTATGTGTGTGCCAAACAAAATAATTTGGCACAGTAGAATGCAAATTATGTGCAGTTCAATCATTTGATTTCAGCTCAACTACAACTTAGAGTCAGTCATATTAAATGCGGCGGTGTTAGATAACCTTTTTTTTAGTATAGTGTTCCTATAGCTCCAGCTAAGTGACTTGAGGTATGCTAAGGTCATGGGTTCGATTCCCAGGAAAGCATAAACTTACAAAACTGTATACCTTGAATGCACTGTAAGTCACTTTAGATAGAAGAATGTGCCAGATGCATGAATGTAAGTGTATATAATGGAACCATTATGCAATATAAATATCAAGTCAAACCATTAGGGCTTTTGCTTTCAGAAGTGACACAGTGTCTAGAAAGCACACCCACACACTTGAGAACATGCTCAGATCCATTTACACAGGCCTATCATTTGCCTCCTAAGGGATGATTCCATCATAATGCATACACTGTTTGCATTCAGTCATTCTGACCAATCAGAAAACTCAAAAATATGGAAATCGGGCCAGGTTGTTCATCTCTAAGAAGTTTCTGTTATCATAATCTATGTAGGTAATTACTGACTCAGAACAGGTGCTCAGTTTATTTGTGTTAACTTTAATTACAAAGTTACAGAATTCACTAGTAATTAAAGCACTGCTAAATGGAACTATTAAGTATTTTGTATTTAATTGGCAATATAAAGTCAAATTTCATAAAATGTTGTGAAGAAAAAAATCACAGGTAGTTAGTCATATCGGCTGTCTAAACAAAACATGTCAATGAAACTTCTTCATCTAATAACGGAACATAGAAGAGAGAGAAGAGAGAATGGAAATACACAGCGTTGAGAGACAGAAACCTGTTAAAGGATTTATATACGCCGCAGAAACCTTGAATGCAACCTGCATTGCAGCTAAAACTTAAGAATCACACTCACACACACACGTACACATGCACACCGTAACTGATTTAAAGGCACATACTGACTGATAAAGCACACACTGCCTGTGTGCCGTGCACATACATTAATTCATGTACACATGTGATTGAGCTAGTATGGCCAGTGCGGTATCACGAACAGCACTCTAATAGGCCTCTTTGGAGTAGATACGTGCACAAGCTGGAAAAACATATAAATAATCCCAAAACAGGAGCCAAGGGCATAGTAGATTACACAAGAGAGACCCCTCCTGTTCTTATCAACACACACACACACACAACCTATATGCTTAAGCTAGGTTAGATACTAAACTGTTTCACAGTCTGAGCAGCTCCTACACTCTCGGAAAAATGGTACAAAGATGTCACTAGTGCAAAAGCTAAAATGTGCATCTTTGTATTTTATTTAATGCTGCTAAATGTTACAAAAAGTAAATATTAGTGTCTAAATTGTGCACATTAGGACCTTTTGCAAGTCTTGTAACCTTTCTTCTGAGAGTGTAAGCAGAGGTTGAGAGTAATATGAACATCACAAGTCAGAATCATTTATGCTTGCATGTATGTTTCATCCTCTCATTCCAGTTTCCTCCATGGTAGCATGCCAAATTAACCTCTTTGAACTTTATTATTATGTATGTGTCCTTTGCTGTGATTTGAATCAATTGCACAAAGTAAAACCATTTGCGAGTGTTTTTTCACCAACTGAAGTGTTTATCAAAAACACAGATATAAGTCTATGCAAAGGCTCCTTTTTGATATTGACCTGTTCATTATTCTTCAAAGGAAGCAATTAGCCTTCCTAGCAATGTCCATGTGTTTGTTTTTATTTTGAGCCACAGCATGAAAATAACTTTGTTGAATAACCCTCTCATTGCTTATATCAAAATACCAATCCAACTAAACAGAAGTTGCTTAGAGGTTGTTTTTCTTTGCTCACTTATATCTCATTTAATATTCATCACTGATATTTTCATTTGGTATTTATATTTCACAATTTTACTTCTCAAGTAAACTTATCTTGTTTAAATTTTTACTGGAAAGCAAGAGGCGATACCGCTTAAGAAGTCACTGTTTAATGTCATTGCTGTCCAGGAGAATCATTAAAAGCATTAGAGATATATTTTTTTCTTTCCTATAGTCACATATTAGGAGGAACATATTATTCGACAAGGATATGTATGTGTATTCCTGCAGCAGACACAGACATACCTACACTTTGACTAGTGTAAATAGCTGTGAGAGAAGACAGTCGTGCTCCTTCTCATGTCTCGTGTGTGGGTTTGTGTAGATATACAGTATGTTCTGTTATACTTTGACAAAGGTCAGTGCACAATCATTCTCTGTCAGCTTGGTGCACCCTCACCCTTAACCTCTCTGTCATCTTCTCTCAGTTAATCCTCATCACACGCTCTCAAACATGCGCTGACATTGTCATTCTTATTCAGGAGCAGTCTGCATGCAGACACCCTTCAGCAGTTCAGTGTGAACACAGCTGTGAAAAAAGGCTAATGCGCAGACGACCCTCACGGATCCACTCCCAATAACATGCACATGGCTTGGTGAAATGACTTCCTGTGCAGCGATGCCAAAATAATCCAAGTGCCGAAATAAGCTACAAATTTTCCAGGAAATGAAATACAACCCTCAACCTTTTGAACTAAGTTGCCTGGTACCAGAAATGGGCTTTTCTGAGTTTGTTTTGCTCATTTCATCAGGTCTCTAGCACAAATCATTACAAGTCTGTTTGAATGTAAATACACACACATTACTTGAAGTGTTCGATGTTGAAATCATTTGTTTGACTGTTTCGACTGTTTGTTTGAGCATTTTAACCAACAACACTTGTTCAATTAGCAATGCTTCGGGACAGGGCTATCAGTTTTAAAATAAAATAAATATAAAGCTTAAATACAAATAAAAACTACCCTGTTGAAAAAAAACAGCATATGCTGGTTAGGTATGTTTAGAAGCATGGCTGATGGTCATGAACTGGTTTAAGCTGGTCATGTGCTGGTCCTAAGCTGGTCCTAAGCAACTAGCTCCTGCTCAGGACCAGCACATGACCAGCTTAAACCAGCTCAAACCAGCAGCCATGCTTCAAAACCTACCTAACCGCAAATGCTGAATATTTTAACAGGATAATATAATTCATTATGAAATCTCGCATATTTGTGTCATTAAACACTTAGTCACGGATGTCATCTACACAAAACATGCTTCATTTTCAGATCAACATTACTGAAAGTAAGATAACTTACTGTTCAGAGAGAGTAAAATGTTGATTTATGAAGCACTCTTGGATTTATTAACCACTGATGGATTCAGTGAGTTCATTCAGTAAAGGATTCACTCCTGAGGTTGTGACTGTGAGTCATATTTAATTAATTTAAAGTACTGGATCAAAATAGTCAGATACTGTATGTAAAATGTGCTACACTAGAGTGTTTTTGATTTATCTGCTACCATTTTTTGATATTTTCAGTCTCCTCTTTAATTCAATTCAGACTGTAAACTCACATTTGCAGCTCAGGTAAAATACCTGAACAAAGTATTTTGATGTTGCATTGCAGAATCAGCTTCAGTATTATGTGCTTAGAAGAACTAACAAACATGCACTAAATTTCACAACACTCCCATTTTCATTGAATGCTTCCTGTAAAGTGTGTGATTTGATAGTGTGCGTTCATATGTGTCTAGAGTTCATGAAGTTCAGCTATCATAACAGACCTCTTCATCAGAGGTGGGTTGATATGATATGGGCTTGATATGATTTTGATCCGGCTGAACACTCCCCTGGTATTTCTCCATGCGTGTGCTTCAACTTGGAAAGTCTCCAGAGCAGGAGTTCATATTTAGATCAAGTAATCAGATCTATTTTGATGTTTCTTCTGGCAGTGAACACATTCATATCTCTGATCTTCTGTGTATGCATGCTGTTTTTGCTGATATGTGATTGGTAGTGTCTCATCTGTGAAGAAACGTTATAGCTTTTATTGAAGCTGAAGACAGCAACTTTTGATCTTTGATAGTTTAAATATCGCTGTACTTTGTATTTCTTTCTTTTATGTGTGCTAAAGCATGCATGTATGTGTAGGTGTAATTGTTTTTTTAAAGGACACTCAGTGGTTGTTATCAGAGGTTATATGTTAAAAGCTTGATTTAAGTGGCATATCTTTTATTGGCTGCTCTTTCCTGTCTGTTCTGTATTGATTGCTGTGTGACAGATTACATTGCCCTGTGGTAGAATCGTACTTTAGATTTGATGTAGTTGAGGCAGGTTTAGATAGCATTGTGTTTATGGTTGTTTCTGTATTCCAGACAATAGTTGTCCTTAATTCAAGTGCAAATGCTTTGTCTCAATTTACTTTATTTCCCTTAATGTATATAGTTGTATATTTGTTAATGTTTTATAGCCTATTGTCACTGATTTGCACCTGACTTCCCTGTTAGGGATTAGTAGTGTCAATATCTCTCTATAAATTTCATGGAAAATACAACATATGTGTTGTTGTCATGCTCTGTAGAAAATCAAAGAAGGATTAGTGACTAGTTTTATTTTTTTAATCAATGTTGGTTGATTATAGAGTGATATGGAAGGTATATTTATGTTTTTGTTGAGTAATATATAGAAATTACTTTTTCATTGTGTTATTTTCAGATAGTTATTGTTCTGTTCACCCCCAGCAATACTGATATAAGCCTAGTAGGGGTGTAATGGTACACAAACATGACAGTTCGGAACGTACCTTGGTTTTGACGTCACGGTTCGGTATGTTTCGGTACAGCACGGGGAAAAAATAGCATAAAATTGCTTTTTTTAAGCCAGTGGTCAGTGGTTTACTGAACAAATTGCTCTTTCTTTAAATAAATTCAATTATAATTAAAATGTTCTAAGGGATCAAAAATTGACCTCAGCTTGTGCTCTAAACCAGTGGTTCTCAAACCTGTCCTGGGGACCCCTAACCACAGCATACTTTGTATGTCTCCCTCGTTTAACACACCTGATTCAACTCATCAGCTCATTAGTGGAGTCTGCAAGACTTGAAATGGGTGTGGCCTATGAGAGAGACATACAAAATATGTGGTGCCTGGGGGTCCCCGGGACAGGTTTGAGAACCACTGCTCTAAACTATAGTGAGCCCTTTTACATTACTATAAGGTTACAATTAACACCAGAGCCCAAACCTAAATTCAATTACTATTTATTTTTAAATGTAATAATCAACACTCAACTTAAAAATAAATTGTATGCAAACATGTAAATTGCACAAAATGCAGTTTTTAAATTTACTTATAAATTATAAAAAATTATATTTGTTCTTAAAATACATTAATTTACACTGTGGCTGTCATAAATTGTTTCATAATAAATGTATTTAAGCATAAATTAAATAATTAAGACATCATTATCAGGTAAAGTAAAATATGAGTAGATAGTCTAATATTTTGCTAAATGCTCTTCACTAACAAGCTGTGGACACTGATGACTTAAATTGCTAAATGAATTGCTAAGTGACATTTTGTTTACAAGCTGTTTTATTGACGCCTTTCTGCATTTGAAACACTGATTGAGCGATTACATTCGACATGATATGTTCTTTCATGTTTATTTCACGTTAAAACTAGTAGTACAGGGGAAGGGAAGGGAAGATTGCGCTCACTTGCTTGTTGTCGCTCGTTTGAACTGAGGTGTTTATACAGGAAACTGTCACACCACATCAAAGAACGTCAAAATGTCATTTATTGTTTGAATTTCCTGAAACAATTAACATAATTTGATACTTTGAAAGATAAGACTTTCTTTCTTATCAAACGCAAACAATATATAAAACTGGAAATTTCCAATAAATTTCTATTTGTGCAGTGCTGTATGTGTTCGGTACAGATACCAAACCGAAATACTCGTACCAAAAATGTTCGATATTAATATGTGTACTGTTACACCCCAAAGCCCAGGCTTTACTGTGATTTTTAATCCTCAGCAGGTGTTTGTGTGGTGCCAAAGTACCATTACTTGTTTCAACATCCCAACTCAAAGTTTTTTTTTTTAAATATGCATTCTAGTATGTCCCATAGCTCTGATAACCTGTTTAAAAAACGATTATATGTTTAGTTTTTAGATTGCCTGTGTCAGATATACTTATCTGTGTTCTTTGTACTCTTTCTGCAGGATTGTTCAAAGCAGAGGCAGGCAAGGAAGAAGACGGTCTCATTCAGCTCTATGCCAAGTGACCGAAAGATGAACAGCACAGCTGCCTGCATGGCTTTCATGATGGAAGGCTGTGAGATGAAGAAAGTTCGCTCTAATTCTCGCATGTACAATCGTTACTTCCTGTTGGACCCTGACATGCGCTGGCTCCGCTGGGAACCTTCAAAGAAAGACTCAGAAGGCCAAGCTTGAGATCAAGAGCATCAAAGAAGTTCGATTGGGAAAGAAAACACCAGTCCTACGCAGCAACGGCCTCTCGGATCAGTTCCCGGAGGAGTGTGCATTCTCAATTATATACGGAGACAACTACGAGTCCCTGGATCTGGTCGCCAGCACGGCAGATGTGGTGAGCACCTGGGTGATGGGACTGCGGTATCTGGTCTCATACGGGCGGCACATGGTGGGTGTAGTCGAACGTAGTCAACCCAGTGTAAGAACGTCCTGGATTGGGTCCGTATTTGAGCTTGCTGATCCAGAAAGGCAAGGACACATTGACCTATTCCGGGCCACCCAAATCATCAAGGGTCTCAATCCTGGCATGAGGGAGTCCCGTATTGAACTGAAGTTCAAAGAGCTGCAGAAGGCCAAGGACTGCTATGGTGAAGGCATTGATTTAGACACATTTGTAGAGGCCTATTGTGAACTGTGCACACGTCCTGAGATCTTTTTCTTGCTGATGCAGTTCTCCAGCAACAAAGAGTACCTGGACCCCAAGGACTTGATGCTCTTTGTGGAGGTGGAGCAGGGAGTCGAGGGAGTCACAGAGGAAATGTGTCGGGAGATTGTGCACAAGTACGAACCCTCTGCTGAAGGACGTAACAATGGCTACTTGTCCATAGATGGCTTCACACACTACCTCCTGTCAGCCGAGTGCCACATTTTTGACCCGCAGCACAAGCATGTTTGTCAGGATATGACGCAGCCCCTTTCACACTACTACATCAACTCTTCCCACAACGCCTCACTTTTGGAAGATCACTATTGGGGCTCGTCGGATCTCAGCAGCTACGTTCGGACTCTACGCATGGGTTGTCGAAGCCTGGAGGTTGTAGTCTGGGATGGTGCTGACTGTGAGCCCGTGGTCTATGTCGGTAGCTCTGTTGCCTCCCAGCTGGCCTTCTGTAAAGTTCTAGATGTCATTAACCAGTATGCCTTTGAGAGTTCAGAGTATCCACTGATTCTCTGTCTTATCACACACTGCAGCGTTCCCCAGCAGAGGGTCATGTCTCAACACCTGAAGAAGATCATTGGGGACAAACTGCACGTCAATCCTCCCAATATGGAGGATCACTACTTGCCCTCCCCTGAAAAACTGAAGGGAAAGATACTCATCAAAGGGAAGAGCTTGCCTTCAGACTTGCAAGACTTTGAAGGGGAGGTCACAGATGAAGAAGAAGGCTTTGAGATGTCCAGAAGAATGATGGGTGGAGACAATAAGGACCAGCTCAATGGGATTGGCTGCAAACGGTTACAACTCTGCAAAGAACTTTCTGACCTGGTCACCCTCTGTAAGTCTGTTCAGTTCCGTGACTTTGAAACATCGAAACGGGAACAGAAGCATTGGGAGATTTGCTCCTTTAACGAGGTTGATGCCAACCGCTTTGCCAATGAGTTTCCTGAGGACTTTGTCTCCTACAATAAGCGATTTCTGTCACGGGTGTACCCTACACCCATGCGCATTGATGCTAGCAACATGAATCCACAGGACTTCTGGAAGTGTGGTTGCCAAATTGTGGCCATGAATTATCAGACTCCAGGTTTGATGATGGATTTGAACCTTGGTTGGTTTAGACAAAACGGCAACTGTGGCTATGTCCTGCGTCCAGCTATTATGCGTGAGGAAGTGTCGTATTTCAGTGCCAATGCTCGTGACTCACTTCCGGGGTCTCAGCCCAACTTCTCCACATCAAGGTGATCAGCGGTCAAAACCTACCAAAGCCTCGAGGCTCGGCTGCTAAAGGTGATGTGGTAGAGCCGTACATCTACGTGGAGATCCACGGAATTCCTGCAGACTGCGCAGAACAACGCACAAAAACTGTCTCTCAAAATGGTGACAATCCAATTTTTGATGAAAGCTTTGAGTTCCAGATCAACCTCCCGGAATTGGCTGCTTTGCGTTTTGTTGTCCTTGATGATGACTACATTGGCGATGAATTTATTGGCCAGTACACCATTCCTTTTGAGTGCTTGCTTCCTGGTTACCGGCACGTACCATTGCAGTCACTTACAGGGGAATTTTTGCCTAACACCACGCTGTTTGTTCATGTTGCCATTACAAATCGTCGAGGTGGGGGCAAGGCCCATAAGAGGGGTCTCTCTGTGAGAAAGGGCCGCAAAGCAAGGGAATATACCTCCACTAAGACCACAGGGATCAAAGTGGTAGATGAGCTCTTCAGGGCATCAACCCAGCCACTACGGGAAGCAACAGACCTACGGGAAAATGTGCAGGTATGAATTCAGTCTTTTCAGGGTCAGTGTTTTCAGAGCCTGTTTGCACTGAGAAATATTTGAGAAATTGATGCATAGGCAGCAACCACTAATATTGAATGTATTAGTGATATTTGTATTGCTTCAGGAATTCATTAGATGACATTAATACATTTGGTTGTGCCAAAGCACAAAATATATTTGGTATGTTATGTGAAATTTGCTTGCAATGTCACATGAAGGTCTCACAAAGTAAAAAAATTGTTTCCTCCCCTGTTGACTGGCATCAGCTGCCACTTTCAGTTTTCACAAGCTGCCTTGGCCCTACAGGCAGTTCAAGGGAGGTAACGGGGATATAACAAGGATTATGACAACATGGTATTGAAAATACACACTTAAAATTGCCTGTGTAGTCAGGGATATGTAGAAAGTGAGAGAGAGAGAGAAAATTATACAAGAACGAAACCCAAGTGAAAGCTTTTGTTGTTGAGCTCATTAGAAATGTCCTTAAAACCGGATACCCGATTTTCCTCTCTAGAGATGTGTTTTCACATCTTTTCAAAAAATGTTGTACTTTTACAGATCAGAGAATTTAGTGAGACTGCAAATGTTTCTCAAATGCTAGAATGTTAATCAAGCTTTGTCAATGAATGCTGCTGGTGGAGGAGTAAATTGCCAGGTTATGAAGGCAATACATCATTCCTGTTAATGTCATGAAAGATTGGATGCAAGCTGCAAATAATATTGATTTCAAATGACTCTTGCTCAGCAGATGTAAGATGTTGTCCTCTAGCACATGATCCTAATTTAAGAAGACTAAAACCTCAAAGGACATCCCATTAGATGATTAGAGACAGAAAACACATGGCCAGCTTGAGCTGTCCTTCTGCTCTGGATCTCTCCCCTTGTCTTTAAATTTGTGCACGTATGTGTGTAATTGTGTTATTTAATTTGCCAGGACGCATTTTCTGCTGTTCCTATTCCACATATCTGTGTTTTTGCATACTCTTATTGTCTTGCATTGTCAGTTTCTCTGGTTTTGCATATGTTCACCTAGTTTTTATATCGTAAAATGCTTCTAGTCTACTGATTACTGATGTGAGAAACTGATGCGTGTCCACTAAAGACGAGAGAAGAAGGGAAGGGGGAAGGGTGTAGGAAAACACTCCTTTCAAGTGTGTAAACATTAAAGGGATCAGTGAACAAATCGAGTCACACGCTGCAGAATGTGTGTAGGGTTTTAATGCTGCTTTTAAGAATGCATGTGTTGTGTAAGGCCTGTTTCGTCATGCTGTATATTGGACTAAGATCAGGGAAGATGAGTGCAGAGCACCAGTATGTATCAAGCGGCAGGCGATCCTGTAATTGGCGGCATGTTATTCTGCTCTGTCATCACTTATAAAGTTTTGATATCAAGCTGTCTGCTACATCCTCTTTCTCCATGTCTCTCTCATACACTTAAACAGAAAGCATGTCTTCATGGTCTCCATGGTGTAATTAATAGCAATCCCACAGGAAGCGCTCTTTGTGTAGACTTATCTGTCATTGCTGTGAACCGCACTCTCACACTAATGAAATAACTTCAGCACACATACACAGATGATTAGATTATGGTTCTCTGGTATGGATACTTTAATATTTTTATTTTTGAAAGCACATCTTGAACTATTTTAGTCTGACAAAGCCACTTGTAATTGTGGCTTGCGTGTCAGTTTTACATTCGATGCTTTTAGCCTATCACAAGAAAGTGATCTTTCAATGCAGGAAAACAAACGCTTGTATTGCAACCATATTGAAGCCTGATTGTAGTTTAATCTGCTCTACTTTAAATATGCACATATTAGTGTGCTCAACACACAGTGTTACTGTTTACTATGCACTCTGTCATGAGTCAGCACTTTTGACTAGCATAACATCCTGTCTAAAGTTAACATGCCTGTTCTAGTCTGAGCTCTATAACGGTGTCTAAACCACAGAGCCAGTAAGTGGATGAATTACACTTGTGCAGCAGTGTTTAATAGGTAAATATGAGTATCGTGGCCATATAGCGAACAGCTTTATGCTTCAACGGCAATAATAAATCACAGCTGTCTGTCATAGTGTGATAACTGTGAACTGTAAGAGCATCTATGGAGTTTCATGATGATGAACTTCTGCTTTAACTGCTTTTTACTAGGAAGATTGCATTTTGCATAATTATAGCACAGTCTTTGCGATCTGATAATCGCGCTAAGCCATATCGCGTTCTCAGACTTTGTAAGCATTAATAAAAAAGCCAACTGGCGAGTAACACTGCTTCATGTACTCGCCAGCACTGATTTTTGCATGCATTTGGCGCTTGTCGAGTATTCATTTTAGGCTCGATTGGAAGGTTTATTTGCTCAAAGGCTGCTTTTTTATAGCTCTGGAAACAGAGGAATTGTTGTTTCATTAAAGAATGTATGAGTTTCTGCATTCTAAAGCCATATGACTTTATTTCTTTTGTGAAATATCAACTAATTCATAGAAAAGATTTGACTCAAAATAACCATTTGTTCATGAATCAGAAATGGCTAATTCTCTCCTGAACATGCCAAGAAGAGCTAGAGCAGATGTCAAAGTGTATTGTGTGCCATATGGACCACATTTATGATGCTTTAATTGTTAACTTTATTAACACAATAATCTAACTTTATTTTTTTCATTGCACCGCCTTGTGGCCCCCTTTTGTTCCACAAATGAAAGCAATCAATACATGTTTAATTGGGACAACACAAGGGTAAAGTAAATGATGAATTAACATTTTTGGGGTGCATAAATTCTCCATTTGTTCTCTATTTAAACTAATTTGTCTATTAAGAACAACTTAGATATTAAATAGATCTTCATTGTGAATCTTCTTCTATTGGCTAATTCCTAATTCAAATCATTTTTATTCATGATTCTTCATGTTCTCAGTGACTCAATTTGGACCCAAATCTGTTTTTACACTATATTTTTGATCCATTTTCACATTAGAGCTCAGCTAGCGTGACCCCCCTTCCTGACCCATGCAAACACAAACCCCCTTGTTTTCACAAACACAGGACGAAGTGTCTGGAACACATTATCCGAGCGTGTGCCGGAAGCGGCTCTTTCCCGCGCTCTCCTGGCCTGTGCCACACAGTTTGTATGTGAATTCAATTATGGAATTTGGACCATGCAGCAAAGAGTTCATTAAACTGAAAATAACAAATATGAATGATGAATGGAAGAAAAAGTGCATTAGACTAAATAGAGGAGCTCTTCTCATTGTATGTGTGTGGGTGGGTGTTTGAGACTGCTGATAACTCTCTTATATGAACAGATAGTCCAAGTCTGTTCCTAAACCCCTATATTCAAACACACCACTAATTTCTCTTACATGCAATCGTCAGTCTCACTTATAAACACTTGTCATTTTGCTGCCCAAGGTAGTAGCTAGGTGGGTTTGTGTGACCACGTTTTGGTATTCCTGTTGGGACCATGTTTCTGAAAATGTCCCAAAGGAATAGCAAATCCTGTTGAAAGCATCTTGTGAGGGTTGTCCCCACAGGGAAAACTGATTAATAAATGCTCTATATATAAATTCACATGTGTGAAAGAGTATGTGGCAGCATGTGTCTGGAGATGGTTGTCAGCTTGACAAATGCTGTTCTGACACCAAAACTAGAGTATTGTTAAAGGGATAGTTCAGCCAAAAATGAAACATCTGTTGTCATTTACTCACGCTCATGTTGTTTTAAACCTGTATGATATATATTTTGAAGAACTGTTTTTGTCCATGCAGTGGCAGTCACTGCGGACCGATGCCATTTGAACTTCAAGATGTTTTCTATACATCTCCAAAATATCCCACAGAACAACTTCTTTTGTGAACATCTTATTTTCATCTTCTTTAATTAGACCGCTCTAGTGTGCAGCCTGATAAGGTCTGAATATTTCACTCAATTATTATTACAACTATAAAATTACCATAGTAATCTTTAATTTCCTTATTTCAGAAATGTTAATAATCTAGCTTTTATTTTGGTGGAAACCTGCAAGAAGACATTAAAGTTTCTATTTGTTAAAAAAAGACGGTTTAAGTGCTTCTCAATTAGGGCTGCAACAAACTATTATTTTGATAATTAATCTAATGATTATTACACATTGTTGATTATTTCACAGATTGATCAGTAAGCTTTGTTATATAATTCAGCTTTTAAAATAAGTTAAAATATTGAGTTACATATATTCCAACTAATAAATAAAACAAGGTGATCATCACTTCAGCTTTTGAAAATGTCAATCAATTATATATTACTATAGTATATTTACAATTATTATAAAATAATTTTCTCACCACTGTCGTTTTTGTTGTGTGTTAATTTCGTGTTAATAATTGTTTCAGCCCTATTCTCAATATAAGTTTGGGAATGGTTGACACATGTTGCGTTCCCAAATGAACATTGGACTGTATATGCAACCCAGACCCATAGATTCAGAGATGGGTGAGCATAGGCACCCTGAAGGTTTATTTGACAACGCTGTTCTGACACCAAACTAATTTACCTTGAACCGTCGCTCAGGCACTGACGAAAACATACATCAATTTTACATTCCTGTCACAGTACTTGCACTAAACCACATCGCGATGGTTTCATTTTAACTCCAATTAATCGTGAAGCCCAAGGTGCTCTCTGTGTTTGTGTGTGTGTGTGTGTCTGGAGGCCAGGAAAACGGCATTGCTATGTTCAGTGTCAAAGGCTCACAAGCAGCTGTCCACCCTCACACTCATGAATCAAAACACTGGCTTGCTTGATACTCTCGTAATACACACACAAACACAGCACAAGTCTGCAAATAACCCAAAATCCAAGTAGTCTGAGATCTTAATGTCATGGGAACTTAAACCATGCTGCTTTTCTCTCAAAGACCATCTGTGTTTACAGAGCTCTCATAGAAAACTTCATTTTTCTTAGATGTGTATGATATCTTCCCTAATAATTTCCTGAACTAAGGCAACATTGTTGGCAAGAGCGGTTCTCAGACTCTGTGGTGATTTTGTTATCCAGTGTTAGTTACTAGAAGGCAAAGCTTAGTCCTTTCTGCGTCGCTTTGTGACTCAATGAGCTGAATGTGCTTCTATTAAGATCTTGTGCGTGACTTTGATCCAGCCTCCAACTGTCATGTCCTCTTGTGCACATTCTACAGTTACTGAGCAAAAATGATGAGGAGATACCGCCTTACTATGTTAAGCGCTTTGAGTGCCTAGAAAAGTGCTATATAAATTAAACAAATTAATTATAATCAATTCCCTTGGTTGAGGCAAGCAGGAGCTTCTCCATGATCAGATGTAGATGTATTTGAACAGCATTACACTGTGTGCTGTTGTTGTGGGTAATTACACATTTATCAGTTTTCAAACATGTCACTATAGCTAATGTCTTCTGTGCTATCTTTTTTCTCCAGAATGCCATGGTGTCGTTCAAAGAGCTCTGCGGCTTGACTCCGGCAGCTAACATGAAACAGTGTATCCTGACTGTGTCCTCCTGGCTGACGAACAGCGAGCGAGCGCTGCGGGTAACAGTAGATCTGAGCGAGGCCTACCCCACCATGGAAGCCCATGGCCCCATTCCAGAGCTGCTGCGTAAAGTGCTCACCGCTTATGACACGGTAGGGTGAAATTCAACAGCGTGACCCTAACTTTATGTTACGCAATGTGAATAAACTAGCACATGTGAACCGTTAAAATATGTTAGGTTGTGGTAAATACTGCAGGAGGCAACATGATGGTAATAAATAAGCTTGAATATTACATTCAACTTCTTAATAGTTGTACTGCAAAATTGAACAAAAATAGGGTCTTTGACAATCAATATAAACATATACTGTATATAATCATAAATCCTGAATATGTAAATCTGAATAAAATGTCATAATTCCTGAATACACTTTAGAAAATCAAAACATATTTCTTACTCTATTGCAAATCTTAATATACTGTCATAAATCCTGAATATATAGTTGTAAATATGTATAAACATACATATCCTGATTTTATATTTGCACATCTGAATATGATGTCACAAATCCAGAATATAATATTGTTGTAAATCTGAATAAATATTTGTATAAATAAATACATAATTGGGAATATAAATATATAGTCATATATCCTGAGTACACAGTTAAAAATCAGATTGTCATATATCAAGAATATATTCTTGTAAATCTGAATATATTTTGTCATAAATACAGAATAATTGACAATCTGAACATAATTTCAGAAACTCAGAATGTATGTCATAAATACAGAATGTGTAGTTTTAATAATCATAGGTCCTGAATATGTAGTTGACAATACTTCTAACAATTTTCCTAAACTCTTAACGCACCAACACACCTACAGCACGCAATTGACAAAAGAATGAATTTCATGCCCAAAATCACACATTGCAAACTAAACTCATAATTTTCATATTATTTTCAGTGTTCCTGTGGCTCAGTGGTAGAGCATTGTGTTAGCACCACAAAGGTTGTGGGTTCAATTCCCAGGGAACACACATACTGACAAACAAAAACGTTATAACCTGAATGAACTGTAAGTCGCTTTGGATAAAAGCGTCTGCTAAATGCATAAATGTAAATTACAATAATATACTAACACAATACACTACATTTACCAAAACACTGCAAACATGTCTCAAAATCAAATTATTATTCCAAAACACTAACACATGTTAAATTCCAACAGGAACATTTAGTCAATCATAGCACAATAGCATAAAAACACTAACATCAAATGGAATTACAGAAACTGCATTATTTTAAGTGTCAGGTCTGACAATAGACAGTATATTGCATTGATCATAGATTGTGTTTTACAATACAGTTTCTTTTTCTTTTTGGGTTTAGTAAATGCATGTTTTTTGTTTATTTTGCTGCAGAAATTGAATGACCCATTTCAGAGTAGCTTTCTAGAATGAACGGTTTATGGGGAGGGGAGACAGAGACAGAATTGTTGCATTAAAGGCTTTATTTTTAACTGGACATTATAAAGAAAAGAAAAAATGCAATAAAACAAAAATAATTGCAATATAGCTGTAATTTATTATGTGAATATTCAAACAGAAAAAAGGTAATCTAATCTTCCCGGTGTTCTCATCCACATCACACCTGATATCTTCTCTGGCAAGGACTCTTGGGAAAAATCTTTTGGTATGCCTTATCCTTCCTGGTATTGTTCAGCTGTGATGTCTTTGCATGCAGCACCCATTGCATCCTGGAGGGACATTTGGTCCTGTGAGCGATGGTCAAAAACCTTCTATCTCCAGGCTCAGAAAAACTCCTCAATGAGGTTGAGGACAGGGGAGTAAGGGGCAAGGAAAAGAGACGTCATTCTCGAATGGGTGTCAAACCATGCACTGACTACACTGGGAATGGTGGAATGCCACATTGTTTCATGTGATCTCATATATTGGCTAGTGGTCTCCCACCTGTCCCCTTTCTCTGGCACCAGTCTTTGGTGCAGATCTTCTAAAATCTCACATTTATGCAAGAGTGCACTTCTCCACACAAGATCAGCCCAAAGAGGTCCTCTTTTACTGTATATCATATGTGACCCTGGACCACAAAACCAGTCTTAAGTGTCAATTTTTCGAATTTGAGATGTCTACATCATCTGAAAGCTGAATAAATAAGCTTTCCATTGATGTATGGTTTGTTATGATCTGACAATATTTGTCCGAGACACAACTATTTACAAATCTGGAATCTGAGGGTGCAAAAAATTCTAAATATTGAGAAAAACGCCTTTAAAATTGTCCAAATGAAGTTCTTAGCAGTGCATATCACTAATCAAAAATTAAGTTTTGATATATTTACGGTAAGAAATTTAGAAAATATCTTCATGGAACATGATCTCTACTTAATTTCCTAATGATTTATGGCATAAAAAAATGATAATTTTGACCCATGTATTTTTGGCTATTGCTACAAATATACCCCAGCGACTTATGCCTGGTCTTGTGGTCCAGGGTCACATATGGTCATGCGATTGAAAGAACCTCAACACCTGAGTGTGTTTCCTAGATGGGAATCAGCTGTCATTTATATATTTGCATAACTTCAATCAGCCGTTTCTCATTAGCGATGGAATAAAATACAGGGGACATATTTGTGTTTCAATTCACAATACGAACCGCTGTTCACTTTGACTTTAGACTATAAGGTAGTTTTGGAACATGATGTTATCTGTTCTGACATACAGTGTGAACGCATTTGTAAATTTGACAGTAAAATTACATTGTTTTGGTCTTGGTTGAGTTTGTGTGTAAAATAAATTTGAGCATTTTAAATATGTGCTAACTGTATGCATTTTGTGTCAAAGCAACAAGAAATGTGTTAATTGTATAGCCTACACAGACAGATGTTGTGCTAATTGTGTTAAGAGTTTAGGAAAAGTGTTAAAAGTATTGAAAAAAATTGTCATGGCGATCGTAACAAACTGTAACTGCTTTAATGAATTCAGTCATAACCTACAGCAGAATAGCTGCAGCATTCTGCTCTTCCTTGCTTGTTCCTTTATAATGGGACTTTACTACAACAGATTAAATTCTGCAGAGATGTGAGAGTGTATGTGATTGTATTACAAACTCTCACACACACACACACACACACACACACACACATCATACCCTCCAAAGCTGCTCTATCACGCTCTGCCGTGTATTTTCACTTTCATGGCACAATTCCATTTCGATATGAGTAGACGCATTTATAATGACTGCGGGAATGTACTCTGTCTCTCTGTGTGTGTGTGTGAGTGTGAGAGAGAGAGAGAGAGAGAGAGAGAGAGAGAGAGAGTTTGTAATACAATCACATACATGTGTGTCAGCCCAAGATTGGCTGTGTAGGATTTGCACTTTGAATTAGGCCTCCATGAGGGTCAAACAATTTGTCAGATGTCAAAGTATTTGTTAGACTCTGAATCAGGAATGTAGTGTCTTGTCTCTCAGTAGACATTTTGAAGAATATTTTGGACAAATCTTTGAAAGCACCAACTCAGACCAGCATTAATATGTGCATTGGTACAGGTTGGTTTATAGTGGTTAGTGCTTTTGGGTTCACAGTATACAGTATAGATTTACATTTAAATAAACTAGGGAGTGGAATGAGTCACAGCCACACTCTCAATGCCTAAGCAGTTTAACAAATGTGTGTGCATAATATACTGTATATTGATGTGTGTATGTTCTTACTTGATTCTAAATGTAGCTTTAAACAGTATCATTGAACCAGTAGCAATAACAAAAGAGACAACGAAAGGAAACACATCTCACCTGGGCTGAGGAATGCAGCTCAATCTCTTCTGTCAATAGAGCTTATTACGGAGTGTGTGAATGTGTTTGTGAGTTTGAGCTTCTCTGGGGAGGGCATTCCTCATTTGGAAGTCTCACTTCCTGCTGAGACCTGACTTCCTGTTTCCTGTTTTTGGTTTCCTATAGATGATCCAGACGAGTCGCACACTGATCGAATCAGCCGATGGCGTGTACTCTAAACTTACACAAGCACAACGAGCAGGTAATGTTGCACAAAACACACATTCACATATAAGCAGTGCGATGAACAGTGCTAGCACATCGCCGGTTGATCATTTAAATACAGTGTGTCACAATTAGGCATTATTAATGACAGGAAACAATATCTTACACACCGTTTCTTACTCTGTTAATAATCAGTGAAGCCTATAATAATCTACTCTGTAGCCGATGTGAATTTTTCTCAGGAGCACAGAGGAAAACTATGTTTTCTGTGTCTGTTTGCATGTTTTTGGAAAAATATTTTAATCATCTGACCTCCTGTGGACAGTATTGAATAGCCAAGGGGCTTTTTTACCCACATAAAACACAAATACCAACAGACACAATTATTCATTATTTTGAAGTGATGCAAGAAGGCTCGTGCCCTAAAGCCTGTTACTATGTTCACAAAGATAAGGCTAAGATTTGGGCAACAGAGAGAAAACATTTGAATAAAACAA
The DNA here is from genome assembly GCA_027564155.1 of Gymnocypris eckloni scoliostomus. Lineage (NCBI taxonomy): Eukaryota > Metazoa > Chordata > Actinopteri > Cypriniformes > Cyprinidae > Gymnocypris > Gymnocypris eckloni. Next base: position 33,380,339 of record CM050415.1, on the reverse strand, counting down.
TGTTTGCTTAAATGTATTTATCTCGTAAATTAATAAAAGGATATGCCACGAGGTCATGCATTGGAGTGATTTTAAAGCATAAATGGGGCGTTGATTAGCTGCAGTTACACTAGATTTTAAGAATGCAACATTTTATAAGACAACAGAGAATAAGATATGATATCGTGCTTCAGGGCTTCTTTTTTATTAAATAAAGTAATAAAAAATGCACAAGCATTCAAAATATTTTGGTTGGTGAGATTTTTATATATTTTTGAATTTGCACATGAAGGCTGCCTTTATCTGATCAAAATAAAGTAAAAACAGAAATATTCTGAATTATTATTGCAAATTTAAAGGAAAAGTTTAATTTTTTTTAAATAAATGTAACCCTTCCTTTTCAAATTTCAAATTAATGTAGCATTTTTTTCATTATTCTTTCGTTAATAGGAAGTTCTGTTTTTGTACAATGTAGAAGTCTTTACTGTCACTTTTGATCAATTTAACGCATCCTTGCAGAATAAAATTATTATAATTTTTTAATTTACTGACTCAAAACTTTTAATGGTAGTGCACATTAAAATATGAAAATATAGAATCTACTCCAAGTTTGTGTTCTTTTGATTCAGCCAAACATGTGACATTAAGATCTGTGACATCTATTCTCATCATCTGAATTCGCCGGTCAGCGTTCACCAAATTTGAAACATGAAACTTCTATGCATGAGCTTGACTTATGAATGAATGTCTAGTGTGACTGCAGCCTTAGGCATAACATGACACAAATAAATCTGTAATTATTATTGATAAAAATCTGAAATGAACAAAAAATCTTTTACAAAGCAATATAGTTCATTGTGCTCATTTGAGGCTGTTTGTGGTTGCCAAGCTACATTGTGCATTAATACAGAATGTGGGCATTAATATGAGTGTGTTTATAGTACTTTTACAGCAGCTTCGAATACAGCTCATGCTAAATTTGGAACAATCCATTTTATAGCATTGCCTCAGAACCCCTGGTCGGCCTTGTGTCACCATGTTAATGGAGAAATCTGCTTTAGAGAGCAGTAGAGCGTCAGTAAATAAACAAGGCTGGCGTGCTCTAGCGCTGTCTCCTCGCCCACTCTTTCTCAGCTCGCTTTCTTCCACCTCCCTCCATCTATCTCGCCCCGGTGGAGAGGTTGAATCATGCTTTTGCTAATGATCTTCTCTGCTCTTACTGGTTTTGACTCAAAAATAATCACGTTTCTTCAGCACTCACAGTCTCTCACATTCTGCTGCGGATCTGGACTTGTCCGGCTGAGTGTCACAGCTGTCGATCTGAAGCGTAATTAGCAGCGTGAGGGGAGGGTGGGCAGCTGTTTGAGCTGTGGAAGGCGCTGATGGCCTTGTCCAGCACCTCTCCGTTCTAATAAACACTTCGGTCAGACTCTGCTAATTAAATGTGAGTTAAGTAATTATGAGGGATAGGACAAGTATAACTGTTTGTTCCTGCTCACGTGTTCAGATGATTATCATTTCCCATGGTTGCGTGAGGCCAGAAATATACTCTTCACCTCCCTGGATGTTTGCATGCATTTCAATTTCAGTCAGGCTATAAGAATAATGTGCCTTTGTAAATGTCATTAAATAGTTTAAAGCCAAAGTTGTTTATTGTAAAAACTGTATTTCAATCATGACAAGATTTTAGCGTGATGATGGATATGACAATGTTAATGCTGCTGGAAGAGGTGTTAGTGAGACCAGCAGGGGGTGCTCACCTGCGGTCTGTGTGGGTCCTAATGCCCCAGTATATTGATGGGGACACTATTCTGTCAAAAAAGCACAGTCTTTCGGATGAGAAGTTAAACCGAGGTCCTGACTCTCTGTGATCATTAAAAATCCCAGGATGTCCTTTGAAAAAGAGTAGGGGTGTAACCCCGCATCCTGGTCAAACTAGCCCATTGGCCTCTGACATCATGGCCTCCTAATCATCCCCATACACCGATTGGCTTCATCACTCTGTCTCCTCTCCACCTGTAAACTGGTGTGTGGTGAGCGTTCTGGCGCACAATGGCTGCCGTCGCATCATCCAGGTGGATGCTGCACACACTGGTGGTGGCCCAGTGTGGATGAGGGGGGCACTGGTCATTCTATGCGCTATATAAATGTAAGGAATTAATGTATTTGGTCTTGGCGGAATAGATCTGCTACACTGCTGCTGAATTGCTGCTGATGTTGGTTATTGCTGTAGTTGTAGATTATTGCTGCTGCTGCTGTAAGCAAGTACAGGAACTTGCTACTGCCAATGCATATGGTGATACGGTGCTGTGAGCAGGGACGTGCGCAGACATTTGAGGGGCAGGGGCTCAAGTGGAAAAAAGGGCACTTCTCATATTTATAATTTTTTTTCTAAACAAAATGTTAAATATATTAGGGATGTGCAATATTGACAAAAAATATATATCAATATTTTCTGCATTTTTATCGATAACGATAAACAATATTTTGCTGATTGTGTTATTGTGCTGATATCTTAAGGACTACCGTGGAAAGCTGACTCTGACTCTGCATTTTCTGTGGTGATCAGTTCACAGCAGTGATATAAATTAATCTTTTCCAATAAGTTTAAAAAATTTTTACCTTTCATGGGTATTTTTACCTTTATAAAACCCTGCATGAGTGTGCATCATTTTTTCAGTCAAATTCTTAAATTGAATCAGTCAATTAGAATAAGTCATTTAAGCTGTTACCAAGCAAATTAAATCAGTATTGACCAAATGTATCTTTGCACTGCAGAGAAAACACAGACGCTGCATTAGAATTAGAAGGGGCAGTCGTGGCTCTAGTGGATAGAGCGTTGGACTTGTAACCCGAGGTTGTGGGTTTGAATCTCGGCTCCGGCAGGAAGTGTCCACGACTGAGGTGAGACCCTTGAGCAAGGCACCGAACCCCCAACTGCTCCCCGGGTGTTGCAGTGTCAGCTGCCCACTGCTCCAAGTGTGTGCACTTGGATGGGTTAAATGCAGAGAACACATTTCACTGCTGGTTATACTCTGTATAATTGTGTATGTGACAAATAAAGCTCATCTGAGCTTAATTATTATTATTATTAATTATTAAGTGGCATTTAGATGCATTTACACACTGTTTTAATGCAGGACACGAGTGCATTTAACCTGCAGTTACAAATGCATTAATACAGTTTTGATATTTTAAACATAAAACTTTTGGAAATTCTTCTTTATTGAACTGCTGTATAAAATCAATATCACATTTGTAATCATGTTGCTTTTTGGTGAAAAAAAAGTCAGTCTTCACGTGATACTGATTAACTATATGAAATGATATCAATATATACATTTCTGCCCCCATATCTTGAAATGTGTGATTATTCTTAATCTAAATGCATTTTCATAAACTGAATCATGCAGTGACACACTTGTCTAACCTACTAGACTTCCTATTACCTCAGCTAAACATCAGCTAACTTACATGGTAGTGCGCTCATAAGTCATGGATGTTAGCAAGACAAATCAATTATATTTGCCGTTTGTCTTTTGGATAATTCGCTATAAATTCGAGGCACAGGTAGCTTAGTCTTTTCACCACTCAACTCCACACCAAGACAAACACAACTGGAGAGGGAGGGCTTCACTTCTGCGTGTCTGTGATGTGCATGTGCCGATCGATGTGTGGCACCTGCGCCGAGACGCGGAGGGGAAAGGCATCGGAACTCGACAGAGTTTCTCATTTCCTGACCCGACCTGATATTTTGATTTTTTATTTGTTTGACAGGGAAGGCTGTGTGCAAACAGAAACACACACACACACTCATATATACATATATTCATTTATAAAAATATAAATAAAATAAAAAAACTCCCTAGAAAGAAGGGCCCTTTCTCTCTAGGAAGAAAAAGGGCAGGTGCTCAAGCCCCCTTTTATGTCTATGTGTGCACCTGCCTGGCCGTGAGTATTTAAGACATACTGCTGCTGTACAAATAGCATATCAAATAACCCTTAGCAGATCTATACAGGTGGAGCTGGGGAAGGTGGAGGGTTTCAGAGGGCGTGCTGCAGGAATCTCAAGTGAATTCTAGCCAGCCATATAAACCCAAGGCATAAGCTCATTGGCTACACATGCAGCATGAACCAATCAGCTTGTGCCAAGTCATTTAACTCACTGAATATCATAAGTTACAATAACAACCGGTCAGCCTGCATCCTCTAGAGTGTCATGACTGAACTATATATTAATGTTACCATGACCTGCTTAGGCCCAACATAACATAGCATAAATTGAATAGAATAATTTATATTTTTGTGAACAGCAGAAGGGTGATTTGATACATTAAACAAACATTCGTTCAAAATTTGAATTAGCATTACCAGGTGTTTTTCCCCAAAAATATTGCACAGGCTTTAAAGATATGAGAAGCTTGTTTCCCTCCCTTTTAAAAGTTGCATTTTTTTCTTTCTTTTTTTATACATACCAACCAGTGTTTTTGTTTGTTTGTTTGTTTACTTGTTTGTTTGTTTTATACACTATTATAGTAAACATTCATATTTTGAATTAGATTATTTATTTGTAATTTGTCATTTTTGTTTTAAAAATATTTATATTTAGCTTTAATTTATTTCAGGTCTAATCTTAGTAAATTTAGTACTTTAGTACCTAAATCTTTTTTACATTTAATTTAGTTGCCAGAAACATTTCTAATTTTAATTTAATTTTAAACATTTTATCTAATATTTATATTTTATTTCAGCTAATGGATTTAATAGCTCAGGTTTTACATTTACATTTAGATTTATGCATTTAGCAGATGCTTTTATCCAAAGCGACTTACAATTGCAGTCAGGTTATACATTTTCATTAGTATGTGTGTTCCCTGGGAATCGAACCCACGACCTTTTGCGCTGCTGATGCAATGCTCTACCACTGAGCCACACAGGAACAGCAACAGGTTTTAGTTAGAGGAGCATGAAATGAATGAATGTTAAATAAAATAATTCCAACGATGCAGAATTATATTATACATTTACTACCTGGTGTCCGTGACTCATCAGAATGGATGGATGGGTGGATGGGTGGATGGATGGGTGGATGGGTGGGTGGATGGATGGGTGGATGGATGGATGGATGGATGGATGGATGGATGGATGGATGGATGGATGGATGTTTCAGGTCTAACTCTCACACTTAATTGAAATGCATGTTTATATGCATTCAAACACACATGTGCATGTATATAAACATAACTGTATGCATTCGGCTTATATTAATAATAATCTACTTGACATGCCCATATTCCTTTTTCAAGGACTCAAATCATCTACGCATTTAAATGCCTATTCAGTACTCCCCTTAACTAACACAATCTTTCTTTAATTCATCGCAATCGCTCAATCCTGTACTTTATCCTGTTACTTTAATCCTGTCCTTAATTTCTTCCCTTAATCCTTTTCTTCATCATCTCTTTTTCTCTTGCCTTCATCATGACACCTCCGACTCAAAGATCCCATCCCACACGCAAACATGTCACATCCGATCGTCCAATCAGGGGGCGGTCTATTCTAAGAGGATCACCATACATCATTACCATAGCAACCACATTAAACGAAACAGGGCAACTTTGTCTGTCATTAAACACTCTCATCTATATGAAACATCAAAGGCTCACAGGCACAAACACATGTAGCATCCTCTCACTCGCTGACAGCTCGGAAAGGTACATTGTGTGGAAATGATGGAATCTGTTGTCATTTGTAGCCTTATTACTCCTTCCTTTTCACAAGGCCATCCTCGCTCTGTGCCCGTGAAAATGTGGAGCTCCAGATGAGCTCATTTAGATAGCAATGTTGTCAGAATACTGACATAGTACGCAAATAAACTTGCTGTTCTTGTGTACAGCTGTGCACTAGTGGCCTCGAGGCCTATGTAGAATCATGTGAATGCTGAGCAACTGCAGCCGATTTTTACTTAAAAAGAGTATTTATGACTAGCTAGCCTAGTCTCTTGGCATAAAATCGGCTTTGGCAGTGGAGACGAGGGGAGCTGTTCTTGGACCGAGTCCTAGCTGAGCGAAGTGGACGGTAGGCAGGTGTTAGGGAGCGTTTTGACACCTTCGGGCTTAGCACCTAAAGGTGAACTGTCACAAATACACACTCAGACGTTTCTCTCTGACTTGTGTGCACTTGTGCACTAGTTGCACCAGCTGAGAGCCCGCATCATATCTAGCGTTTCATTCAGGATGTCACAAGTGTGTTTTCTGCAGGCTTGTGGGTGCTTTTATCCATGAGAGTGAGAGTGTGAAAACCAGAGTAAAAGTCAAATAGGCAGCGAATGCAAGAAACAGGAAGTGTGAAAAGTGTGTGATTGGAGCACTACTTTACTGCTGCTTCTTTTAACCTTTGTATGTCATAAGATGTCCGTTTAAACCTCACAGAAAAAAAGAGATCATTCAAAATTAATAGAAGAAATTTAGTTTTCAATGTAGTTTTATATCAGTATATCTAAAATAAAACTACATTGAAAAAAGCAAGAAGCAGCTGTGGAGTATGAAGCTGCTATAAATTTATTATTTTAATAATTAATTATTATTATTTATGTTTTTGCCTGTAAAACGTCATTGTCCAATAGTGTAGCAACGCATGAAGCACCACTCACACAGAAGCCACGTTTAAACTACTTTTTAAAACAAGTGAGCTTGTACAGCTCGGTCTGACATCTAAATGAACTCTTTGTGAATAAATAAGTGTTATTTTGGTAATGAACAATAGACAACAAAATACATCAAGCCACAATGTCTTACTTTTCTTCTTTTTTTTTTACGTATAAAGATTTTTATTTAAAAATATAAATTGTTCTGCTGTTGATGGACTTAGCCTACTCCTTTTTTTTTTTACATAGCCTTTGAAAAAATCTTCTCACAAAAACCCACGAAGTGAAGATGCGTTAACTCTTTATACTTTGTGGGAGTTAGGTTGAGACAGATGTGCAATGGTGTGATTTGTTCCCGACCCTGTCAATCAAACGCAGAATCGGCAGGTATGCCACGTCTCGAAACACTTCGACTTTGAATCGCCTTAGTCACGTGACATGGGTGTTTCGAATCACGCTTCGGAGCAGTGTTTCGAAACATCTGCGCTTCAGGATCTCGACACCGTGTCGAAACGTCAGTTCCGCACCAGCCATCCCTAATTTGTGCTATATGTTGACGCACTAACCACAAGAATGTCTGTGTATACTGTCTTTCACTTTTTAAGGGTAAACATTGCTATTCTCTATTTAACCTTAAAGATATGCGTGACAGAAATCCCCAACAGAAAGTACTTTGAGCTTCCACAGCACTTTTTTGTAAGGGATTGATGGTTATTGGTGCAAAATGGACTTTTGTTTACTAGGCAGAAAACATATTTTTGATAGAGAGTAGTCTGATATAAGCTCTTCTACTTGAGAGAATACTTGTGCTGGCGATTTTTGTCGACATAAACAGCCTTTTCTTATCTGCCGTCAGATTGGCTCACTGACACTGAGATGTTTCTGAATCGTACAGCCGGCCTTTAATCAGCTCTATTGTTTGAAGCAGATTCTTTTTATTTTCACATGCTGTTTTCATTTTAATTCGTCCATCTGTCCATCCATCCATTTGTCGAAGTGCTCGGTTTGTTTGTTTTTTTATCTGTGACTGTTATGAATGATATTGGGAGTGAGTCACGACTGCGATTCGGTTGCCCTGTGGCAGCGTGGCAGCTTCTAACAATAACAATACTCCCGTATTACTCTGTGGTATTTTTGCCCATATGTTTACGAAACCTATTCTTGAGGTCCACCGTATGCTGGCTAGGAATTCTAACAGATGTTGCTTTATTGGACTTTCAGGATTGGACTTTCATGAGGATCTGCATCGGATCGGGGCGAGGGAAGGACTGAAAGGGAGGAAGTTACAGAAGGCCATGGAGAGTTACGCTTGGAACATCACTGTGCTGAAGGTTAGTACCTATTCTTTATGCTATGGATTGAGGCATGTATACACCAGGGCCTTATTTAGCACAAGGCAAGACATTTTATTATAGGGGATAATCGTTACAGGGTTGCTAATTGGTTTGCATCTAGTGCAACTACTCAAAGTGTTTCCTGGCTTGCAGCTGAACCACAGCCAATCAGATTTCACGCTAGTCGAGGCCACAATTAAATCGCTTTTATCCTGACATCGTTGTGTAGCTTACTGTGGCTGAAGTTGAAACTACATGATCCTTAAACCTGCACCCTGAAGCCGCTAGAACATGCTAATTTATTAAATTATATGTGTGGATTTTTATGAAAGATATGAAAATAAAAGTCTGTAGAGCAATCATATGGCTATGGCTGCAATCAATGGCTGCTATTATTGTTAATACAAATGTGTTGCCCAACATAGTATTTACCTTAGTATAGGATCTTTATATTGAAGTCTGTCCAGTGTTGTTTTTCTCACTGATTGGAACTAGGAGTGTCTACTCTGCAGCTTCTTGTAGTGTTCAGGTATTAAAACATGATTTATTTATTGCTATGGTTTATGACTAATAAATGGTGGATTTAAAAATGCTGTGCTATTTTTTATAAATACAAAATGCTACACTAAAGTATTTGTACAGTATATATGGAATTATAATTCATAATATATACTATCTTTAAAAACACAAATAAAATATATTTAAGCATTCAAAAAATTGGGGTCAGTGAGATTTTATTTTATTAATTGTTTTAAGAAATAAAAATTTTCAGCAAGTATGTATTACATTGATCAATAGTGTTAGTATATAGACATTTACAGTATGTTACAAAACATTTCATTTTTTTAAACAAATGCTGGTTTTAACTTTCTAATTGGAGAATACTAAAAAACATAATGGTTTCCAAGCAGCACAACTGTTTTTCAACGATGATAAGAATAAGTAATGTTTCAGCATATTAGAATGATTTCTGTAGGATCATGTGACGCTGAAGACTGGAGTAACGGCTTTCAGTAAATGTCAGATGATGATAATATATAGATTGTAATGTACTATGCGTCTCTAAACAGCCGTCAGCTTCCACTGTAGCACATGGAAAGGCCGTTAACCTGTAATGATACTCGGGGTCTTCCCAGTCTTACCCATTATCCCACCAACACTGTGAAAATTCATTTGTGCAGATTGCTAACCACATCGTCAGACATCTTTATCTGTAGTCCTGGCAACATGCTAAAACATAAGACCTGTCCATAAAGTAAAAATATCTACTTTTTTTGCTCTTCCTTTTCAACTCTCTCTCTGTTTAATCACTCTTGCTCGCTCTTTATCTCTCTGGAGATGTGTTTATATATTTATGGTGTTCATGATAAGATAAGCTTCACCAAAAGCCATGTTTCCTAACAGATTAATCGTGTGCTTACTTATGTAAACAGATAAACTGCACACAGTGGGAACAAAGATTAGGAGATGTCACCTTTAGCGTGTGATAGTGTTAACGAAAGAGTCAAACTGCAGAACAACGCTACGGATGTGTGTCTGGTCTAGTTGTAGATTTCACTGTCATTGGCAATTCACTCTTTTTGAAATATCTACGTTTTAGAATATTTATTTGTATGTTTAATGGGTGTTTAATGTATTTAGAATATGTATAAATGTGTGTGTTTGCAGAGCAAGCATGCAGCACAAGTGGGGCGGACTTTTAAATTAAAAATCTTTAATTTAATTAGATGACTTTAGTCTAAAAAGGCCTAAAAGCGATTGAACTGTTTGCATTTCACACAAACCTTACTGTTTGTGTCTCTTTGTGTGTATCAGCTGATTTATTTACTTTTGTTCCACATGCACAGGACTGAATGCAATTACATATATTCTTAAGCCAGACTTGAAATACATCCATGTCGCAGCATTAGATGAGGGTTTTTCTAAAATTGTTTGATTAAACATTTTTAAAACCCCCAAACATAACTAGGGGTGTGAATCTTCAGGCCAGGGGTGTGTTTTTCCAGAACATGGTCGCATCTCCATCGTTTGAACCACGTTAGTGTTCCTGTGGCTCGGTGGTAGAGCATTGTGTTAGCAGCGCAAAGGTTGTGGGTTCAATTGCCAGGGAACACGCATACTGACAATAAATGTAAGTCGCTTTGGATAAAAGCATCTGCTAAATGCGTAAATGTAAATGTAACAACATAGGGCCATTGTTAATGACGTCACACGCAAGTGGTGGAGGAATAACTTCTGCTATTTAACTGATTGCTATTTAAGATGCTGCTGTATTGAACATGGCAACTACTGACTAGTTTACTATTTTTGTTCCCTGTCATTGTGCTTTATTTGATGTTTGATTCATCGCAGGTTCCCGTCTTACGTCATACTCCGCGGTTCCCTAAGCCATGCACATGCGCACTTTTCAAAAATGGTGCTTACAATGGACACGCAAAAATACATTATTAAACTGCATTTGTATTTAGATATAATGGAAGATACAGATAGTACTGCATGTTAGCTTGCTTGTTGTGCCCAAGAGCATATTTATTTAAGCCCATATATCTTACTAACAAGAAACTATGCTTCTAATCACAGGTCGAGACTCGAGAGCTGTCGTTCAAACCACATAAGTTTGTGATGCTGATTGCGAACGTTCGTTTGAACTATAGTTTCAGGAAACACCGAATCGTTGAACTATGCTGTCGTAATGTTGTTACGACAGAACGATGCTTTTGGGAAACGCACCCCAGACCGGTTTTGATTCTGGGAATTATGATCCGATTTTAATACATTTCTTGAACTACATTTTTTTTTACTTATTAGTGAATGTGTTTACCAAATTTTAATATGAAATTTATGTAACTAAATATAGTTTCGAAACAATATAATTATATAATTGTGAAGGACACATACCAAAATGTTAAGTATAAAGGCCATTAAACACTTAGTCCAAAATCTTCGTCCGAATTCTTCGCACGTTAAAAAATAAATATGACTTCAAATTGTGTCATTCACGTTTTCACACCGCCTCCAAAACTTTCGTCCATCATAAAAAATATTTGGATCAGGATCGATTTTCGGCGTTTTCGCATCCGCAGTATGCATTTTGATAGGAAAGGATGACGAATAAAAAATATGGAAAAAACGCATGCAAATATTTCAATCTCAGTGTGCAAGGACCTTAAATATATATAAAAAAATATAATTTAAGATGTTAAATTATAATGTATGTGTGTGATGTTAAAAAAAAATATTATAGCTAACAGCAATTATAAAAAAAATATAAATTATTAATTTGCGTGAAGGCGAATAATTGTGTAACATTAACAGCTTTTTTTTTTATATGTACAATACATGTATTTATAAATGTATTTATAAAACCCTTTCCACAGTAGTGTTTAAATAATTATTGAATTAAGTAAATGTTATATATTTAATATATATATAATTTATATATTAAATAAATATTTAACATATTTAACAAATATTCTAAGTTAACACTTTAACTTTGTCATCTCTAAAAAAATGTAGGTCTTAATTTTAACATTTGGTTTTCTCTCAAATTTTGCACGGACCCCCGAAACGAATCATTCATTTTAAATATTTTGTGCTTCATTGTGCAGATTAAACACTCCATTTCATGCTTAATTGTATCCTGTGACACATTTAGATGAGTTAGATGAGTCCTGACTCCAGGAAGTGACATCAAACTGTCAGCCAGTACGCAGAAGTGTTTCATCCGAGCTTTATAAAGAATGTACCTCCTTGTCTTTCTGCAGTGCTCTTAGCCTCTCTCTCCCCACAGCCTAAGAGTCTATATGCATCACGCCCGTATGCATAATTCATCCCTTTTAAAATATATCACTTATTTATGGCAAAAGACTCCTCTCTCCAGGTCAAGGGGCGTCTTCAGCTCTGGGCACCCATGCAGGTGTCCTCCGAGGATCCGTGCTGGAGCCGCCTGTATTAGTCTCACCTGTCCTGTCTGTTTCACATCAGGCCGCATAAAGAGCGTCACTGCAGTCTAAATGATAAAACCGCAGTGCAGCTGATGTTGCAGTGCTCTCCTTGGGAATTGTCATCACGTTGAGTAAAGTTGAATCTGTTTTAGGAACGCTAGGTGACCTCATGATGCGGTTCTGCTAAAAGCACTTGGGAGATTTCATTGGCTGGTTCGCGCTTGAATCATAAATTATAACTCAAGAGAAGAGAAGTTTGAGAAATTAGTCCTTGCAGATACATCTGATGAAAAAGGACGAATAAGCTTCAATCAATCATACCTACAAAATTTGTATTTACTTTTACTTTTTTAAGGAAAATGCCAGTTGTGTACCAATAAAGAAACAAGGCTGGGGAGAAATGGTGTCCTTGTCAGAAAGATATAAAGCAAATGTATGTGTGGTTATGCATGTTTTGCAGGTGAAGGTGTATGGTGGTTTGATAATGTGTCCTTGTATATTAGCATTTATTTATTATGTCCCTTCAAAATGTGTTTATGTTCCTTCAAAATGTGTTTTCACACACATAAATGCATACATAAAAGCGTATACATTTCCTGGAACACTGTTTTAAGGGACATTCACACAGGACGAGGAGACACGCTGTCCTGATCCTCCTCCCTCCCCCTTCCCTGTCCCATCCTCTCACACTGTCTCTGTCTCCTCTGGGTCGTTTCCAGAAAGAGAGAAGGAGAGGTTGATTTATGGCGGGTATTGGGAGGATTCTGGATGTGCTCAGTCACCTTGTGTTAGACTGAACCCTGCAGGATGGACCCTTTCATTGCATTTAAGGAGCTTATATGATAGATTTATTCTCAGTATTTTTATCTAGCACCTCTGTTAAATGTCATTTTTGTATTAAATATATTTTAAAATCTACTGTAGTTCTGGCATGATTGGCAACGTTTTAAAATGTAGAAAAACCCTCCTCTGTGGTATACCCTGATAAAAGAAATGATGCAGTTCCTTCAATTAGAAAATACTACATTTTCAGTGAGAAATACGTTTCTTGGTACCTCATTATATTAGGTGGCCTTAACTACTATGTACTTTCAATTAATCATTTAAAATAAAGCACTTATTGTGTACATACATGTTTTTACATTGTACTTCTATTTAAAAAAATACCTGCATGTAATTACATCTGTATTTAATTTCTGTAATTACTTTTATAATTACACTGTTTATCCATCTCTTACATCTTAACCCATCCTTAAACCTACCCATACCACCAAACCTGCCCCTAACCTCACCCGCGTCCCACCTCAACATCAGCAGAAGTGTTCTGTATACACACTGTACTTATTTTTTGAGGTAAGCACGTAGTATTTAAGGCCCCTTAATATAAAGTGGGACCTATTTTTTTATGCAGTTACAAGAAATTGTAATTATTTATTTATAATTTAGATTATTTTCATAATTTTAATAAGCAATTATAGAACCTTGAAATAATATGGTATATTAACTATAACTATATACTAATATGTAATATTTTTGTGGTAAAACATTATCGTACACAAATATTTATACAAAAAAAGTGAACTTTGTTAAAAGTGTTCGGGCCAATTTGGGAAACTTAAAAAAAAGATTGAGTTAAGTAGTTGGTGGTCTATTTAACACATTTTGGTAAATCCTCTTTTAGGGTGTTTTATTTAAAAGTACAGATATGCCACACACACATATATATATATATGCATGGTTTCCTTATGTTTGGAAATATTCAAATCAGAAATAATCATTGCAGTTTGCACAACTTTAGCACCTCCTGCTTGCACATTTTTGTTCCTGCAACCTCGGTAGTTAAAAATGTCTTACTGTGTTTACTAACACAACTTGTACTTTCCTGTGTCTTTTAGGGCCAGGCAGACTTGCTGAAGCATGCAAAAGGAGAAGCGGTAGACACTTTGAGACAGATTCACTGTGCTGCTCACTCGTGCGGCTTGGCCAAGAACGGAGCATCCACGTCCCCTGCCTCACCTCTCCTGCCGCCCCACGCACGGCCCCTGCATCCCATCCACGAGACTGAGCCGGACAACACCACCCTGCACTGAGAGAGAAATCAATTCAGTGTATCCACATAGTGAGGAAGGTGGTCTTTGCCTCTGTAAACCAGGGAAAGGGAGCCGTAAGGAACGAGTCAGGTGAAGTGATTCAGTAAAGGACACACAGGAGCCAGTTTAAAAAAGAAGGCATTTTGACAAATAAATATTCTTGTGGTTGTAGTACATACAAAAAGTCAGTGGGGTTCAATATAGTTTTGAACACTGTATGGACAAAAGTGGTTAAATCATTCTTCAAAATATCTTCTTTTGTGAAATCCGATGTTTGTAAATCAGCAGTAAAGTGTAAAATGTGTCAAAACAGCATGGAGGTTATTGAACTTGAATCTCCCTAGACTCCAGATGGAGCAAGACTTTTTGAAAATAACAAAACTACTTGCTGAAACAGAAGTAAACTATTTTGAGCAAACAAAGAGAGCTTCAGGAAACAGAACATGACAAAGCAATGCAAATGAGAACTCAATTATAGAGGCAAAGGCCTCCTCCGTTTACACCAATGTTGAACTAAAGACTCTCTCACTCCCCCTGCTGGCTCCTCCACACAATTGTATTAATATTAGAACTGACTAAGATACAAACTCAGTACAAAAGTAATGCTCAGTACACCTTGGTCCTAAAAGGGGCCATTCTCCAGGGGTCGTGTGTGTGTGTGTGTGTGTGTGTGTGTGTGTGTGTGTGTGTGTGTGTGTGTGTGTGTGTGTGTGTGTGTGTGTGTGTGTGTATGTATGTGCGATGCATATGTGGTGTATTTTAAATAAGGAAAAGTGTGTATATTGTTTCTAAACTGGATACGTCCCGTTGAGTTAGGCTCTGCTGGGAAGAATAGAAACTCTGGGAAAATACGGATCTCAGTCGTTGAGAAAAGCATCACTGAGGATCAGACAAGCAAATAAATATTTCGATAAATGAAAAATTAATAATTTTAAGACAAAGTAAGGACACTTGACCATCTCATTAAGAAACACATCACACCCAATAATACACCCTGTTCATGAATATTGTTATTACTGCTGTTAATATTGTGGGTAGGTGTTAAATGAAACGGAGGTTATTTTATATTTGCGTAAAGTGTCATTCTGTACCAGTTTTCATCGATGGACACTTCACAGGAAGAGGACATGTGAGCGGTTGGGAGACGAGGGGACAAGGGTGGAGAATATAGTTTGGGTCAAAGAATTTGGGTGTTTACTGTCACATTATTGTCAAAATTAACATCTGATTGAGATGATGTCTGTCATTTATAAAGCCCACATGATGTTATATAAAAGCTAATTGACATCAGAAATGTCTCCGGGTCATTTTTTATACTTAAGTTGTATTATGTTTTTAAAATCAGAGGACATAACTGTTACTGTTCAAACGTTTGGGGCAGTACATTTGTATTGCTTCTGAAATAAGTCTAATGCTCACCAATGCTGCATTTATTTGATCAAAAATTCAGAATGAACCGTACCATTGTGAAATATTATTATAAATTAAAATAACTGTCTTCTATTTTAAAACAATTTCTTTCTGAGATGCAAAGCAGAATTTCAGTGTCATTACTGCAGTCTTCAGTGTCACATGATCCTTCAGAAATCAATCTAATAGGCTGCTTTGATGCTCAAGAAACATTTCTTATTATTTTCAATGTTTTTAAGGCAGTTGTTTGTTTGTTTTTTCAGAATACTTTGAATAGAATGTTCAAAAGAACAGCATGTATTTGAAATAGAGATCTTTTGTGAAATTATAAATGCCGTTGCTGACACTATTGATCAATTTAATGTATCCTTGCTGAATATTATTTTTAAAGGTTGAGTAAATGACAAAAGGTCTTACAGGTTTTAGACTCAATGTGCATTCGTGAAATACATTTTGTCAGACTTTGGCATTGTTATATTGAGCTACAGGAACACAACTATCACACCCAAAGACACGTGACATTAGTACAGACCATTACAAACATATACAGTCATTTACAACTACGATGATTTGTGTTGCATAATTTTTGTATTCCTTCATGTTTTACATTTCTCTGTATATTTCTTCATAATTAGCCATCTGAAATACTGAACGAATCTGGTTGTGTTTGTCTTCTCTTGTAGTGTCTTATGACTTGCTCACATCCAAAAACCTCCATTTACGTATAATGTGAATTCCATTACTCATGCACCCCATCACACATCACATACATAGACTGCTCTTTCTCTGCGGTAAGTTGAGACGGTCCATCTACTTGTGTATGTGACCATTAACTCTGACTGCTCTCTGACCTTCTGCTTCATACAAAGGCATCCTGTCATTCATATTCTCCTGCTGCTTTATTTGTTTGTGACACCGTGGTGTTGTTGCTCCTTTGTTCCATTCAGCCTTTTGTCGCTGTATCGCGACCCTCTACATATCCAGCTAATTAAGTCCAGGCCTCGTCACACTCTCATTCTGTTGGCATTCGCTAACGAAGCTTGTCTGCCCCTCCACAATAGTCCTAAAGAGCTCTGCATACAGTTACTTGGATACAGGCAGACGCTAATGACAAAGATGCTAACAACCCTAACAGTTCTTTATTGTAGTATAATTCAGCTTCAAATGTGAAACATGACATTGAAGAAATAAAGGGGTAATATCAGCTGATGTTCTTTGTCAGTCTAATTTATGCCTATAATTAACCTCGGAGGACGGAGGGGTGGGTGGCACATCTGTATAAAAACACTAGTCCTGTATCAGAGAGTGAAAGCACCATCGACATTGAAGTCCATCTGATACATGACATTTGTCTACAACAAGACCGGGCCAGCAGCCAGACGCATGGACTGCACAGCCAAGGTAAGACCAGTCCCAGACTGTTCAGGAATTATTTCAGCCATTTCATCCGAAGGCTTACATGTTAATGGTTCCATCTGGGGATAATACAGTTTAATTTGCATTGACATTCATGCTGATCATAAAGTTTAATTGGAACCAAAAAAATTATACAAGCTGAAGCTGCTAAGCTTAAATGATAAAGAGTAAGGCAATCTGACCGTTTAGAGTCAGTGAACTTTCGTTTTTTAAAACATTTAATTAAAGGTTAACTCAAAACACAGATGTTTATTTTTCCTCAAATCATAGCTAAAATCAATCAAGTCTATTAGTAAATCGTTTTTGTATTGACAGCTGATTATTAGAACTCAGAATTCTTGAAATAAACTGTTTGATTTTTTTATGTGAGATACTATACACTCACACACTCACAAATCGGTTCTTCAGCGGTTCTTTGTGTCAGTTGAGGTGCTATACTAGCTATATAGCACTATCTTTAAATATATCGGTGCTATTAATATCGGTGCACTTAAAGTGGTACTCCTGTGATAACGAACTAATGAACCACTTTTAGTGCCATTTGCACCATTTTTTTAGAATGTATATTTAATTTAATTTTATTAAATGTGTTAAAAAATGTATATTTGTACCTGCCAGACACGGCCATAGCTGGGGTTTGCGGGGCCCAGTGCAGGGTGTACTAGCGGGCCCTGTTTCAAATTGTTATATTCTGTTATGTCATGTATGTTCGTTATTTATTTATTTATTTATGCTACACAAAACACAAGTTCTTTCAAGTTTGTAGGTGTCCAGGTTTATTTACTATAGTTTTGAAAATGGTAATAACATATTACAAGAGCTCAGAGTTAAACTGTGTCAGAACAAATTAATCTTGATCATGTCAGATAACTTTGATAGAAAGGTATGTAATGTATTACAATCAACCAAAAATTCAGATAACTGTGAGTATGACAATATTTACACAACTATCAATACTTTGTTGACTAATTACCAAGCACTGCTTCATTTTGTTCAGTCTGTAAAAAGGTCGCATTAGCAATTAAAGAAAAAACACTTAAGCAAAACATCGTCAAGTCAAAGTGTCTGAATAATTTTTGGTCCCAAATGTTTATCTATTTTACTGATAGTCCACTGTATGAAGAATTTTGGGGTATAATATGTCACAGTTATTTTGCTATACTAACTTAAATAAATGAACTATAGTGAATATATACTGAATTATTTTTAGTTTGACTGTGGATTAATTAACTACAAAGTACTTCAGTCAAGAGCAGTGAGTGATTTTCTCTCTTTCATTTTCTTGGATTAACTTTAAGAACAACGACAGCAGATAGTAAATTAGGAGCGGTCACTTTAAAGGGATAGTTCACCCAAAAATGAAAATTCTGTCATAGTTTGCTCAACCTCAAGTACGTCCAAACCTGTATGAATGTCTTTGTTCTGCTGAACACAAAGAAAGATATTCTGAAGAATGTTGGAAACAGAGCAGTTCTGGGGCACCATTGACTTCCATAGTATTTTTTTTCCTACTATGGAAGTCAATGGTGCCCCAAAACAGTCTGGTTACAAACTTTCTTCAAAATATCTTCCTTTGTGTTCAGCAGAACAAATAAATTAATGCAGGTTTGGAAGTACTTGAGGGTGAGTAAATTATGACAGAATTTTCATTTTTGGGTGAGCTATCCCTTTAAGAGAAGATGCATCCATTATAATGATACACATCCGATTTCTTTCTCAACTGTTTACTTTCACTTAAGTTTTTTCAAGGATACTCTTCAAGACGGGTATTTTGACATCATTTTGTATGTATATGTTGGCACAAGAGCAAGAAGAGGCGAATTCGGTGTTTCGGCACTTTGAGGCGCGTCACAGGGCGCACGCACATACGAGTGCTGAATTGGACTCTTTCACATCTTTTTCTGTTTGCATGTTTAAACTGTGATTTGTATTTGTTCGTTCAGATGCAGGAAGAGGTGAAGTAGAGCTCGGTTCGGTGTTGTTTTCTGTGAGACGCAGCTCTCTGCGTGTGCACCGAACACGGCGGTACTCAGTTGAGCTTCTCCGTGTCTTGTGTTTGAATGCTTTAAACTCTTTTGAATGTTTAAATTAATCAAGGCTTAAAAACACTGCAAATGATAAGCTTTTGTGACGACGTGCAGCAGTGGCCCATCAACTGTCCTAAGCGCCTTTTTAGGCTGGCAATAACCATATATTTATTCATTACCACCCTACATCCTAGTACATCTTATTCTATTTTATTCTATTATTTTCTTTTATATTCTATGGCACACCTGTACATACAATTTATTTTATTTTTCAAATTTCTTGATATTTTTTGTTTATTTATATATATATACATATGTATATATTTATATTCTCATCTTATTTTTATTATCTGTTTGTTGTCATCTCTGTATACTGGAAGTGTGTGACACTGAAACAAAGTCCTTGTATGTGCAAACTTGACAACAAAGCTCCTGCATCTGACTAACAAACAAACAAATTAATTAAAATAAACCCATTTTCGTGTGGTGAAGATTCTATCTTCGTAAACTACTAGCGTTCAATCATATAAATCAGATAAAGAAACACAAGCAATCAAAAAACAGGTGTACGGTTGAATATGAACCCATTTCAGCCATTTAAAAAACTGGTGGAGCTCGTGTCTACTGAGGCTCATGGGATAAAACCTCAGATGCAAATACGCAAAATCAGCCGTATTGTGATTTCAATATCATTACCCAGATGGTCTGAACTGTTTAATTAATATGTAACATTTACTGAATGGATCCCCTCTCTCTCTCTCTCTTTCTCCATCAGAGAGTTCAACTGCTCGTCTTCATGACGCTGCTGGCGCACCTGGCGCGGGACGCTGAGGGCGTGTCCACCTGCTGCTCGAGCGCGTCAAGGTCCTGCAAATTATACGAGATTCTGTGCCGCGCGGGACGCCGAAATGACACGTCCGTCGCCAGGCATATCGGCCGGTTTAATAACGACGCGGCTGTCGGGATTCTAACGCTTGGCAAGCGTAAAGTGGGCGAGAGACGCGTCCAGGACCGCCTGCAGCAGCTCCTGCACGGCTCGCGGAATCAGGCAGCGGGAATCCTGACGATGGGAAAGAGACTCGCGGACGGCGCGCACCTGCCGCTGCAGTATCTGATGCCCCGGCTACCGGGGGATCACGACGCTTATGAAAAACGATGACACTTGTCGCTTTTTAAAACCACGGCAGGGCTGCTCATTGGTGACGTTAATTTGTAGGCCAACACACAAAGCTAATACTTAGTGGGGTTTTAAAATAACGTTTTTGATTTGAGAGAAAAAAAATGTTTTATGATTACGCTAATAAGAGACAGGCCTACGTTTTTTTCTAACGCAAGTCACACAGTCATACCTAAAATATATTTGTTTATGTCTCAGAATTGTAAGTTGTACGTGATTTTAAAAACCTATTAAAATCCTGAGGTAATCACAAGGTTTCAAAACATTCAAAATCATTTATTTTCCATAGTGAACAACGGTTAGATTTTAGTCATGTGTAGTATGTTTTGTGGTCAGCAGATGGCAGACAATGTAAATATTGTAAAATAAATCACTGGCTTAATAAAATTCAGAACATTGTATTTATTTATTTTATTTGGAAAGCATATGAAAACTCACAAAGCTTCAACAAAAACACAATTAAGTTGCTTGAGACTAAAGCTGAACGATTCAACTTTAAGTTTCAGAAACAAATTGACAAACCTTCTAACATGAAGTCAAATACCTATGTGGTATTTAATGGCTTTTTCTGATCATTTGATCCAGTAGAATAATGATGAACACAAAATCATACACAATAAATCATACACAAGCACATGTGACATCTTGCCCCAGTGTCATTGTGACAGCTTGTCTCAACCTGACACACTTCTGGGAGATAATTAGTCTTTTCAAAGGCCCATGCTTTCATCCCTCAACCCCCACTGCCTGTGAAAACAACACATTTTCAGATTGTTCCTGCGGCCTTGCCAATAAGTATTGACCCAGAGCTGTATCCTTTCAGATTTCACCTTTATAGAAATTCCTGTGTGTGTTGTGGGAGATGCCGCTTTTGTCTGGTAATATATGTAAATATCTGTTCAGCACAGATGGCGCTCTGCTTTCCCTTTCACGCCATCTCTCTCTCTCTCTCTCTCTCTCTCTCTCTCTCTCTCTCTCTCTCTCTCTCTCTCTCTCTCTCTCACCTAATTCTTGTGTTTCTGGTAATGTCACTGTCCCTTTAAACACACTTCAGCCCTTAAAGTCTCTTTATTTGTCGTTTTAATACTCAGTACTGCTCCCATTACAGCCTCTATAACTGTCACTAAGTCACTAGAGAGATCTGCTTGTGCCACATTCATTTGATTATATGCTAAATATATTTTCTGCAGGCTTTCAGATAGATTATCTTCTTGAAAACAAATATATGAAGAGCTCTTTTCCAAAACGCGATAAATGCCAAATTAAAAAAAAAATGAGTTCGTCATGCCATTTTGTTGTGTACTGAACCTATTCACTGCTCATCAATGTTTCATGCCAAATCACTATATTTCCTTGTTTAAAATGTACCTCACTCTCCTGACCTCACAAAGAGGCGCCTAGCGACTGGCGCTTAAAAAGCTGTAGCCTTTGGCGTTCCTTGTTAGAGCGCCGCCTCACACTGGAAACCCGGGTTCGAGACCCACTCGGTGTGATGATGCAGACCCAGGGGGGTTTAACAATCATTGTTTAACATGTTCAGACTGAGCCAACAGACCATTTCAACATGATAAATTGAATATTAACAAAATGTATGGGTCTAGGTAAAAAAAATGTCATTTTCATGAAAACTATTAAAATGGATTTATAGCGTTTTGGAAAAGAGCTCTTCAAATATTTGCATCCCACAGAAGCAATCTGTGCTTCGCAATTAAGATAAATGTAATTATTATTCATTGAAGTGTAGTAATTATATGTACTAATTATATTTGGATATATATATATATAGATAGATGGATGGATGGATGGATGGATAGATAGATGAAAATATGAGTAATGAGAGTAAAAATATCTGTATATACACACGCACATATACACGTTTTACTATTATTAAATTATAATAGATAATATTAAATAATGTTTCTGAATTTAACCAATTAGTTATTTTTTTAGGTTCGAGAAACTATATTCACTGTGATTTATTTGTGCCATTTTTTTCCATTGTTACTCTTTGTGCTTCTTCCTTTTGAAAGAGAGAGGGAGATAGAAAGAACGAGAGAGAAAGAGGGAGGGACAGAAGAGTGGAGAGATAGCAGTGAGTGGAAGAGAGATGCAGTAGAGATTGTGCACCTGCCTCAGATAGGACGGAACAGATGAAAAGGAAGGAAAGGATGCAAAGAATCATCTGACCTCCTATTTGAACAACCTCAAAAAACAACAAAGAACAAGAATTCATAGAAAAAAGAGACTTTAGGACAAGCTGTGTGGAGACTGAGGGGGAAATTGAAGAGACACAACTCAAGCGACAAAGCAAAGAGATGAAGCCTTTTTTGAGAGAAGAAGACAGAAAACCCTGCTGTTTCATTGAAGAGAGAGCGCAGAGCAGATGTACCAAACTGATGGGCTGTAGAAAGTGAGCGCAATATCACCTCAAATTAGACAAACTTCACCATCCGGACATAGACTGCTGGACGACAAGAATGCATCCTACCTAACTACAGTTTCCTGAGCTTAGCGTAGCGGCCACATGCTCTTTAAAGCAGAGACACTGAAGATTGGAGTGAAACTGCTGCAGAAGGCTTTCAGCTCAACTGATACGGTCCTTAACAAGAAGCCATTAACACCTTGTATAAGGCACCACCAACACCGTTTGAACTTCACACAGAATCGCCTCACCTCTCTACTTTCTCTCGCTCTCTGTTCTGGATGTGATGGAGCTCTGAAATAGTCATCATGCCAGTGATGAAAGGGCTCCTGGCCCCTCAGAACACCTTTCTTGACACCATCGCCAAGCGCTTTGATGGCACACGTGAGTAATTCTGTCAGAGCTTTCATCCTCGGGGACTCTGAAACTCTTTCTAGCGCAGCTTCTGACCTCATATATAAAATTAGAAATTTCAAGTCTAACTATTATAGGATTCACATATATATTGAATTTGCTTTTATTTTGTATGTTAGTTTCATTTATTTGTCAGTTACATTTCTTTTGTGCTTTTATCATTTTTATACATTTTATAAAAAAAAAATTCAAACCTATCTTTCATTTATTTTATTATAATAATTATGTTACTACTTAATTTTTTTTAAATTCGGTTAATGGGCAATATTACTAAGTGTGATTTTAAGTTGAATCTATATTATTATATTATTCATATTTACATTTATAATTATATTATATTTATAATTTGTATTATATAATTAATACCAAAAACATTTTGTCTTTGTTTTAGTTAACAATAACAATACTGTTTTGAGTTCTCAATAACTAGTGAATAATTGTTCACTTAAGTCTTCAAAGGCTACATTTTAAATAAGACATTTTGCTCATGAACTATTTTTCAGACATTTTTTGAAGCAATATGCATTTCAAACATACATATTTTAAATAATATTTTAATCTTATGTTACCTCAATTATATAAAAAAAGTCTTTATGCGTAAAATTAAAGAATCAGAATACTAGAATGTCGGGCAGATTTTATTTGCTGTGATATAAGATCGTGATTCTTCCTCCATTATGTTAATTGCTTGTACCTTTCTTCAGAGACTCTCCGTGGGAGTCCTTTGTTTTGGGACAAATTAAGAAAGCATTTTAGGCTAATAAGAGCATCTCGTTATGCTGTGATTACAAAAGCATGGCTATATCGTAAGAAGTGCAGTATGAGCGTACGTGTTTACTTAATACTGTATATGTGAATTCAGCAGGCATTCATGCAGAAATGTTGCCATTCTTGAAGGATGAATGTCTTATTTTAGTGTCAGTAGGTCAGATGAGGGATGTGTTGTATCATCTTAAGAAATTGTACTTGGTAATGTTCTGGAGTCGTGCTTTTGATAAAAAAATGATAAATCTAGGATGAATTGTTGTATTTGAGTGTCTGTGTGTACAGAACTACTTGAGAAAAACAACCCTGAAGTGTTATTCATTGCGAGAACGGTGCTCAGTGTTCAGTAGCGTGGGAGTTTGCTTTACAATTCTGTGCAAATACGAGCGAACAAATGATGGATGGCAATAGATGATGGGATCATTTTGTGTAAGTGGTCCTCTACCTGCCATCATGTCTGTCGAGAGAACTCAAAGCACACTAAAGCCATGAAGCTGGGCATGACTAAACCTTGAATGTGCGATAGTGTATGCTGAAGTGTTGAATTTACCCTATCTGCTCTGAACTGACAGACACAGTGGTGTTAGTGTGTTGTAGTCTGATTCGTCAGTACAGTATAAGCAGAATAATTGACTGATTGAATTATTAGAAAAATAATGCACACCCGAGGTGTAACGGCCACTCCACTTTGCATTGTGACCGCATCACCACCTCGGGTGTGCATTATTTTTCTAATAATTCAACGGCTCAGAGTCAATTATTCCTTACTTATTTACCCCTCAAAGGTACATAGTACCTAAAGTGGTATGTTTTGACTGGGTACTGAGAGTGTGCATATGATTCAATTTTGTGATGCAAATAATGCAAATACAGATAATACAACAATACAATTCAGCATCAGATTTTAAACCACATGTCAATCTGGTTTGAACCGGATTTGTAAGATTGGGGTTTCATATAGTTTTTTCTGTTCACACTACAATCAGCAAATTGAATTCAAACTGGATTCACTTTGAAATGTTGCACTTGCTTCATCTGCATTCTGTGTTTATTATTCGCTGCGTGTGTTGCACATTTCACTATTGGTGTAAATACACCATTAATTAGTGACTTGTTTTGCTTTTTCACATCAAGTTTGTACTGAAAGGATCTTAACTAGACTTTTGACTCTATGATCATACAGATTCTAGGTACAGTTGTACGTTTCAAACAGACAGTCACTAAGAAACTTGTTCTGGTCTAATAAGAACTCGCGCCATCTTCACCCAGCATGAATAGCAGATCTATTGAAGCATCTGGTGTCAGTCACTTCCTGTTTAGACTGTAAGGAGTCTCTTAATGAGCACTTAAGGGATTTCACCATCAGTAGCCTTTCACCTTCTCAGCACTCCTGTGTGGTGAGGCGATTAAAATAAGACAAATCACAAACCAATGACAGCATCCGCTCAACAGGCAGAAATATCGATAGTCATATTATCTAAAAATAAGCAAAAGGCTTCTGCTTTCTCTCGCCCTCTCCTCCTTAGCCATTGCTGGTTGTGTAAGTGGAACGAATGGGAAAATGTCTGCGTGATGCTCTTAACAAAAGCAATGTCCTTAACTCACTGTACAGCCAATCATATAAATCATATGAATCATTCCTGGAGACAGATTTTCACACTATGAAATGTCACACTGACCATTCGCTCTCTCACTTTTCAGAACAACCTCCTGCTATCGTGTCACACGCGTTCTAAGCAGCACTGGCTGTCTAAATTCAGAGTCAGTATGGACATGTGTGAGTGAGAGACGTGGCGTTGAGTATTTGTATGCCTTAGCATCACCACCCTTCTCTCTCTCTTGTTTTTCCCTTCTCCTTCATAATCACTTTTAATTAGCTATGGCAAACTAAAGATCTGAAGAGGATTATTAGAACAGAGAGGTGCTTGACAAGGCCTTAAAGGATCCATGTCGTGTTTTTTAGCCTGTACTTCATTAAAACTGTTGTATTGATCATGCATAACTGTCTATCTATATCACAAAGTAGCCCGAATGTTTTGGTTTTACATTTACATTTATGTATTTCGTAGACGCTTTTATCCAAAGAGACTTACTCAGGCTATACATTTTTTATCAGTATGTGTGTTCCCTGGTGATTGAACCCACAACCTTTTGCACTGCTAACACAATGCTCTACCACTGAGCCACAGGAACACGTTTTGCAGAAATAAATGTTTTAAGCCTTTCAATTCGACCTGAATTCT
Organism: Gymnocypris eckloni scoliostomus; assembly: GCA_027564155.1. NCBI lineage: Eukaryota > Metazoa > Chordata > Actinopteri > Cypriniformes > Cyprinidae > Gymnocypris > Gymnocypris eckloni. The sequence goes on along the minus strand of CM050415.1, from coordinate 33,354,472 downwards.
GTGAAGTGACACTTTATTTAATGTCTTAAAACCCTTTAAAGACTTTAAAATATCAAGTGTGTGGAAGTTTGCAAATGGTTGGTTTGCATGGTGGCAAAAAAATCCAATTTGATGTTCTACCAAACTTTGAGCGTGTTTGAATCACACTAGTATGAAGGCAAAAAAAAAATATGAAGTCTCTTATTACTATCTTATTACTCTTACTCTACAAAAAAAAATAAATATATATGTGTGTGTGTGTGTGTGTGTGTGTGTGTGTGTGTGTGTGTGTGTGTGTGTGTGAATGCGTGCATGTGTGCATGCATGTGTGTGTGTGTGTGTAGCCTTTCCAATGTAATTTATTGGTAATTTATTAAAGCTGAATTTTCAGCATCACTTTTATTAGTCTTCAGTGTAACACGATCTTTCATAAATTACTCTAATATGCTGATTTGCTGCTCCAGAAACATTTATTATTATTACAGTTTTTCTCGATTGCTAACACACTATAACTGATTCATTTGGCTCAATTTTCCAAAGCATTCATACAGTTCTCAAAAAAAAGACACGTTTCTCAAAACTTTAACACGTTTCACCTGTTTGCACACACGCTCCAATTTGCTCAGTGTTTTCTGCAAAACTCTACATAAAAACGTCATCATTTTGCACAGATTTAACCATGTTCTCGTTCAGAAAACACAAACTCAATTAATACAAGCATCAAAAACTTACCACGAACAGCACACATTTATCCATGTGTGAACATTAAGTAGTAAAACTGATGACACACAGGTCAGAATCTCAGGATGATATGAACAAGAGCACAAGTGATTGTGTTTTGGAAAATGAATCCTGGCAGAGGGAGACAAAGAGGAATAGGAGGAGAAAATAAAAATGAAGGGGATGAGGTCAAAGGTCTGGACTGACCATGAGGGAAGTTGGCCTACAGGCTCATCTACAGGGTTTCAATACTACTGACACATACGATATAATTACAGTACACAGCAGCAGTACTTCAGATGAGACAACTTTCATTATTCTATGTACAGTAACGACGTACACCCTCAAACTCATTACTGTTGAATTGATTTGTAGCCAAGTAGTCCTTACATGTGCTCTATTTGTGCAGAACTGAGAGACGGCTGTCTAGGGGAGGCAGAGAAGTCTTTTTTCAGAAGACTAAGAAATTGCTATAACAAATAAACATACTACCAATACTGTAATGCAATTTGGCCGAGGATGCTGAATGAATGAATGAATTTATTTATTTAGTTATTCATTTACAGTAACTGTCGGTATATTCCAGTGTGTGTCGACTGTATATTCAGTTGTTTGGTCTGAAATGTTCTCTTGTAGTGCTTTTCATCTACTGTGAGATCTCTTTACAGTCATGTCATGAAAGTAAACTTTTCTTAAAGTGTATTGCTGTATTTGACTGTATCTGCACCCCTCCATATATGTTGTATACTGTGACAGTCATTGACTAGCAAAAGGATCCCTGTTTCCTAAAATTGTGTTTTTGTAACAGTGTTTTGAATTGATCTCACTAGTGTTCTTTAGGAGAGTAGTCTGAGTATTTGACAGGTTTGTGTGTCATCTGAGGCCAAAGATTGAGTCTGACAAAAGAGAACATGCTTTTGACTAAACTATTTGATTTTGACCTGGAAGATTGAAGTTTTAAGGTTGCAGTTTGAAGTTGGTGTGTAATTTTGAGATTGTGTTTATAGTTGTAAGAAAATTGTGAATTGTTTCATGAATTGTGTGTTAGCAATCGAGAAAAACTAATTTATTTCCATTACAAAATTCTATGTTTTTCATAGCCTTGAGACGTTTTTTAGGTGTATGTTCAGGAGCATCTTGTCTAGCTATTGCCTCAGTTTTAACATCTGTGTATTTTTCTTTGCAGTTATTAGCATCTTCCTCTTGGCAATTTAAGCCTAGTTAGTGTCGTATATTCTCAGTTTCTCATCCTGCTATTTGCCAAGTATTTTTGTGTACTCTGTACCGTTAGTCTTTTGGAAGAAAGAGCAAAAGAGTTAAAATGTCACAGCAGGTATTTTGAAAAGCCCATTTCTTTATGTGCGGGGTGTATATTTTCCCTTAGATTACATAGATATGAACCTGTTTTCACAGTTTCTATTAAAAATAAACTGTAGACTGTAGACACAGTTTCCTGGTAACCTCAGCGACAGAAATAAGCACACTGACATATGTTTTTTTATATATATATATTTCCATAGCAACCAGATACCAAGAACATCTCGTCTTAATACCACAGCACATAATGATAGTTTTCATAGCTGTCAGTTGCACAGTATCATCTCACCATCTTGGAAAGCTGATTCTGTCAAAACTGTTGGCTTCTGTGGCATTAACAGCGTGTATTTGAATGGATTGATAGGGAAAAGACTGCATGTGTGAAGAAAACACACGCACCGTTTGAACACCAATATTAGCCTCTCTATAAAATAAATTGTGAATACTGTAACAAGTTCATTTGTTGGTTTAAAGAGTTTCATTTTACATGTACAGTATACAGTATATATATGTGTGTGTGTGTATTAATGAGTGTGTGTGTGTGTGTGTGTGTGTGTGTGTGTGTGTGTGTGTGTGTGTGTGTGTGTGTGTGTGTGTGTGTGTGTGTGTGTTTTTACAGATTCATTGTGATTATTATATCAACAAATTCTGAACTATTTTGTAGTATTGTGTACAAGCTCATGCCTGAAATGTTTCTGAGCAGAATTTAAGAGAGCAATGTTCTTTATAATGCTGGCGTTACGTCTTATTTTGGCCTTTTTCGGGCTTGGTCTAGCTCTACAGGTTGATACTAAGCATGTTTATTTTTTTTTCATCTAGAGTAGTATAACGCGCAGCATTCTTTCTAGCTTATCTGATACCACAGACAGATTCCAGCCTCTGATAATGATAAACATTAATAACAGGCAGACAACTTGGCAATCTCATGTACAATCTTGTATGTCATCTGTAGCAGAATAATTTTAAATCAATAATAACATTGTATGAAATAATATTAGCAACAGATGAAGCAAAAGCCATATCAGATATCAAGTGCCTTTCTCATATGCACGCATATCAGTTGAGTAAGTGAATGAAATCTGATCCCCTGAATAGTTGATTTGCTCGTTTAAGAACCTCGATCGCTTCATATTCTCATGCTCTGGTTCATTTATTCATTCATTATGTCAGTGGCGCAGATGCAGCACTAACACTAGGCTTGTTCTGTGTGCTGAGGTTGATGGTGAGGTCATCTAACTAAAGCTTTATTTATAGTTTCTCTGCACCAGTGCTGTCTATTGATTCTTACACAAGCAAGGAACAATTGAACGCATGGATGGATGAAACGCTTTGTGTAGATGTATAAAGTGTAACATGATACTGATCAATTAGCCTACATGTTGTTAACAATATTTAATAATGGTTTTCCATTAAGATTATTTATCAAAGCTCCTCTGAATGACCGACTGAGTGGAGAAACGTATTTTGTGTGTGTTTGTTCATTAATGGGGAGCAATTACACAAATAAACTGAGTTTCGATGCATTTATTATTTCCACTTGTTTTTTTTAAAAGCTTGTGTACATATTCATTGAAAGCAATAGCATTAAGGGAAAGAGTGCTGCCCAGTTTGGGGACCAAAATGTTTAGCTAAGTCTGTTTAGGATCCAGAACACAAGCCCCCGCAGTCAATCGATTCTTATATAATCTCCACCCCTGCAAAACGTACAGTAGGTGAAATGAATAGCAAAGTTGCCATGGAAACAGTGCACACATCTTTTAGTTTTCCACCAGTGATCTAAACAATTCAGAATAACACAGGAAATCTATAATTAGCATGATAACGAGCAGGCTAGATTTAGAGAGTACTAAGGTACATGGCATACAACATTCTTTATATGATTGATTTATTTTGCAAAGTGGGTGACATTTTTTTACACCTCACGCTATTTTCCAATTCTTTCCTTTGTGTGTCTTTGGTGTGTACAGACAGTAACTTCCTGTTGGGAGGTGCTGAGGGGAGTCGTGGGTACCCCATCGTGTACTGTTCGGATGGGTTCTGCGAGCTCACTGGGTGCGCACGTACAGAGGTAATGAAGAAGACATGCACATGTCAGTTCCTGCACGGACAGGAAACAAGCGAGAGAGTCACTCAGCAGGTGGAGAAAACTCTGGAAGGACAGAGAGAGTTCCAGACGGAGGTGCGCTATTACAGGAAGAACGGTAAAGACCAGTCATTGGATCTTTTGCAGAACTTCATAAACTGAGAAATATAATAGTTTGGAATAATTATGTTTTTAAAGGTAGTCTCTTGTTTACCATCAAAAATACGGTAACATAGTACTATTACAATTTAAAAGAACAGTGTTCTGTTCGAAATCATTTTAATATGTAATTGTGATGCAAAGATGAATTTTCAGCATCGTTCACACGTTACACAGAAATCAGTGTAATATGTTGATTTGCTGCTCAAGAAACATTTGCTATAATCAACAATGTTGAAAACAGTTGTGCTGCTTAAAATTGTTGTGGCAACAATTTTCCCAGAATACATTACATTCTCATATTTTTTTTGTTTATGAATGAAAGTCTATCACAGTTTCCAACATTGTTTTCAACATTGATAATAACAATAAATGTTTCTTGAGCACCAAGTCAGCATATTAAAATGATTTCTGAAGGATAACATAACACTGAAAAAATAATAAATTACATATAACAATTAAAAATGTGTTCTTTTAAATTGAAATAATATTTGATATTAATGTTTTTACTCTATTTTGGATTAAATTAATGCAGCCTTGGTGAGAGACGACTTTCAAACACATTAAAAAATCTGAATTATTCCAAACTTCAGCCCAGCTGTGTATATTTGTATTTCACATATCTGGAGCTTTCATAGTTTGCCTTCTGTGACTCCAGGTACCACATTCTGGTGTCTGCTGGACATTGTCCCTATTAAAAATGAGAAAGGAGATGTGGTTCTTTTTCTCTTATCCTTCAAAAACATCACTGACTCGTATGGCAAATCACATCCTGGCTCTACCACAGAAGGTAAGAGACTGGCAGTGAGCCGGTTTGATCCAAATAATAGTTGTTCTTTTATCATTTTGGCATCTGTGTTTTTGACACTTTATATACTTGTTGTGTGTTTTTAGAGGATGGTCCTCACAACAGGAAGTCCGGTCAAACTCATCTGAGTCAAGCTCGTGAGCGCGGCCGCAGCGTCCTGTACCACATGACCTGTCAGTTCACCAACAGGAGCAAAAGAAAGCTGCCAAATGTGAGTAGATATGAAAACCACAATCATTCTCATTCACCTTTGTGGAGGTTTTAGTGTAGTAAATCAGAATCAATATTCTGATACAGTATATTGACTGAATATGTTGATTTGCTGTAACATAGTACTATTGCAATCAAAATGAAAACAGTTTTCTGTCAAATCATTGTTATGTAATTGTTTGATGCAAAATGAATTTCAGCAGTTGTTTAATATATGTTACAAACTTATTACAAATAAAAAGAAAATGTAAAAACTTTAAGAAATGTTTTCAGTGAAATAAAAAGTCTTCATCATACACAATTTTGCCTCTCATGCAAGTAGCCTGATCTTGACTTAAGTATTTTTTCCTCTGGAAAATGGATGAAAATACTGATAAAGAAAATGCATTTGATCAGAGCAGCATGTACAGATGAGATTCTTGTTAATGTTCTCTAGCATCATGTTCTGTTTTGACTGACCTTACAATCTGTTGACACTTTTAAAGAGTAAATGTCCTCGTGCTTCCAGCTAACATTATGAAACAGAAGTCCACTGTAGCTGTTCAAATGAGAAGGTCAGACTCATTTCATGTCTGGAATTGTGTTGTTATCTAGCAGAATATTCAATATTTACATCCAGCGGATGATTCTTACTTTCATAAATACATATTTCAGACAACAGTCCTTTTGTTCAGGACAATAGTCCTCGTGGTTGGAAAAGAACACACCATTCGCACAGTCCTTACAACTCACTAAACACCTACATTTTGATGTAAAGGCATTTGAATAAATTATATGTAAACAACTAGCTTTGCATAAGAAGTCACATCTATTGAACTTTAAATGATGGAGAGACGACTCACATTTACATAAAAGCTACAAAAATATCCATGGAAGAATACGAAGCTAGAGTTAGACCTTAGTCAGAGTCAAAACAATTCAAAATAGGTCTTGAACAAGCGTCTGAAAAGTGTGGACTGTAAATAGATGTTAGGACTTAATATTGTACAAAATATTGAACATAAAGTCTAAAATTATACATTTTTATAGACAGAAAAATTTGAAATCTGAGTCTCATGTCAAAAATGTAAATTCATGGTATAAAATATATATAATCTTTGAATGAAAGATTGTTGAAACCCAAAGATCCCTCTCGTTCTCTGTGGCCTTCAGTCGCTGTGTGAATGTATTGTGCTGTGCTTACTTGTTCTGCTCGCTCACTCAGCTTCAATAAGTTCTTTCTGGAAGTTTACAGTCTGTATTCAATGTGACACAATAAAGAGAATAATGGCACACAAGGTCTTCATTTGAGATGTCCTTGTGAACTGCAAGCAAAAGCAAACACACAGCACGAGCAGTGTAGCCTATTCCCAAAACAAGCTGATTCTTTTATTGAATAATTCAAAAACGTGATCGTTGAATCAAAATGAAATACTGCCATGTATAGGGGGAGTGGGGGAGTGGGGGGTAAGTTAACCCAATGGTGCTGTTTTGGAACAACACCATTTCTGCCAGACTGTGAAAAGGAAAAGTGGAAGGCACCCATTAAAAACAGTTTTTGGCTTGTCGAAATATAGCTCTTTTTTTAACCGGCAGCCATGTGGCAAAGTGATCCAAAAGCTGTGGAGTAATTTGAGCCAGCATTTTAACTTACCCACCATAGGGCAGTGAAATTAAATCTCTAAATCTTTAATGTGATATCATGCAACTGGTTTAGTTTATCATAAAATATACATATTATTTGTGGTTTATTTGATAGGGACAGTGTACAAGATGCTTTTCGTCACATTATAATCATACTGTATCTTTCCACCTGTAGTCCCTAATGGCCTGTTCGACATCGCAGAAAAGATACCATGCCAAGAATCATTTGACTAAAATGTTTATTAGTCTCAGTGACATTTATTCCTTCGTTCTAATTCAGTTTTTATTTAATCTTACTCAACAAACTTAAGCCAGCTTTAAGAAAAGAAATGTACAAGGAAATTTGATTATTAAATTAGTCTGTAAAAGAGGTCAATTATAAAAAGAAATGTCCACCTGGGTATGAATCGGATTCAGTCAGATGGTAATTTTGCGCTCAGATGGTACATCTACCCACTGACTCAGGTCAACGTGCAAATTGAATCATAGGAACACTTTTTATAAGAAGCCATATTTTAAGAACCATTTGTCATAGATACATTTTGATAATTTAAAATGATAGGAAACATGCATTTTACTTCATCGTACCTTATCTTGAGGACCATGTAAGTAAAAATGTCTGATCTTACCCCACTAACTTATAGCTTTAGCAGAGGAATATAAGTGAAATGTACTCAAATGAATCTGAATCGAGAGCTGTTAACGTCAGAGTCCTGGGATTGAGGACATTCTCTCTTGTGGTGAGGTATAATTAGCATTAAGAGTTGCCCTGGCATTTCACAGCAAATGTTCAATATTCCTGCTGTGTGCCATTATGAGCTGTTACCTGCACCGTTTCTGAATGTCTCAAGCTATTCAAATATTCTTTCTGAATGCTGCAGGTGTGAAGAATCAATCAACAGTTATTTCTGTTGCTCTCAGGAAGCATCCTGAGTTAGCTTCTGTAAACCTTCCGATTTGTTGCAAATGCCTTTCCAGCATCTTCAGAGCAAATGACTGAATCCACATTCACAAACATAAAACACCAAGCGCAGCCTTCTATGAACTGGCAAGCGGTGTTTGATATCACCATGTTTTTTTAAGGCACCAATTACTTTTTTTATGAGAAATATGCATCGTTTCCATGAAGATGGGATTCTGAGAGATTTGTTTTGGAGACTTTTAAGTCCTTCTGATATGATAAAGTTAACATCTAGTTCAGATGTTTTTCCTGTTGGAAACTTTAGCAGTTCAAAACTTTAGCAAAAGGTCAATCTGTAGTAGATCAAAAGGTCAACTTCTGTCCATCATAACCAAATGTTTTTAAAGGTGACTGGTTCATGCTTAATGTAGCGAGAAACTATTTCTATTAGGCTACTATTCCTTTTCTTTTCAATGAGGTGACAGCATGTGCACATTGCACATTTGGGCATGCTGGGTCACCAGTTAATTTAAAAACCCCAATAACACGGGCACAGCGTGGCCCACATTCACACAAAAGATGTTGTGACGAATATTTGGATCAGCCGTGATTAAAGTCAGACTACTACAGGATAAAAGGCTGAATTGCTGAGAAGAAATTGAATGCTGCTTTTATAATTTATAACAAAACTCACATCATCAACTGCTGAGGAATAATTTACTAGCTCATAAAAAAAGTAATCTTCCACTTAAGATGCTCTTAGTAAACATGACGTCTATTATATCCTAGTGCTCATTCCTGTAGGTTTATAATTCAAACACATGTTTGAAACCGCTTTAAAAAGACATTTCTTTTTATGTTTTTCACAGCATGTTTTTTCACAGCCAACTCTCCCGGAATACAAGGTGGCGTCGGTGCAGAAATCCCGCTTCATTTTACTTCATTACAGCGTGTGGAAAGCATTGTGGGACTGGTTGATCCTCCTTGCGACGTTTTATGTGGCTGTCACCGTCCCATACAACGTCTGCTTCTCCCCGCCTGACGACAGCGAACCCGATAACCCGGACTGTGACTCCTCCTCCAGAACCACCATTGTCAGCGACATAGCTGTGGAGATGCTCTTCATCCTCGGTGTGTGGTTTTGTGGAAAATTGTGTCCAATGTCTCCTTTTTGTGCTTCATTTCCACCTCTGTTCCATTTTTAAACAGTGTTAATTTCCGACATCTGCCGAGCTCAGAGCTGCTTTCAAACATGTTAACCAAGTGACAATCACACCCTCATTCCCAACCGAGACCATCTTTTAAATCCACACTCCCGACATTATCTAGTTTTTGCACAAAGCATACAACTAAATCTCTTTTCATTAAAACAATAGTAATGATAATACCGAAGCCCCACTGTGACCTGAAGCAAGTGGTAATTTAATAAACCTCATGTACACAGCTGTGGTAAAATAATTGGTTGATGGGACTAAATGTACCATGGAATAAGGATCTGTACAGAACAGGATTCATGAATATGAATATAATATTCAGTCCAGCATGTACGAGGCTTCATCACTCTAATTAGCATGTTTTTAATATTCATGCAATCAGTCAATATTTGTGTTCGCTTGAAAGGGCGCTGTTTGAGGACTCTGGTGAGAAATGTTATTTGAGTTTTGAATGCTGTAAGCAAATTATATTTCTAAATTCGCTTGCCTTTGTTAATTTGTTTCTCTAGATATCATTCTGAATTTCCGAACCACCTACGTGGGGCCTGCGGGTCAGGTGGTTTATGATGCTCGCTCGATCTGTTTGCACTACTGTACCACCTGGTTTGTCCTGGACCTCGTCGCTGCTCTGCCCTTTGACCTACTCTATTTATTCAACATCTCAGTGGTGAGAATGCATAATAATCCCTTACAATATGGTTGTTCTATGCTGTAATTTTGTATTGTATATTATAGTAGTGGTTTCATGCAGGGTAAACCAATGTTATACATACAAATTGAAACATATATTTGGTTGTGACTAACTGAGGGTTGATTATATCATTTCTATTGATTGATGTTTCAATCATTTTCATAAATGTGTCATTTATTTGCTAGACTTCCCTCGTGCACTTGTTGAAGACCGTGCGCTTGCTGCGTCTCCTGCGCTTGCTGCAGAAGCTGGATGGTTATTCTCAGTACAGTGCTGTGGTCCTGACTCTACTGATGTCTGTATTTGCCCTGCTGGCACACTGGTTGGCCTGTGTTTGGTACGTCATTGGACGCAAAGAGCTTGCCAGCAATGATCCCCTGACCTGGGACATCGGTAAGGGGCCGCATGGTTTCTCTGTGTATTAAGATGCAAGTTAAATACACTGCATTCAAAAGTTCAGGGGTCAGTATGTTATTTTTGTTATTAAAAAGAGTCTTATGTTCTTTAAGACTGCTTTTATTTGATCAAAAATACATTAAAACTGTGACATTGTAAAAAATAATGACAGTTTAAAGGGAAAGTTCTGTCATTAATTACTCACCCTCGTGTCGTTCCAAACTCGTAAGACCTTCGTTCTTTTTCAGAACACAAGTTCTGACATGTTTTATGAAATCTGAGAGCTCTCTGACACTCTATAGACAGCAATGATATTACCATGATAAATGCACAGAAACGAAGCAAGGACATCGGTAAAATGGTCCCTTTAAAATAAATATTTTCTATTTTAATATATTCTAAAATGTCATGTGATGGCAAAGCTGATTTTTCAGCATCATTACTCCAGTCTTCAGTGTCACATGATCCTTCAGAAATCATTCTAATATGATGATTTGATGCTCAAGAAACGTTTGGATGGTATGCCAACTGATAGCTTGTCTTTTAGATCACTAAAAGTCAATATGAAGTTGATGTTTCAATCCCCTATTTGTTTTTTCGGTAACACCATAGAATACTGATCCTTTGTTAATTAATAACTACACAGGAACAAGTGACTAATGCACTATTAACATTGTAGTAACTACTATTACCTAACAAGAAACTGTGATTAATGATTTAGTAAGTAATAGCGCTCAGTTGAAACTGGTATTTCACTATTAGCGAATCAATAACAATTTTTATATATATCCTAACTACTAAGAACTACTGTATACGGGTTCATAATTAATGTGAATTATGCATAATGTATAATTCATTCTAAAATGAAGATCATGGAAACCCACTGGTAATGACTCAAGAATGATCAAATCCTTCTAAATTAACTACTAATTACTTGGATCAGTATTCTAAAGTGAAAAGCATCATAACTCCCTAATATTGACTGACGTTATTGTAAGCTTTTGAATATGTACGGTTTTGGATAGTAATAGCTCATGTGTTACTACATCCTTCTGAAGAAATGACTAATTATTTGGATCAGTATTCTAAAGTGAAGATCACGGTAACCCTCTAGTAATTATTTAAATATTACCAAATCTAGCAAAATGTATTACTAACCAAAACCTCAAAAGCTTACAATGATTTCAGTCATTACCAGAAAGTTATCACGATCTTCACTTTAGAATACTGATCCAAATAACTAGTAATTCCCTCTGAAGAATTTGGTCATACTTGAGTCATTACTAGTGGGCTTCCATGACCTTTACTTTATAATTAATATACATTATGTATTATTCATATTATTTATGAACCTGTTTACAGTAGCTCTTAGTAACTCTTAGGGAGGTATATAATATACAACATATTTTGTATATATATACAAAATAATAGTATTTATTTACTATTAAATAACGATTTCACTTGAGAGTCAACAAGTTGAAATTGTGGAACATTTTAAGTATCTTGGATCAATTTTGGATTCTCAGTTGAGCTTTGCTGATAATTCAGAGTACATTTTTAAGAGATGCTCTCAGCGACTTTTTCTTCTCAGACAGCTTAGTGGCCTTGGTGTTAGTAAGCACATTTTGGAACATGTGTATAAATCCATTGTTGAAAGTGTTTTAACCTTTCAACCTTCCTGTCTGGTACGAACATCTAAATTGTAGACTCAAGAAGAAACTTTCCAGAATTGTATCCTCAGCAAATAAAATAATTGGCAGGCCTCAGAATGAATTATCACAACTCTGTGGAAAGGACAAAGAAGAAGACGAGAGTTATTCTTGCAGTTGGCTCTCATCCTCTTTTCAGCCAGTTTGAGCTCTTGAAGTCCGGTAGACGTTATAGAGTTCCTCTAGCAAAAAAAAATGTGTTTAAGAAGTCTTTCATCCCCAATGCAATTAGAATCATTAATTCAGCAACTTTTAATTGAGCAGTGTGTAAGGCTTGAACTGTTTTTTTTTTTTGTTATACGTGTACGTGACTAGTTATTGTGTTTTTATATGTATGTTGTTGTTCTGCTGTGTTGGTGAGCCAAAGATAATTTTCCACTTAGGTGGACAATAAAGTTATACAATACAATACAATACAATAGTTACCGATTAGCTAATAGTGAACTACCACATTAGGCTAAGCCCTGTCACTTACTAATTCATTAATCAGAGTTTCTTGTTAGTTACTAGTAGTTATTATTAGAGTGCTAATATTGCGTTACTCATGTGTTCTTGTGTAGTTATTCATTAATGATGGAACAGTATTCTAAAGTGTTACTGTTTTTTCTTCTATTTCCACTGTTCCTGTCCTCTGTAGGTTGGCTACAGGAGTTGGGTAAGCGTCTGGAGACTCCTTACACGAATGGTACAGTTGGTGGCCCATCTTTGCGCAGCGCCTACATCGCTTCACTCTACTTCACATTGAGCAGTCTGACTAGCGTCGGGTTCGGAAACGTCTGTGCCAACACAGACGCTGAGAAGATCTTCTCCATCTGTACCATGCTTATCGGGGGTGTGTTCACCAGAACGTTTCAGGCCTAATGTATAATTAGCTTGTTTGTAGGTCAAGAGAGCCTCATTTTGGTAACCATTTATTTAAAAAGTTTTATTTCAGAAAGGTCGTTATCTAATATAAGATGTAGAACATATTGTTCACTGAGATGATTCAGACTTCGTTCTTCTCACAGCCCTGATGCACGCGGTAGTGTTTGGAAACGTGACAGCCATCATCCAGCGCATGTACTCCCGCCGTTCGCTCTACCACACGCGCATGAAGGATCTAAAGGACTTTATTCGTGTGCATCGCCTGCCCCAGCAGCTGAAGCAGCGCATGCTGGAGTACTTCCAGACCACTTGGTCTGTCAACAATGGCATCAACGCCAACGAGGTGAGACCCTACAAACCGTGCCATGACGTGGTTCTCGAGCGGGGGCTGTGGAGCATATGACTGCAATGTTTACACAGTGCCATGACAGTTTAATTCACTTGCTTTATCTTCAATATTTAGGCCTAATCGAGTGGAGGCTCAGGTCGGTTCTTTGTTTTTATATAGAGTGTTTCAGAATAAAGTGTTCTATGGAGTTCAGTGCATAGCAATATAAAGGGTTATATATATAGAACCCCAATTAAGTTTTTCCTTTTTCTAAGGGTGTAAAAGCCCCATCAGAGTTTGATAACATACTAGTATCATCAGATGGAGAGCAATTCACGAGCACAGATCTGGGTCACATCTACTTTCAATGGGCTAATTATGGCTTTCTGAGACATTCACTAATGCTGAAAACTGTCATCGTTATAGCAGTGGTAATTGGATTGCCCACAATGAAAAGACCTATATCCAGTTAAAAAAACTAAACAGGAATATCTTGGGCGCAGTGTTGGGGAAGCTACTTTAAAACTGTCAAAAATTATAAGCTACTAATTTAAAAGTAGTTATACTAAAATTAAAACTATTCTTTTCCCTTCTAATCCTCTATTGTGCACTAGCAAAAAGTAGCTGTTTTTAAGGTGGCTTCAATTTTTTTTTTTTTTTTTTTTAGCAAAGACATAACATTGAAGACTCTATAATGACATGTATAATGTTAAAGACATTTATAATGTTAAAATTGATTTATTTCAAATAAGTGCTGTTCTGTTGAACTTTCTTTTCGTCAAAATATTCTGAAGAAATGGTTTCACCAAAATATTAAGCAGTCTGACTGTTTTCAACAGACTGGAGAAACATAAAAAATATATTTAAATAGAAAACTTATTTTAAATTGTAATACTATTTCACAATATTGCTGAGTTTACTGTATTTTGTTCAAATAAACAGAGCTTTGGTGAGCACGAGAGACTTTCTGACATTCTGACCATAAACTTTTAAACAGTAGTGTATATAAAGAGATCACGGTTTTTTATCAAAGTAAATCATTAGAAATATATTAATATAAATTAAATAAAACTAATAAAAACAAAAAACGTCAGATTTTTATTTTCAAGTTGGCAGATCATGAACAGAAGTTTTTTGGTACAAATGTACAGAAAATATACAATCTTTCGAATTGATCAGCTACAGTCACACCACTAAAATGAAGTTTAGTTAGTTAGTTACTCCCCAGCACTGTGTATGTGTGGGAAGATAAAAACTGAAGCGTGGCCTAGCTCATTTACACTCTGATCTGTCATGCTACTAATTTATGCAGTGATTGAAAAACACTGCAAACGGTTCACAGGAACACCCTTCAGCTACTGTACTCTGCTGATTATATGTGTCTTGTTGAGATCATATTGAAAAACAGATTCTGATCTCTAAGAGGGATTACCTCATCTTATACTTGAGTGAAAGAATATGACTATCACATAATGATGATGACGGATATGACAGCGTACTAGTACAATAATCCCTTTGTTAACAACTGCAAACATGGGCTGCGTTCGAAAGCTCAGCTGAGTTGCCTCACAGCCCTATGAGGCAGTGACTGATTTCGGACAGGCATCTGTGTCAGCATAATAATTTAATGACGCACAACAAAACAGAGAGAACTTGATACGCGGATATTAAATGATTACATACAAATGTATTGCTAGAACTGACATCAAAAATAGATGTGCTGTACATCTACACAACAAATGACCACCAACCACAGCTTTTAGATGTCATCTTTGTTTGTTTTTTATGTCAAGACACATCCATGATCTTTACATCACCCCCATTGCATTGTGGGTAATGTCCATCTCTCTTCCTGTCCGTTAGCTTTTACGTGACTTCCCAGACGAGCTGCAGGCGGACATCGCCATGCACCTGAACAAAGACATTCTGGAGCTGCCTCTCTTCTCCTCCGCCAGTAGGGGGTGCCTGCGTTCCCTATCCTTGCACATTAAGACCTCCTTCTGTGCACCTGGAGAGTACCTCATTCGGCATGGAGATGCCCTGCATGCTCAACACTTCGTCTGCTCAGGGTCTTTGGAGGTCCTCAAGGACGGCATGGTGCTTGCCATACTGGGTATGTTATATAGACATTGAGACAAATGCCTATATAGAAGGGGCTGTTTAGGGTGTTACCAATACAGTCACAAAGTGCACCTCCCCAAAAACAAAAATTACCCGTGATTTACCCTCAAGCCATATGTATATGACTTTCTTCTTTCAGATGAATACTATTAGAGTTGTATAAAAAAATGTCATGGCTCTTCCAAGCTTTATAATGGCAGTGAATGGGGGCCGAGATTTTGAAGCCCAAAAAAGTGCATCCAACCATCATAAAAAGTGCTCCACACGGCTCCGGGACCTCGAAATTTACAAATTAAGCACTGGTTATTATGTATATCTAATTACACACACATGCATGCATATATTTAAGAAAATGTTTATGTTTATATATTAAATATATTTATATATATTATAAATTATATGAATATAAATGTATACATTTAAATACATGTAAATATTTCAAAAGATATACTGTATGTGTGTCTTTATATATAGATAATAAATAAAACACAGTGCACATATATTATATAAACAAAAACTTTTATTTTGGATGCAATTTAGCGTGATAAATTGTTGCCCAGCACTATTTATAAACCATAATCTCTAGCTTCAGTAATCACTTAGCGACCCGTAATCGACCCGTATTCACTGCCATTACAAAGCTTGGAAGAGCCAGGACATTTTTTAATACAAATCTGACTGTATTTGTCTGAAAGAAGAAAGTCATATAGGGTGACTTGACGGTGAGTAAATCATGGGGTCATTTTTTGGGGTGAACTATCCTTTTAAGGGTCTCATCTTGGAACACAAATCCAATCAGTTTCCTGCAGGCAGTGGTTGATGCAGCTGTTGCAACTCAACTCAAGCATCTGGCAGTCTAACTGATAGATTGATAGATAATTAATTAAAGGGATGAGCTTGGATCTGCACGTGCTCTGTTTATCTTAGCACAATTAAATCAAACAACAGCTTGACTCGCGTGCACTAACATGTTTGTCTGGTGTACAGGTAAGGGAGACCTGATTGGCGCTGACCTGCCTGGGAAGGATCAGGTGATCAAAGCTAACGCAGATGTAAAGGCTCTGACCTACTGTGATCTACAGTACATCAGCGTCAGGGCGCTGCAGGAGGTTCTGGAGCTCTACCCAGAGTATGGCAGTCGCTTTAATGAGGACATACACCACAACCTCACCTACAACCTCAGAGAGGTAACGTGCCTTACATGTGCAAATTACATCTGGAACTGATTGGCCAATCTCGGTTTAAATGTTTTTGTGACTATTAAATATTTTATATTTTTGTGACATACATTTGAATCACCATTAAACCATTGTCTTTTCATTTGACTTTCTTAAATTGCTCTGCTAGTCTCTTGTATCATTCAGGTGTACCTTTCTTTTTAAAGAATAACCATTTTAAATTAAATCATTATGTCATGTCCTTTTATCTGTTTGGTTTGGGATGTATTGGTGCAATAAACTGAAATCACATAATTAATTTCAAAATATTTTTCAATATTTGTTGACATATATATTCAGAACATACACTACCATTCAAAGGTTTGGGGTCAGTATGATTTTTATTGTTTTCAAATAAGTCTCTTTTGCTCACCAAGGCTGGATTTATTTGATCAAAAATACAGTAAAAACTGTAATATTGTGAATTTATTATTACTGTTTAAAATAACAGTTTTCTATTTGAATGTATTTTACAACGTCACTCATTCTTGTCATTGGCTGAAATTTCAGCAGACATTCAGTGTTGAATGTTTAGCTATTACCATTACACAAGACAATCTTCACATCATTATGTGGCAACGATTTTTATCATACTGATGAAAACAATGTATAGCCTGAATGCACTGTACGTTGCTTTGGATAAAAGCGTCTGCTAAATGCATAAATGTAAATATAAATTATAAATGCTGAAAACTGTTGTGCTGCTTAATATTTTTGTTAAAAACTATGATTAATTTTGTTTGGATTCTTTGATGAATAGAAAGTTAAAATAGAATGTCTTATAATTAATTACATTTCAAAATATTAATTAATGTCCATTTACTTATTTTCGTAAAACATGTCGTTTTTTTACGTACAACTAAAAAGAAAAGTATTAAAAAGAAAATCAATATCTTTTACATAGATACAGTATTAAGTACATAGTTAGAATGTCCTTGTGTATATATATATATATATATACACTTTATAATATGATATAATACTTGTATATACTTCTTAGCTTCTCAAAGTGCTGTACAGAGTGAAAATACATAAACAAATTAATAAACAATAAATCAATAATGCATTCTTAAGTGTTGTACATTGGCATGTGCATTTGTGTTCTGTTTGAGCTTGAGTCATTATGGTTCTCAGGGTTTTCATTTATCCCAACAGGGCCAAGCCAGATTCTCTCGCTCAACTCGACTTCCTCAGGTAACAAGCAGATTTATCACACACTTTTACAGTCCAAAATTTCAAAAACAAACATTTCCCATTATTTTTAACCTTTCCATTCACTCTCATGCTTGCACACATGCACAGACATACCCATACTTATCAAAAGGCCAGCTTACATAAGCTCCCAATTATTAGTGCCGCTCTGAACTGCAGATGTGTGTGTCATCTGGATGTGCCTGAATCAGGTGAATTATCAATCTGTTAGTGGCACTGACCCTCTGTCTCATTGCTGTGCCAGAACAGCTAACACATGCACACACCAAAGGAAGGATAAACAGAGTCACACACAGAGAAGAACACGATGACACGCACAGTACAGTGACTCATAAATCATTGTGTGTGTTCTTTCACGAAAGCAGAGCATGAAACCCTGCACTGTAAAACGTGAGTTGTTCATAGAGATTAAAAAAAGAAGGCAAGCATTTTATTGCTTTTTTGAGTTCAGTTGGGCTATTAAATGAAGTAAATCCTTCGAGTACATTTTATGTCAAGTTGCCTTGACTTACAATTTGCCATCATTGTAAAAATGATCTGTTTAGGTTAGATGGTTCTTCCCAAATATTGTGCAGTATTCTTTTGCTTTCTTTTTTATGATTGTGAAGTCTCTTATCCCAGCTGCATTTATTTGATCAAAAATAAAATACAAACAGTTATTGTGAAATATTTTTTACAATTTAAAATGTTTTGTATTTTAATATATCTTAAAATAAAAAATGTTCCTGTCATGTAAAAAGCCGAATTTTCATCAGTCATTACTTCAGTCGCATGATCTTTCAGAAATCATTCTAATATCAATGCTGAAAATAGTTGGCTTATTAATATTTTTGTCAAAACTGAGATACATTTTTGTTATCTTATATTTTTTATGAATATAAAGCTCAAAAATAGTGCTTAAACTGTTGACAACATTGCATAAGTATTCAACACATTAACACCTATGAGAAAAAACTTTCTTTGTTTTATTAAAAAGATTTTAGCAATTATTTTAAGAGGAATAAACTCAAATTCACAAGACAACATATTATAAAACATGACAACAACAAAAAATATTTTTGTATTAATACTTGAATAATATTTCTACAGTGCTGTATCCAAGAGGCAGTATTTGTTTTTCATACACAAATGCATGCATTTCCTGTACTCTACGAATTAACTAAAAACAATCACCTTTAAGGCTGCGATTATGACTAATCACATTCAAAACTGGACGGTCCTTTAGATTTGCTTTATTCAACATCAACGCGGCAGCAAGATTATTTTTTTAATGAGCCGAAAAGAACGCACGTCACACCTCTGTTCATCAGTTTGCACTGGCTACCAATCGCTGCTTGCATAAAATTCAAGGCATTAATGTTTGCCTACAGAACCACCTCCGGCTCTGCACCCTTTACCTAAATTCATTACTTCAGACTTATATGCTCTAGAAGCTTACGTGCAAGTGAACGTTGCTTTATTGTGCCATCCCAAAGACTAAGTGAGACTTGTTGTAGCACTTGTATATCATTGCTCTTTTGTTGATTTTGATTGCTTCCATTGGATAAAGTGTCTGCTAAAAGACCAAATGTAAATATATCTGACTGGTAATATAATAAAGAAGTAATAACATAGCAACCACATACACTAACTACAATACATTGGGCTCTTTTCTCTACTCCTTTTATTACTTCCAGGAGCGCTTTGATGATTCCAACGTTTATTGTGGAGGCAGAGCAAGAGGAGGATGCTGGACAAGACCTGGGCAGGAAGCCCTTGCTCTATGGCTTGGGCGGTCCTTCTCCAGTCTAATCTGGGCACCATGCTAGGGAGGAGTTTCGGCACCTTAGCATGCTCCGTCGCTGCAGATCGCCCATTCAAAGCTCCGAGGACAAAGCCTCTCCTCAGATGCCACCCCATGAGGATCTGCCTCCAGTTGCAGTTCCTGCTACAAGAATAGACAAGAGCTTCTGCCACAGACCAACCAAACTGCTCATTCCCACCCTGAATTGTGTCAGCCCGCTGGACCTGAGCCCCCGGTGAGAAGAAACTACAATTCATTATTACTTTTTATTATTTCATTTTTGACATAACCTCTAGAAGCAGGAAACTTCCAAATATTATTAATACTTAGAACAGATAATATTGATTACCGATGCACTAATATCCTCTTGTCTGTCCTGTAGGTTTGTCGATGGCATTGAGGATAACGAGCATGCTTTTCACTTCAATGTTGAGCACAGTGAGCCATCTCCTAACACCGAGGTCAAAGGTGAGGTGGACTCTACCTTAATGTTAGGCTAGTGTATTATGGTTTAGATCAGTGGTTCTGAGCCTTTTTTGACTCCAAGACCCCTCACTGTCCATATTTTAGAATTTGACATAACATAGAAAAATGTATTTTCATCCAAATTTGGCAAAGCCCCCCCCCGGTTGATTTACTGTAGAAATGTGCTGTTGTATAAAACACTGTGTAGGTTTTTAGACTAATAATGATAATTCGGTCATATTTTGTTATTAAATTATATTAATAAAATTGAATATTTCAGTCCCTCCAGGATTTTGCAATTGCAAATAGGGTAAGAAGAATGTAATATCAGCCAATCAAAATCCATAAAAATCCATAAATCTCACACCAATCAAACTGACCCACTAAATATGTCAACACTGTTCATATGTCTTCACTGTACTGTTACGTTATTATTAATAGGCAATGGCCTTGCAACTGACAGCCTGTAAGGTCATGGTCACACTTTAAATAGCGTTCAAACATGGTTTGGCCATTACCCAGATGTCCCTTTGCATGTAAACACCTTTATTGGCATTCTGGCAGCTTGTTCAGCGTGCACATTACTTTCGACATTTATCAATGTTTTGATGAACATGTACAGTAAACAACCATTATGCAAATGTAGGCCACTGTTAATTGTATTCGTACTGTCACTGACAAACACAAATACATAATTGTTATTGGTCCACTTCCACAGCAAAAAAATGAGGAAACTGCTGCAAATTCAGTCATTTTAGGTTGCAATAATTCAGGGGGAGGGAAATGAGATTCCGTTGGAAATGATAATTATATTATGATACATTTAGCTTAATAATGATCTGTTTCTTACTTCTTTTGATCTTTTTAGACCCGTTTCAGGTTGGTGCAAACCTTCTCCTTGAGACAGAGGAGGTCAGACAGAGCGTCCGTCAACTCAATACAGAGGTATCAGCAAAAACTTACTGTTAATCAAAAGAAATAACAGTTTTAATATTTATTTTCCAATATATAATTCTTAATATTAAATAGTATTTATGACATTCATCATTGTTATTTGTTCTGACATCCACTTTTGGTATTTGATTCTGTTTCAGATGAAACACCTGAACCAGGAAGTGTCCTCACTGACCAAGGAGCTCCACGAAATGATGCAATTCCTGCATACGCACGTGACCCCACCTCACTTCCTCTTTCACTCCTTCAGCTCTTTCAACTGTCATACATTATCCAACTGTACCAACGTGGCCTCGACCACCCGACTGGCCACCCAGACTGGCCTTTAACATGTCTGCTGGCCCTTGCCTGCAGTCGGAGGCGTCTCAGGAGAGATTCTTTAGGCTCCAGGCACATGTGCATTTGCAGCGGGAGCCATGCCCAGGAAAGAGGCTCCGTCTTGGGGCAGGAAGGGGACATAGAGCTTCTCCATCAACCTCCCAGTCCTCACTCAACCTATTTTCCATGCTGCCCTGACCAGGAAAGGGTTGCCACCTTGGGCGTAGAGAGTCAGCCAAACTCATATCAGACTTCACAAACCACACCCAACTCTCCTTATCTAGGACACCATGTTCCATGCAATGGCGGGTCACTCTTAGGCTTGGCGGCATTTCCGTCCAGTGGTATGGCTCCTCAGGTTAGGAGTGGGAGTCCCAGTAACACATTGTCTCTGTGCACCCATAATTTTCAGAGTCAGTCGCATCCATCTTTAAACGTACAAATGACCTCTGACCTGCACACTAGGCGCCCACACCCATTCATTTATCAGTTACACCAACCGGCCCATCAGAGCCTCTTATAGCAGTCAGTTCAATTTTGCATTCTGGGATTTGTAGTTCCAGCTTGCTTTCTTTTTATGATTGTGAAGTCTCTTATCCCAGCTGCATTTATTTGATCAAAATAAAATACAAACAGTTATTGTGAAATATTTTTTACAATTTAAAATTTTTGGTATTTTAATATATCTTAAAATAAAAAATGTTCCTGTCCTGTAAAAAGCCGAATTTTCATCAGTTATTACTTCAGTCGCATGATCTTTCAGAAATCATTCTAATATCAATGCTGAAAATAGTTGGACTTATTAATATTTTTGTCAAAACTGAGATACATTTTTGTTATCTTATATTTTTTATGAATATAAAGCTCAAAAATAGTGCTTAAACTGTTGACAACATTGCATAAGTATTCAACACATTAACACCTATGATAAATAACTTTCTTTGTTTTATTAAAAAGATTTTAGCAATTATTTTAAGAGGAATAAACTCAAATTCACAAGACAACATATTATAAAACATGACAACAACTATTTTTTTTTTTTTGAATACTAGTATTTTTTTAATACTTGAATAATATTTCTACAGTGCTGTATCCAAGAGGCAGTATTTGTTTTTCATACACAAATGCATGTATTTCCTGTACTCTACGAATTAACTAAAAACAATCACCTTTAAGGCTGCGATTATGACTAATCACATTCAAAACTGGCCGGTCCTGTAGATTTGCTTTATTCAACATCAACGCGGCAGCAAGATTCTTTTTTTAATGAGCCGAAAAGAAGGCACGTCACACCTCTGTTCATCAGTTTGCACTGGCTACCAATCGCTGCACGCATAAAATTCAAGGCATTAATGTTTGCCTACAGAACCACCTCCGGCTCTGCACCCCTTTACCTAAATTCATTACTTCAGACTTATATGCTCTCTAGAAGCTTACGTGCAAGTGAACGTTGCTTTATTGTGCCATCCCAAAGAGACTAAGTGAGACTTGTTGTAGCACTTGTATATCATTGCTCTTTTGTTGATTTTGATTGCTTCCATTGGATAAAAGTGTCTGCTAAAAGACCAAATGTAAATATATTTGACTGGTAATATAATAAAGAAGTAATAACATAGCAACCACATACACTAACTACAATACATTTAGGCTCTTTTCTCTACTCCTTTTATTACTTCCAGGAGCGCTTTGATGATTCCAAGCTGCCGTTTATTGTGGAGGCAGAGCAAGAGGAGGATGCTGGACAAGACCTGGGCAGGAAGCCCTTGCTCTATGGCTTGGGCGGTCCTTCGTCTCAGCCTAATCTGGGCACCATGCTAGGGGAGGAGTTTCGGCACCTTAGCATGCTCCGTCGCTGCAGATCGCCCATTCAAAGCTCCCGAGGACAAAGCCCCTCTCCTCAGATGCCACCCCATGAGGATCTGCCTCCAGTTGCAGTTCCTGCTACAAGAATAGACAAGAGCTTCTGCCACAGACCAACCAAACTGCTCATTCCCACCCTGAATTGTGTCAGCCCGCTGGACCTGAGCCCCCGGTGAGAAGAAACTACAATTCATTATTACTTTTTATTATTTCATTTTTGACATAACCTCTAGAAGCAGGAAACTTCCAAATATTATTAATACTTAGAACAGATATTGATTACCGATGCACTAATATCCTCTTGTCTGTCCTGTAGGTTTGTCGATGGCATTGAGGATAACGAGCATGCTTTTCACTTCAATGTTGAGCACAGTGAGCCATCTCCTAACACCGAGGTCAAAGGTGAGGTGGACTCTCCCTTAATGTTAGGCTAGTGTATTATGGTTTAGATCAGTGGTTCTGAACCTTTTTGACTCCAAGACCCCTCACTGTCCATATTTTAGAATTTGACATCACATAGAAAAATGTATTTTCATCCAAATTTGGCAAAGCCCGCCCCCCCCCCCACCCCGGTTGATTTACTGTAGAAATGTGCTGTTGTATAAACACTGTGTAGGTTTTAGACTAATAATGATAATTCGGTCATATTTTGTTATTAAATTATATTAATAAAATTGAATATTTCAGTCCCTCCAGGATTTTGCAATTGCAAATAGGGTAAGAAGAATGTAATATCAGCCAATCAAAATCCATAAAAATCCAAAAAATCTCACACCAATCAAACTGACCAACTAAATATGTCAACACTGTTCATATGTCTTCACTGTACTGTTACGTTATTATTAATAGGCAATGGCCTTGCAACTGACAGACTGTAAGGTCATGGTCACACTTTAAATAGCGTTCAAACATGGTTTGGCCATTACCCAGATGTCCCTTTGCATGTAAACACCTTTATTGGCATTCTGGCAGCTTGTTCAGCGTGCACATTACTTTCAACATTTATCAATGTTTTGATGAACATGTACAGTAAACAACCATTATGCAAATGTAGGCCACTGTTAATTGTATTCGTACTGTCACTGACAAACACAAATACATAATTGTTATTGGTCCACTTCCACAGCAAAAAAATGAGGAAACTGCTGCAAATTCAGTCATTTTAGGTTGCAATAATTCAGGGGGAGGGAAATGAGATTCCGTTGGAAATGATAATTATATTATGATACATTTAGCTTAATAATGATCTGTTTCTTACTTCTTTTAAACTTTTTAGACCCGTTTCAGGTTGGTGCAAACCTTCTCCTTGAGACAGAGGAGGTCAGACAGAGTGTCCGTCAACTCAATACAGAGGTATCAGCAAAAACTTACTGTTAATCAAAATAAATAACAGTTTTAATATTTATTTTCCAATATATAATTCTTAATATTAAATAGTATTTATGACATTCATCATTGTTATTTGTTCTGACATCCACTTTTGGTATTTGATTCTGTTTCAGATGAAACACCTGAACCAGGAAGTGTCCTCACTGACCAAGGAGCTCCACGAAATGATGCAATTCCTGCATACGCACGTGACCCCACCTCACTTCGCTTCCTCTTTCACTCCCTTCAGCTCTTTCAACTGTCATACATTATCCAACTGTACCAACGTGGCCTCCTCGACCACCGACTGGCCACCCAGACTGGCCTTTAACATGTCTGCTGGCCCTTGCCTGCAGTCGGAGGCGTCTCGGAGAGATTCTTTAGGCTCCAGGCACATGTGCATTTGCAGCGGGAGCCATGCCCAGGAAAGAGGCTCCGTCTTGGGGCAGGAAGGGGACATAGAGCTTCTCCATCAACCTCCCAGCCCTCACTCAACCTATTTTCCATGCTGCCCTGACCAGGAAAGGGTTGCCACCTTGGGCGTAGAGAGTCAGCCAAACTCATATCAGACTTCACAAACCACACCCAACTCTCCTTATCTAGGACACCATGTTCCATGCAATGGCGGGTCACTCTTAGGCTTGGCGGCATTTCCGTCCAGTGGTATGGCTCCTCAGGTTAGGAGTGGGAGTCCCAGTAACACATTGTCTCTGTGCACCCATAATTTTCAGAGTCAGTCGCATCCATCTTTAAACGTACAAATGACCTCTGACCTGCACACTAGGGCGCCCACACCCATTCATTTATCAGTTACACCAACCGGCCCATCAGAGCCTCTTATAGCAGTCAGTTCACTTTTGCATTCTGGGATTTGTAGTTCCAGCTTGCTGCATTTCCCCACAGGTCCGAGACAGAATGACCTGGTGGGATCGAGTCCTGTTCACACACTTGAGCCCATCGTATCATACAATAGAGAAACCAGGACCTGCTGAGGAGCGACACAATGACTGAGCCATCGCTGAGCAGGAGTGATGGACATATTAAGAGTATTCTTATATACTCTTTGTCTGCTGCATGGATAATGCCCCCATTTTAACCAAATGCAATGCACTGTGGGAGCCGTGTATGTGGTTATGCTAGATATGCACGATAATGTGCAAAACCGTGCCTAGTTTCAAAATCGCCTCTTTTTCGGTTCGAGTAGGACTTAAAGGTCTGTGAGTCAAGCTTAATTATATTTAGGTTAAATCTGCTTCCACTGGTTGGATTTATTTTACTCCATATGGCTTGATTTTACATCGGCAGTTTCACCGTGTAGGTTTTGTATAATACAGTGTCCCTTAGGACTGAGTCATAGATTACGAAGTGCCAGAATTTACAGGCTGTTATCACACTGGATCTTTTTCAAAACGTCATTTTAAAACACTTGTACTTAATTTCATGCTTTTATAACAGAAGATTAATTGCATTTTATTTCCCTGGGGATGGTTCACACAAAAATCTAAATTCTGTCATAATTTACTCACTTTGATCATCGTTGCATCGTTTCTTTCTTTGTGGATCATAAGACGATATTTTGAGAAATGTCTCAATTTTATTTTTTTTTGGAAGTCTGTGGTTACCAAAACTGTGGGGTTACTAACATGCTTTAACATAACATATTTTGTTTAAATTATGAAAGCAAAAATGCCAGACCCTTAATTTTGTAAGTGACCTATTTATTTATAAATAACTATTTATTAAAGCATGTGCAGAACAATATATATATATATATATATTTGTTGTTGTTGCTGAGCCTCTTTTCTTTTTTCATTGTTTGAAAGAATATTGAAAAAACGTAATTTATTATTTTTCTTCATATCTTTTCTGGGCCTGTTTCATACCTGTATTGTTAAATAAATCTTCCATTTCCCTATCTCTTGACTGCGCCTGACTAAATTAAAAGACTTGGGGTTGTAAAAAAGGCATTTGCCTGTTGAAAATACCCTCTTCAGAGAATAAACCACAAATCTGTTTGCCAGCCATTGCTCATTTAATGGAGTAGATTTGATTGGCCCATTACATGCGAAACCAGGCTCTCCATACTTAAATTAAAAACAAAAAAACGTTATATTGGCACTTAATTGGGCTGCTTTGTGGTCAATATCAGCAATATTTTAGCTCTACAGTACTTCTCAGGTTGATCAATTCTCATAAAAAAGAGATACACAGTGGCATCCGCTAATACTGGCACCCTTGAGAAATATAAGCAAAACAGGTTGTGAAAAAATGTTGTGTTTATCCTCTTGGTCTTTCATTGAACTTATCCACAAAATTCTAACCTTTAATTGCAGGTATGTAAGAAAATGCAACATGAAGAGACTATTATGTAAAACTGTACAAAATCATCATGGTAACTGTTGTTTTATTATTCAGCTGAACATCAGAATATGCTTAAACAGATACATCTAGTTTAAACAACACATACGGAGGCGGCTATGCTGCACTGATTTTCTACAGAGAGATGTTTCTTTAGACGCCCACCACCTCGTTCTTTCTGTCTACATCAGGGCTCCAGACACATAATTAGCCGCAGGAGGCTACCCACACATGCTGCTTGGTTGTGGGATAATCTTACTAACAACCTGTTATCTCTCAGCTCCTCCCCAAGTTGATATATGCCTCATGTCAACATTTCATAAAGGATATCTATAGGCATCTTTTTCTGCTGCTTTTATTTTGAAATGGAGCTGGGACATTGACTGATGGCGCTAGAGTTTGGCCAGTATGTGGTCAAATAAGGTTTAGCCTATTTTGGCATCAGAGTGACAATCTTTTGGCCGTAGTGAAGTAAATGTTTTTTTTTAAAGTGCATTCTTATACTGAATGCGATAATGAGCAGAAAATTGTGAAGTAAAATTTAGCATATATTAAACATAAAGTATTTGAGAATCAGCATATGTGTACTTTGACATAACAACTAATTACACTCCATCACTGATTGTTCTAAAAACAAATATTCCATGTGAAGTGACAGAATCCATCTAATGTACACTTTAGAAAAGATCTGATATGTGTTTGACAGAATCCATGTGAGTAAATAAAATAAGGGAAACATATCAGATATGCATAATACAAGATTTATTTTGTAACTACATTTATTTTATTGAGAAATTGCTATTAATAATTACAAATAATCTAAAAACAACATGTAACATGCTTTACAATAAATTGTTTAATACATTGGTTAACTACATTAGTTATCATGAACTGGCCATGAAAAAAGTTAATATCTGTTAATATTATTTAAAATAAAATGATATTGTTTATATTATTATTTAATGGACATGAGCTAACATGAACTAATAATGAACAGCCACATTTTTATCAAAATTAACAAATATTAATAAATACTGTAACAAATGTATTGCTTATTAATGTTAGTTAGTACATTAACTAATGATAACTAGTGGGACCTTATAATTGACCTCAATGGTTATGGTTTTAATTGAAGAACAAACATTTCTTAAAACGTATGCAATCGCTAAATGATTTGTGTGTTTATCAAATGTAATATATTAATACCTTCTGTTTCTTTTGACAACTATATTTTAAAACAAGCATCTTTGTTGTAATTGTAGCATAAATTTTAGAAATACTTAAAATATCTTAGTCTATTTTTGATCAGAATCCATTGTAATTTGCCACTGAGATAATAATTTGAAACACAGCCGTAACGTTAGCTACTTTACCTGACAGAATCCATCCAGCGTTTGACGAGATAAAAACAAATAATCCATGTGAAGTTACCTGACAGAATCCATCCAGCATTTGACGAGATAAAAACAAATAATCCATGTGAAGTTACCTGACAGAATCCATCCAGCATTTGACGAGATAAAAACAAATAATCCATGTGAAGTTACCTGACAGAATCCATCCAGCATTTGACGAGATAAAAACAAATAATCCATGTGAAGTTACCTGACAGAATCCATCCAGCATTTGACGAGATGAAAACAAATAATCCATGTGAAGTTACCTGACAGAATCCATCCAGCGTTTGACGAGATAAAAACAAATAATCCATGTGAAGTTACCTGACAGAATCCATCCAGCGTTTGACGAGATAAAAACAAATAATCCATGTGAAGTTACCTGACAGAATCCATCCAGCATTTGACGAGATAAAAACAAATAATCCATGTGAAGTTACCTGACAGAATCCATCCAGCATTTGACGAGATAAAAACAAATAATCCATGTGAAGTTACCTGACAGAATCCATCCAGCGTTTGACGAGATAAAACAAATAATCCATGTGAAGTTACCTGACAGAATCCATCCAGCATTTGACGAGATAAAACAAATAATCCAATGTGAAGTTACCTGACAGAATCCATCCAGCATTTGACGAGATAAAAACAAATAATCCATGTGAAGTTACCTGACAGAATCCATCCAGCGTTTGACGAGATAAAAACAAATAATCCATGTGAAGTTACCTGACAGAATCCATCCATTTGACGAGATGAAAACAAATAATCCATGTGAAGTTACCTGACAGAATCCATCCAGCATTTGACGAGATAAAAACAAATAATCCATGTGAAGTTACCTGACAGAATCCATCCAGCGTTTGACGAGATAAAACAAATAATTAATGCCAGAAGTTACCTGATGACAGAATCCATCCAGCTTTGACGAGAAAAAAAACAAATAATCCATGTGAAGTTATGACAGAATCCATAGTGAGATAAAACAAATACCTGTGAAGACCTGACAGAATCCATCCAGCATTTGACGAGATAAAAACAAATAATCCATGTGAAGTTACCTGACAGAATCCATCCAGCGTTTGACGAGATAAAAACAAATAATTAATGTGAAGTTACCTGACAGAATCCATCCAGCGTTTGACGTGATAAAAACAAATAATTAATGTGAAGTTACCTGACAGAATCCATCCAGCATTTGACGAGATAAAAACAAATAATCCATGTTAAATTACCTGACAGAATCCATCCAGCATTTGACGAGATAAAAACAAATAATCCATGTGAAGTTACCTGACAGAATCCATCCAGCGTTTGACGAGTTAAAAACAAATAGTCCATGTGAAGTTACCTGACAGAATCCATCCAGCGTTTGACGAGATAAAAACAAATAATCCATGTGAAGTTACCTGACAGAATCCATCCAGCATTTGACGAGATAAAAACAAATAATCCATGTGAAGTTACCTGACAGAATCCATCCAGCGTTTGACGAGATAAAAACAAATAATCCATGTGAAGTTACCTGACAGAATCCATCCAGCGTTTGACGAGATAAAAACAAATAATTAATGTGAAGTTACCTGACAGAATCCATCCAGCGTTTGACGAGATGAAAACAAATAATCCATGTGAAGTTACCTGACAGAATCCATCCAGCGTTTGACGAGATGAAAACAAATAATTAATGTGAAGTTACCTGACAGAATCCATCCAGCGTTTGACGAGATAAAAGCAAATAATCCATGTGAAGTTACCTGACAGAATCCATCCAGCATTTGACCAGATGAAAACAAATAATCCATGTGAAGTTACCTGACAGAATCCATCCAGCATTTGACCAGATGAAAACAAATAATCCATGTGAAGTTACCTGACAGAATCCATCCAGCGTTTGACGAGATAAAAACAAATAATCCATGTGAAGTTACCTGACAGAATCCAGCGTTTGACGAGATGAAAACAAATAATCCATGTGAAGTTACCTGACAGAATCCATCCAGCATTTGACGAGATAAAAACAAATAATCCATGTGAAGTTACCTGACAGAATCCATCCAGCATTTGACGAGATAAAAACAAATAATCCATGTGAAGTTACCTGACAGAATCCATCCAGCGTTTGACGAGATAAAAACAAATAATTAATGTGAAGTTACCTGACAGAATCCATCCAGCGTTTGACGAGATAAAAACAAATAATTAATGTGAAGTTACCTGACAGAATCCATCCAGCGTTTGACGAGATAAAAACAAATAATCCATGTGAAGTTACCTGACAGAATCCATCCAGCATTTGACGAGATAAAAACAAATAATCCATGTGAAGTTACCTGACAGAATCCATCCAGCGTTTGACCAGATGAAAACAAATAATCCATGTGAAGTTACCTGACAGAATCCATCCAGCGTTTGACGAGATAAAAACAAATAATCCATGTGAAGTTACCTGACAGAATCCATCCAGCATTTGACCAGATGAAAACAAATAATCCATGTGAAGTTACCTGACAGAATCCATCCAGCATTTGACCAGATGAAAACAAATAATCCATGTGAAGTTACCTGACAGAATCCATCCAGCGTTTGACGAGATAAAAACAAATAATCCATGTGAAGTTACCTGTGTTGGACTTCAAATTGTCCTGCGTGTTCAAAAATAGAAGGAGGCTTCAAAAGTCAAAGTATTGAAATGTATTGATCAGAACAGCGCGCTGGGTTGTCCCTCAGACCAGAGTCTTACAAAGAAGCAACACCAGGGCAATATTTCACAACATATTTATAGATATGTGTCAACTTGTGTCATTTTCTCGTTGGCCGCCAGAACCGTCCAACGCTCCTCCAACATTCTTCTCCCTTTGTTCCCTTTGGGTCCTTGGTACAGAATGTTCTCACAGTGTGTACTTCTTTGTTTTCTATGTGCTTGTAGCTTCTTCAAACTGCCCCTCTGTGATTTTTCTCTGCACACAAGGCTACTTACACATTACGTCACATTACATTCCACAATGTACCAAAAAACACATCAGTTACAGCTCATAGCATTATACTCCCAGCAAGCACTGTAATTAACCTTTAATAAACAATCCCATAAAAATCATCACATATTGATTATATTCATAGTATAATATAACTACTATGAGTTAGAAAAATGTAAATCCCTCAATCCCTCTCTTGACCTCTGAAAGAGGTCACACATCATTTTCCTCATCATCATCACCATATTGAGTAAATAACATACTATAAAAGAAAAAACAACACAACATATCCCCCCTATGAGACTTTACTAAGTCTCACCACTAATATCCCTTACCCAGAGTGCAACATCACAAGTCCACCCGTCCTTCTATCCTTCTATGAACCAATAAAGGTCCTCCATCATCTTTTCTCTTAACAAATGGCTTTTTCATGTTGCTGCACTCCAGAGGAAGTCAGATCCAAACATCTCCTCTCACCATTGACTAGAGAAGAGTAAAATAATCTACTTCCCTACCTATACATTATTGGGGGTCCACAATCACTCAAAACAAATCAGCAATGTGTTTTTAAAGCATGTGCATGTCTTTTAGCCTTGCCCATGGTTGTCATGGTTATGTAGAGTACATGAATGATTAGTCAAATGATTATACTTATCAAATATCAAGATTAGAAAAAAAAACAAAGTAATATAATGCAATATATTATGCACTGGTCTATCCCACGCTGCCAGAGGAACTCCAAACATTTCCGGTAGCTTGAGCGCTATCTGGTGATTGTTGTCCTTCGTTGCCAGAGGAGCTCTTAGGCAGCTCCAATGCCCTTCAGCTCTATCTGGTGTTGGAGTAGATGGTGGGTTTTTAAACCTCCAGTTGAATCTACTCATGCTGCTAAGCACTGAGATGCTCGTCGGTCCTTTCTTCTTTTCATATTTTCCAGTGATAATTCTCCAGTGTTAAAAGAAATAAACTACATACTGATAATGAAGGTTAAATGATGAATACTTGCAAATAAGTAGTAGGCATACAGTCTTTTCTTATCGTCCCCTTTTCTGGTTGCATTGCCTCGTAACACGGACACTGACCTGCTTAAAACCTTCAACGTTTTCTTTCTTTGCAAAAACAGTTACATTTCACATTTGATGTATATAGGAGATTAAAATGCTCTTTAGAAATAAATGATTTCAGAATGAAAGATAAAGATTTCAAAACAAATAACTTCAGGAAGGGGTATATGCCAAAATAAAATACATAAAACCATCTAACTTCCTTCCTACTCTATCCAAATATTCTAATGTTACTACATAATATGAAAAGAAAATACAATGAAGATACTAACTCCTTTCTATCAAAAGTTACAATATGGGGTAAAAATAATAAATGAAAATAAAAGGCACCCCTTCCCTACCACTCGGTCAAGGATGTTTTACACAAATTCATCCAGTTCATCCAGTCCAGGTCCCACTGTATACATGTTGGTGCATCCAACATCAATTCCAGTTGGTCTCACTGACACATTAATCATCTGTTTGGCTGTAGCACTGGCCAGCATTGATCTCCTCTCTCAGGTTTTTCAGTTTTCCCATTGCTTTGGTGAATGATACATCTGGGGCTTGGTAGGTGAATGCAAACAGTGGTTGGCTCTCCTCAGCTAGGGGAACACTGAAAAAGCTTCTGGCAGCTCCTCACCCTCCTCTCTTGGACCTGAATCTTCAGGTCCACTGCAGTCTGTGTTAGAGACCTGTTAGGGGAGTCACACGGAGTACAAGCAGACAAATTATACCAGGTGTCACCTTTCCCTGCCAGGCGAACACAATGTGAGGTCCTTGAAGTGACTTTCAGGGGCCCAGACCACCTAGCTTCGTTCCACTTCCTGCGAAACTTCTTCAGTCTGACCCACTCGATTGGCGGAGGAATCGGTTCTGGTTAATTGTCTACAGTGACCTGCTTTTTTATTCGGTACCGTGTGTTGAACTCAAATGCGTTCCGTCCCGGAATTGGCCCTCAATGCACTTTAGGTTTACAGCCTTGTTCTTCGATCACGTCGCGGGGTCACCAAATTGTTGGACTTCAAATTGTCCTGCGTGTTCAAAAATAGAAGGAGGCTTCAAAAGTCAAAGTATTGAAATTTATTGATCAGAACAGCGCGCTGGGTTGTCCCTCAGACCAGAGTCTTACAAAGAAGCAACACCAGGGCAATATTTCACAACATATTTATAGATATGTGTCAACTTGTGTCATTTTCTCGTTGGCCGCCAGAACCGTCCAACGCTCCTCCAACATTCTTCTCCCTTTGTTCCCTTTGGGTCCTTGGTACAGAATGTTCTCACAGTGTGTACTTCTTTGTTTTCTATGTGCTTGTAGCTTCTTCAAACTGCCCTCTGTGATTTTTCTCTGCACACAAGGCTACTTACACATTACGTCACATTACATTCCACAATGTACCAAAACACATCAGTTACAGCTCATAGCATTATACTCCCAGCAAGCACTGTAATTAACCTTTAATAAACAATCCCATAAAAATCATCACATATTGATTATATTCATAGTATAATATAACTACTATGAGTTAGAAAATGTAAATCCTCAATCCTCTCTTGACCTCTGAAAGAGGTCACACATCATTTTCCTCATCATCATCACCATATTGAGTAAATAACATACTATAAAAGAAAAACAACACAACATATCCCCTATGAGACTTTACTAAGTCTCACCACTAATATCCCTTACCCAGAGTGCAACATCACAAGTCCACCGTCCTTCTATCCTTCTATGAACCAATAAAGGTCCTCCATCATCTTTTCTCTTAACAAATGGCTTTTCATGTTGCTGCACTCCAGAGGAAGTCAGATCCAAACATCTCCTCTCACCATTGACTAGAGAAGAGTAAAATAATCTACTTCCCTACCTATACATTATTGGGGTCCACAATCACTCAAAACAAATCAGCAATGTGTTTTTAAAGCATGTGCATGTCTTTTAGCCTTGCCCATGGTTGTCATGGTTATGTAGAGTACATGAATGATTAGTCAAATGATTATACTTATCAAATATCAAGATTAGAAAAAAAAACAAAGTAATATAATGCAATATATTATGCACTGGTCTATCCCACGCTGCCAGAGGAACTCCAAACATTTCCGGTAGCTTGGAGCGCTATCTGGTGATTGTTGTCCTTCGTTGCCAGAGGAGCTCTTAGGCAGCTCCAATGCCCTTCCGCTCTATCTGGTGTTGGAGTAGATGGTGGGTTTTTAAACCTCCAGTTGAATCTACTCATGCTGCTAAGCACTGAGATGCTCGTCGGTCCTTTCTTCTTTTCATATTTTCCAGTGATAATTCTCCAGTGTTAAAAGAAATAAACTACATACTGATAATGAAGGTTAAATGATGAATACTTGCAAATAAGTAGTAGGCATACAGTCTTTTCTTATCGTCCCCTTTTCTGGTTGCATTGCCTCGTAACACGGACACTGACCTGCTTAAAACCTTCAACGTTTTCTTTCTTTGCAAAAACAGTTACATTTCACATTTGATGTATATAGGAGATTAAAATGCTCTTTAGAAATAAATGATTTCAGAATGAAAGATAAAGATTTCAAAACAAATAACTTCAGGAAGGGGTATATGCCAAAATAAAATACATAAAACCATCTAACTTCCTTCCTACTCTATCCAAATATTCTAATGTTACTACATAATATGAAAAGAAAATACAATGAAGATACTAACTCCCTTTCTATCAAAAGTTACAATATGGGGTAAAAATAATAAATGAAAATAAAAGGCACCCCTTCCCTACCACTCGGTCAAGGATGTTTTACACAAATTCATCCAGTTCATCCAGTCCAGGTCCCACTGTATACATGTTGGTGCATCCAACATCAATTCCAGTTGGTCTCACTGACACATTAATCATCTGTTTGGCTGTAGCACTGGCCAGCATTGATCTCATCTCTCAGGTTTTTCAGTTTTCCCATTGCTTTGGTGAATGATACATCTGGGGCTTGGTAGGTGAATGCAAACAGTGGTTGGCTCTCCTCAGCTAGGGGAACACTGAAAAAAGCTTCTGGCAGCTCCTCACCCTCCCTCTCTTGGACCTGAATCTTCAGGTCCACTGCAGTCTGTGTTAGAGACCTGTTAGGGGAGTCACACGGAGTACAAGCAGACAAATGATACCAGGTGTCACCTTTCCCTGCCAGGCGAACACAATGTGAGGTCCTTGAAGTGACTTTCAGGGGCCCAGACCACCTAGCTTCGTTCCACTTCCTGCGAAACTTCTTCAGTCTGACCCACTCGATTGGCGGAGGAATCGGTTCTGGTTAATTGTCTACAGTGACCTGCTTTTTATTCGCACCGTGTGTTGAACTCAAATGCGTTCCGTCCGGAATTGGCCCTCAATGCACTTTAGGTTTACAGCCTTGTTCTTCGATCACGCCGCTGGGTCACCAAATTGTTGGACTTCAAATTGTCCTCATGCGTTTCAAAATAGAAGGAGGCTTCAAAAGTCAAAGTATTGAAATTTATTGATCAGAACAGCGCTGGGTTGTCCCTCAGACCAGAGTCTTACAAAGAAGCAACACCAGGGCAATATTTCACAACATATTTATAGATATGTGTCAACTTGTGTCATTTTCTCGTTGGTCACAGAACCGTCTAGCAACGCCTCCTCCAACATTCTTCTCCCTTTGTTCCCTTTGGGTCCTTGGTACAGAATGTTCTCACAGTGTGTACTTTTGTTTTCTATGTGCTTGTAGCTTCTTCAAACTGCCCTCTGTGATTTTTCTCTGCACACAAGGCTACTTACACATTACGTCACATTACATTCCACAATGTACCAAAAACACATCAGTTACAGCTCATAGCATTATACTCCCAGCAAGCACTGTAATTAACCTTTAATAAACAATCCCATAAAAATCATCACATATTGATTATATTCATAGTATAATATAACTACTATGAGTTAGAAAAATGTAAATCCCTCACCTGACAGAATCCAGCGTTTGACGAGATGAAAACAAATAATCCATGTGAAGTTACCTGACAGAATCCATCCAGCGTTTGACGAGATAAAAACAAATAATCCATGTGAAGTTACCTGACAGAATCCATCCAGCGTTTGACGAGATAAAAACAAATAATCCATGTGAAGTTACCTGACAGAATCCATCCAGCATTTGACGAGATAAAAACAAATAATCCATGTGAAGTTACCTGACAGAATCCATCCAGCGTTTGACGAGATGAAAACAAATAATCCATGTGAAGTTACCTGACAGAATCCATCCAGCATTTGACGAGATAAAACTAATAATCCATGTGAAGTTACCTGACAGAATCCATCCAGCATTTGACGAGATAAAACAAATAATCCATGTGAAGTTACCTGACAGAATCCATCCAGCGTTGACTGAGATAAAACAAATAATCCATGTGAAGTTACCTGACAGAATCCATCCAGCATTTGACGAGATGAAAACAAATAATCCATGTGAAGTTACCTGACAGAATCCATCCAGCATTTGACGAGATAAAAACAAATAATCCATGTGAAGTTACCTGACAGAATCCATCCAGCATTTGACGAGATAAAAACAAATAATCCATGTGAAGTTGAATTAGCCTGTAGCGCCTCAGCTTGGTGATTACTGGTTAGTACACGACCTCGAGACATGCACAGCTGATCCTGTTTTCATGTAACGCTTGTTTTGATGTAACAACAGACAAGGGTCAGTTTTCCAGCACAAGTCTTCAGAGCAGACCTACATATCTGATATTGATGTGGCATCTTATTACCTTATTATTATTAAACATGATTAATTACTGCACACCCACAGAACCCTATCTTAATTTATTTACTTTTACTTTACTTTTAGTCATTTAGCAGACGCTTTTATCCAAAGCGACTTACAAATAAGAAAAAGTAACTAAAATGAAAAGTTAAAACTATAAATATTACATATATATCTATACACACATTTAAGAAGATAAAGAAATTAAATAAAAATGACAAATGCCTACAACATTTCAAAACTAAACTTTTAAATGTATATACTGAGTATAATAATGAGTATAATAATGGTTCTAACTTAACACTAAAGGCCTAAGTATACTTCTTTTTTACATAGTAACAATTGGTTATAAAAACTAAAACAGAAGTGAAACAAGTAGTAGGAAAGAGGATAAAAAAAGCAATACTTATATCCTTTGACTGTGTCCCTGCCCGGTGGAGTCGGTGGTCTTTACATTATTTATGTGGTTAATAATGTTAGTTTTGTTTATTTATGTTATTAAAGTACAGTTAAACAGAATTGAAGTTGATCTGTTTTCAACAGACATTAAAAGGGCAAAAAAGAATAAGAAACAATAACATATAAATTACATCTTGATCAACACTGTAATGCAATGGTAATGACATATTTTGAAAGAAAATGTCATATGCCTTGGGCTTCCTAAGATCAGTGTTATTTTAGTAGGCCTGTCCATTATTTATAGTATGCATGTATGTATGTATGTATGCATGTATGTATTATTATTACTATTTTGTTTAGCTTTTTAGATTTTATGGATTTTATTTCAATTTGTACGTTTTTGTATAATTTTTAAAATGTATTTCTATTTAGCTTTCACTTGTATTTATCTCGTTTATTTTAGTACATCAACATACATTTATTTTTAGTAAGTCGCCAGGCAGTGGTTTTAATTTTTCTTTTCATTAATGTTTTTAATCTAATATTTATATTTTATTATAGCTTTATTTCAATTGACATGAACAATGAACATAACAATGAATGAAAATAACATGGAAATTAAATCGTTTTAGGTTTAGTTAATAACAACACTGCCTAACACGACAAGTTATCTAGGAGACAAAAAAGCATGTTGTTAATGGAACATAAAAACTTGTACTAAAACCATAGAAAAATAATTAATTGTAGCCCTAATTTGACAGCTAACCTTTAAAAATAGAGAATACGTAATTAAAGGCTAAAAAAAGTTTTCATTTATTATAACTTGGATGACAAAAATAACCGCGATTTTATTGGCCACCACCACGTATGTCAAAAACAAGCCCCTCCTCCTCGGAAGAAGGTGGATTACGGAAGTTCGTCCCTCAAAGCGGAAGTGCAGGCCGAAGCCCGACGACTGGAGACGCATCAGGCAGCTGGAGGGGAATTTTCTCATAGTCTGACAGCCAGGGATTTGACAGGAAGAGAAAAGCGCCGCACTCATATCTCAAGGTAACCGCTGTCTGGTTTTGGTACTGATATGATTATTGATAGGCTATTGCTAGCTGGTCGTGGTTTACTGACACAGAGGAACTGTCAAGAGTCGACTGTTAGCCGATGCTCATGACGCTCCTGAGCCGCCCCTCTGGATCTTTCCCTCAGCGACATAATAAAGGAGTAACTCGGGCCTCTCTGTCATACGTTAGTCTGAACATGAATAAACATGACGGCAAAGGTTCAGTTTAACAGAGAAGGCCTTTATGGGTGCGTACACAGACATATGTGTGTTTGATCAGCAGCTCTGAAGTTTGACCATCTAGTTACAGCAGGGCTTCCTTGTTTTCATGGCTTAACGTTTGACCGTTGTGATGCAGCCACACGCATTTCTGATGTGTCGCAAAGCGCCGATTGTATTGCGATTAGTAAGGTGATACTTCTCCAAACGTACATATACATCGCCTTTTAATCGCTTTCAAAAACTTTTCTGAAGCCCTGCCCGTTTTTATCTGTGTCGCAGGTTCACTGGTGTTCAGTTGAGTGCTTGTGGTCAGAGATCGTGGGAGGCGTAGATCAGAAGTGAAAGACGGACGAGGGACTTCATGAGGAAGTCAATAATGTGGCCTGAGGTGGCTTGATTGACAGGTCAGATAGATGAGTCATCACTTAAGATCGCACATACTTTGATATGCGCTCAAAACTATGCTTTTATGCTTCTCAAGACTCCATGATAGCAGTCCACACATACACACACACACACACACACACTCACTCACACACTTTTAATTCTTGTCACAATATATCGCAATATAACAATTCTGCAATATGTATGTGCTGTGTATAGTGACAATAAATATTATGCATGTAATTCACCCAAAATGAATGTTTAGGCAGATAACATTTTTGCTTTTATTATTCACATATGAACAGTTATACACATTTAAAGAGCACATCTTGCATGCGTTTTCTTTCTGTCAACTGTCCCGAGATGATAACGAAAGTCTTGGATCATCGTGCAGCAGCTCTTGTAGTGCAGACAAGATGCGCCGATGTGAAGCCGCTTTGAGAGAGTGAAATAGAGAAGACGCGGTACAGATGAATCACTCATACTGATCTCGAATGACTGATTAAAACTGATATTTTGTGTGTCGATTTATTTACTCATCTAACCTACATGCTATATTCAAAAATGTTTGCAGGAATTTCCCTCATTATAAAGTCGAAAGCTGTGGGAATGAGTAAAGCTATGCGATAGCCTATACACACAAATTCAGGACCTGATTAAATATAACTTCCAATCACTAAAGATTGGTCCTCTCCCTCTAATCACATGCCGGATCCGTTTCCCCGCTTTATTCCGGGACCTCTCAATTAACAAATTAAGCACTCGGCTATCTTATTAAAAGTATTGCTCTTAACAGACCTGTGTGTTTTGTATCACTAGTGCAGAGTCCGTTCTTGGAGCATAATAAGCCCTGCCCGCGTGAGGCGCGCCGCTTCTGGCTCGCGCTGTTCTGTAGATTATTAAAAGTTTAGTAATTCTGAATGTGTCGCGTGTCCATATTGCACCAACATGCGACACTGCACTCCCTTTGGTCAGCAGCAACACATAATAAAACATAATAGTTCTCTACATAATAAAAATGCAAACAGACACACAGAGATTCCTACCTTTAACAGAGAGAAGAATACGTCAGCCCCTCCCTCATTAGCGGCGAATATTCGGTGTTGATTACTACCGAAGCTTCGAAGCTCATAAAAGGATATTCGGTCCAGCCCTACTACTATGTATTAAGATTTATTTAATATATATTTACAACATAAGTAAATATTTCTCTTCATACACATACTTTCTTTCAACACTTTTATTGTGAGTTATGAATGTTCACCTTTGATCCGGTGAGGATTTGAAATATTGCCTGTTCATTGTCCTGTTGCACATACTTAGTGAACTTTTGTTCAGCAGAGGCACTTGATGCACACATGACTGCAGAAACCTGCTTTCTTCAGCACTGTTTTACAGTCTTGAAATTCCATTGTCTTTGAGAGATACAATATAGGGTTATATTATGTGTGGTTTTGTTAGTTTTGACGTGTGAGGATCTAGGCCTACCTATTGCTTAACATAATTAGTATTTGATGTGAATGAATATGGAAAGATACTTCATTTCAATGGAAATGTGCTTCAGTTAATGTGTGACACTTTCTTGTTTTGGCTGTCACTGCAGGTGAGCAAACAGGAACAGATATTACTTTCATCTCCTAGTTCTGCTCTGCAGAGCAAAGTGGCTTTTCCCAGCATGCTTTGTGACAGCTTGAGGCATTTTAGGTCATCATGAAGGCTGTTTTTGTGTTTCTTCCATTAAAGCAATCAAATTAAAATGTATTTGCTCATTGGTTTGAAATGGCCGTTTCCAAATTGTGCCTATAACTTGTAATATGCTGATATTGAGGTTTTTATGAGAAACCAAGGTTATTTATTTACTTCTGAGTGCTCTACTTTTAACACCATCATCCTGGACACCCTTCAGAATAAACTGACACAGCTCTCCATCCCCACCTCCATCTGCCAGTGGATCACCCGCTTCCTGACAGACAGGCAGCAGGTAGTGAGGCTGGGAAAACTCTCATCCAGCACCCGCACGATCAGCACTGAAGCTCTTCAGGGCTGTGTTCTCTAGTCGACCGATATGTGTTTTTCAGGGCCGATGCCGATACCGATTATTACAGATCAAGTAGACCGATAACCGATATTTTGAACCGATATACGTGTCTGGTGTAAAATGAAAATTAATGCCAAAATTAATAATAACAAGAGCTCTGACAAAAACGTTTCTTTAAATGCTTTTAAACATGTCTTTAATTCTGAAAACTGTTAATAACAACAACATTTCCGTTGATTTTAATTTACAGTACAGTGCAAATGAAGGCATAAAACATTAATTTAATTTATCTTTTAATCAAATGAGAGTTAGACTTTATTTTTGGCAAACAAATGAGTTTACTATTAAAATTAAAACATGGAAGAAATAGCGTGTGTGATTATTCTCAACAAAAGTTGTAATAATTGTTGTAGTTGTATTACGTATACAGTAATATATTCGCTAAACCGAACTTATATTTTGACAGGTTGCCATGAGGACCTTTTAAGTTTCTGTAGCCTATGTATATATGATATGACGATCGCTTTACTCAAATGGTCTCAAATGCTCATGAAGTGACTCGAGCAGTTCTGGGGATGTTGTTCATAGGCCTGTCGCGATAGTCGATATATCGACTTATCGCACGATATATGGATATGAGCGCGATTTGGTGCCGCGATATATTGCGACTGATCATTTTTTTATAATTAAAAATAATGATTATATTAATTTTACATAAAATGAATATCACCAACATTTTAGTCGATCGCGCTACCTCCGTCATCTCGTCTGCTCTCTGTGGCGGAGGCGGGGCTTAGGCAGCATCTCCCCCACACACACACGCACACAGAGCGGACAGCGACAGGAGAAGAGAAGGCGTGAACCCACTGCGTTATAAAGTGTTTCGTGACAACTACAGCCAGTTAGGAAGAACAAGTCCCAATGGACTTGGTTTCAAAGCCGCAATCTTCAGCTCCGGTGTGGGAACATTTTGTCTTTAAGCCGAATGAGAGAGGAGAGCCAATTAACGTGAATGAGCCGGTATGTCGACTTTGTTTAAAAACAGTGGCAACGAAAAGAGGCAACACAACTAACCTAAAATCTCACTTAAAACATAACCATCCCACCCAGTTTTTCAATCTGGCAACAACAGCTGGAGCTGGAGAGGGGTCTTCCAGACAGTTATCTGTTACAGATGCCTTTTCCCGACAGTGTAAATATAAACGTGACAGCGCGAAATGGCGCACACTCACAGATAGCGTAACTCGCTATATAGCCAAAGAAATGCAGCTATTAAACACGGTCGAAAAAACAGCTTTTAAAAATATGCTGCAAACTTTTTTATTTTTAAGAATAAAATGTTCTTTGTCTTTGAAAGAGTGCACTTGCATTATTATGCTATTATATTGTCATACTGTAATT
The DNA here is from genome assembly GCA_027564155.1 of Gymnocypris eckloni scoliostomus. Lineage (NCBI taxonomy): Eukaryota > Metazoa > Chordata > Actinopteri > Cypriniformes > Cyprinidae > Gymnocypris > Gymnocypris eckloni. The sequence goes on along the minus strand of CM050415.1, from coordinate 33,312,149 downwards.
ATATAATCAGTGAAATAAAATTGTCTTAAAATGACAATAATATCGTTTATCGCAATTAATTTTGGTGCAATATATCGCACAACAAAAAGTAGTTATCGCGACAGCCCTAGTTGTTCATGTATTTATGTCCTCATTTATGCTGAAAACACCGCATGAGCATCACTGCGCTCGGTATGTATGTGTGCAGTAAACAAAACCGCGCGTCTGTGTCATTCATTAACAGAGATGCAGAACATGCAGGATTCATATTTAAAGTGTTTTGCGGCTTAATATTTATAGATACTAGTCCATGGCGAGTCGATTTAAGTGTACTGACCTACTTTTGATTAATTCATCAAACTTGACACATTCCATGACATTCGCGTTATCGGTAAATTCCATTATATGACTGCATTCCGCGATTCCGCCCGCATTTTTTCGCATGCGGTTTACATCATGGGTTATATTGAGGTGTTTTGCAACTTCAAGCGTCTGCTGCTGCTTTACCTTTGAGAGACAACTGATGCGTGATCACTGAGGCAGCTCAGTTGGCAAGTGCTTTCGTGTGAGACTGCCTTCAGTTTTCCGCGTTGATTGGTCGGACTCGTGACTCTCTACATATCAGATGAGCGGTGGGCGGAGATTGCTCTCAGAGATTGAGAGATCGCCTCACTCTCACAGAGTGTTGAGCTCAGACAGGCTGCATCGAGCCAAATAGTGCATTTAAAAATTAAATAGTTTCACCTGTATTATTTAGTCACCAATAAATAATGTCACCTGTAAATAGTATGTTTGTTTGCATTATAAAAAATAAATAATAATAATAATAAAAAAAAAAAATTTAAAAAAAATTATCGGCAAATATGTTTTGAAAATGGCCGATATCGATAATCGGTAAAATGCTTAATATCGGCGCCGATAATCGGCCAGGCCGATAATCGGTCGACCCCTAGTGTTCTCTCCCCACTGCTCTTCTCTCTGTACACGGATGACTGCACATCTAAAGACCCCTCTGTCAAGCTCCTGAAGTTTGCAGACGACACCACACTGATCAGCCTTATTCAGGACGGTGACGATTCTGATTACAGACAGGAGGTTAAGGAGCTGGCTGTCTTGTGCAGGTCTTAACAACCTGGAGCTTAACATGCTCAAAACAGTGGAGATGTTCATTGACTTCAGAAGAAAGCCCCCCGCTCTCCCCCCGCCTCCGCCATATTACCCTGCAGCATGCGATTTATCGCACAGCCCTAGATGAAATCAAGAAATATGTTTATGCAGGAAGCACAAACCACCTAATGTGTCTGAATAACCCAGATCTGCACATCTGAAGATGAAATGTTTTAACTGATGCTGAAGCGGCTGTAATGAACAGGAACAATCGGGGCACAAAGTAGATTACATGCCTGCACAAACAGACTGAGAGATGGGAAAAGGCATTGTCTGATGGAGCGTTCAGCATTTTTATTGTATGATGCAGATAATAGCATCTGTTGAGTTGTATTATTAATGAATGCAGCTGTTGAGCGCGTCAGTTTGCCCTTCCAGACAGTCGTTGGGCAGGGTGTGGGTGTGTTCTTATCTGTGTGTTTGCTCTGCAGAATTGAAATGACTTCTTACAATAGATAGATGGTCTTCTCTAACACACCCTATCAGACGTGTGTGTAATGATCAGGCTGCTTGCGGCCCTATTGGTGATGCATGCGATTTCCTTCCAGCTGGTCAGTTTCCTGGAGAGCATTTCCTATTTCCATACTGTTGCGATCCCTCCCTCACGGTAGTGTTTTATGGGGGAGGGAATGTGTTATTGCAGTCCTTGTTGTATTTAACCACTGCATTGTATATTCATCTGGTATTATGTGATTTCACACGAAATGGAAATGAGCCATAATCGTTGGAATGCTGGTGACAGAGTTTCAGGTTGATGCATGTATGCACACACAGGTGTCACAACCTGCTCGTGTCTTTCGGTGAGTTGGCCAGGAAGTAAATCAGGTGGTTCTAGTTCTGATAGTAGTAGATTAAAATGTGATGCCAGGAAATTACAGCGGTGGTTTGGGGAATTTATCTATCATTATCTGGAATTTGGTCACTTCAACTTTTGGTTTCAGAAGAAAGGGGAATTGTGTTGAAGAGAGTTATGAGGAAGAAACCGTTCTTCCTCAGTGAGTGTCTGATGTCATTAATGACATTATGAATTGAACTTTATAAGTAGGCCTATTGCTGCAAGTTTCATTTTGAGGTCAGTCCATCTGCTTATAAGATTCATCAGTTCTTTGTTAAAAGTCCTGTTAAAAAGCAGTAAAGCAGAACATTAGGCTGTGCAATTAATCAAATTCGATTAACATGAGCATTTTGACAGTAAAGCCGGTTTCTTGATTAGCGGTAAATCGCCGTCAGCTGTTTTCAGATGGAGCGGCAGATAATACACAGAGCCGTAGTTCACTCAGGTTGTACCACTTTCTCCATCAAGGCATGTTGAATTGAGAAGGTGTACTTTTCAAAAGTGTGTGTGTGAGAGAGATTCTAGACCTCCATCACATGCTTTGGATTAGACTGAACCTCAAGACATGATGTTGGCAGCGACATCTCCCTCTCCATAATCCCATTTTTACATTGAACGCTACTTACTACTTCAAATTAGGGGTCGACCGATATGTGTTTTTCAGGGCCGATACCGATTATTACAGATCAAGTAGACCGATAACCGATATTTTGAACCGATATACGTGTCTGGTGTAAAAATGAAAATTAATGCCAAAATTAATAATAACAAGAGCTCTGACAAAAAATGTTCTTTAAATGCCTTTAAACATGTCTTTAATTCTGAAAACTGTTAATAACAACAACATTTCCGTTGGTTTTAATTTACAGTACAGTACAAATGAAGGCATAAAACATTAATTTAATTTATCTTTTAATCAAATGAGAGTTAGACTTTATTTTTGGCAAACAAATGAGTTTGCTATTAAAATTAAAACATGGAAGAAATAGCGTATTGTGTGATTATTCTCAACAAAAGTTGTAATAATTGTTGTAGTTGTATTACAGTAATATATTCGGCTAAACCGAACTTATATTTTGACAGGTTGCCATGAGGACATTTTAAGTTTCTGTAGCCTATGTATATATGATATGACGATCGCTTTACTCAAATGAAACGGTCAAATGCTCATGAAGTGACTCGAGCAGTTCTGGGGATGTTGTTCGTATTTATGTCCTCATTTATGCTGAAAACACCGCGAGCATCACACGCCTTCATGTATGTGTGCAGTAAATGAAACCGCACGCCTGTGTCATTCATTAACAGAGATGCAGAACATGCAGGATTCATATTTAAAGTGTTTTTGCAGCTTAATATTTATAGATACTAGTCCATAGCGAGTCGATTTAAGTGTACTGACCTACTTTTGATTAATTCATCCAAACTGACATTCCGCGACATTCCGCTGCTATACGGTAAATTCCATTATATGACTGTATCTCCGCGATTCCGCATTTTTCCGTGATCGCGGACATCATGGGTTATATTGAGGTGTTTTGCAACTTCAGTGTAGTGGATTGTGATTTATTGCAATCGATTGTACCTTTGAGAGACAACTGATGCGTGATCACTGAGGCAGCTCCAGTTAGCAAGTGCTTTCGGTGTGAGACTGCCTTCAGTTTTCCGCTGATTGGTCGGACTCGTGACTCTCTACATATCAGATGAGCGGTGGGCGGAGATTGCTCTCAGAGATTGAGAGATCGCCTCACTCTCACAGAGTGTTGAGCTCAGACAGGCTGCATCGAGCCAAATAGTGCATTTAAACATTAAATAGTTTCACCTGTATTATTTAGTCACCAATAAATAATGTCACCTGTAAATAGTATGTTTGTTTGCATTATCATTTTTTTTTTTATAAAAAATATCGGCAAATATGTTTTGAAAATGGCCGATATCGATAATCGGTAAATGCTTAATATCGGCGCCGATAATCGGTCGATTCTACTTCAAATGGCCTTTTCCTGCAGTTATTACCAAGATATATACAGGTCAATGGTGCTAAATGACATTTTGTGTGTTACCACTTCTGATGGCCTAGACCTCAACACCTGAATTGTCTCCTACAGTGGATGATGGTCCATCCATCTGTTTATTGACATCTATCTATCTATCCATTACCAGGCCTGCAGTAGAAAGAAAATCAGCTTCTGTTTTTAACAAGCTCAAATAAGGACCTCTGGGTTACTGGTAGTTCTTCTTTCTGTATCTCTCTCTTTAATAATAATCACATTCATTTTCTCTCATATTTATTCTCTCAGTTTTAGTTGTCTACTTCAGCTGTGCTGTCTGTACTTGGCCTCAGAGGATCAATGGAACTTTTCAAATAAACAAAAAGTAACTCTGAAACCCAGAATGTAAAAAAAAATATGTGTTTTCCCTTGCTGTGATTTTATTTATCAATCTGAAAGTCTAGAGAAAATGTGTCTGTTGTCCATGATTCGTTTTTCCCCAAGCTGAGCTGAATGTAGGTCTGTGTTATGCTCCGAATAACAAATATGCACATAAAAAAACGTCTCTGACCTGTTTTTAGCATCGTATCAGTCGATACGGTGCAGATAATTTTGGATCACTGATAAGTGTAGGTTGTTCGGGGAGCTAGGTTAGTGTACATGGGACTGGGACATGACACTGATATTTACTTTGTGTGTTTTCATATTGATGCTTTTAACTGTAATTGCAGCACAATGTGGGTGGAATCTGTAAAGGGGACTGTTTTGTTGTGGTAAGCTTTATTGGAGCATTATGGGGTGGCTGGTTAATGGTTAGTGCACTGGAATGGTGTGATAGCTGTTAACGACCTGTAATGAGTCTGTCCTTTCCATTCACTCAACCTGAGAGTGTCACAGTCCAGTGTTTTACAATATAGCATTTATATCTGGTAATTTGTGTTTTGTTGATCAACCTCCTCCTTTTTTCTTTTTCTCTAGGTTTGTTCATCCAGTAGAGACCATCTCCTTCTTTTTCTCACTTTCTCTTTCTGGTTCTCACTCTCGACCCCATCCTCCTCTGAGCTCCGTTGATCCTGGTTCAGGACCCCTCTCAGATCCAGTCAGCCCTCTCCTCTCCTGTTGTCCGGCCTGTTGGCATGGCGGGGCGAGGTGGACCAGCGCGGACCAATGGTGCTGCCCCCGTCGGGAACAAAATATGCCAGTTCAAACTGGTCTTGCTGGGAGAGTCTGCCGTGGGCAAGTCCAGCCTGGTGCTGCGTTTCGTCAAAGGCCAGTTCCACGAGTATCAGGAGAGCACCATTGGAGGTTAGCCGGAGTGTGTTTATGTCCAAGCTTGTTCTTTCTCAAACTTTTGATTATGAATTTGCAGCACAAGAATGCACACAGGTCCTGATCTCCATCTTGAGATTTGACGCCAAATATAGCAGACATGAAAAAATGTTAGGGATGCACAATACAGTTGAGGTCAAAAGTTTACATCCCCCTTTCAAAATCTGCAAAATGTTAATTATTTATATAATAAGAGGGGTCATACAAAATGCATGTTATTGTTTATTCAGGCCTAGTACTGACCTGAATAAGATATTTCACATAAAATGTGTTTACATATAGTCCACAAGAGAAAATAATAGTTGAATTTATAAAAATGACCCCGTTCAATAGTGATTGTTAATAATGTGTTGTTAACTGAATGATCCACAGCTGTGTTTTTGTTTTGTGATGGTTGTTCATGAGTCCCTTGTTTGTCCTGAACAGTTAAACTTCCTGCTGGTCTTCAGAAAAATTCTTCACACAAATTCTTTGGTTTTCCAGCATTTTTTTGTGTCTATTTGAACACTTTCCAACAATGGCTGTATGATTTTGAAGGGAGGTGAGGGGGGTGAAAACTTTTGAACAGAATGGAGATGTATGCATTTTTCTTATTTTGACTAAATATCTTTTTTTTTTTCATTTAGTACTGCCCTTCAGAGGCTACAGAATATAGTTACATGTTTCCCAGAAAACAAAATAAGTTCAATTTACCCTGATAATATCTCCTTTAAAAGATTAGCTTCAGGATCATATCTTGAAACTCAACACATTAGTGGCAGTGAGAACACTCAATGTTGAGCAAACCCTCTGCATGTATGAGGTTGTGTTGATATGTGGTGAGAGGGCTGGGCTCGGTCAGAAGCAGACAAGCTGGTTCTTGCTCGCTAATCACATGACTACCACATGAGTTATACTGCAGTATAAAACAGACACGCAGTTATCCATGTGCATGTATGATCTCATAACCAAACACGTTCCATATACAGCTTGAAATGGTTTTTACATTTTTAAAGATTTACATTCTCCACTGTTTTAAAGCATTACATGGACAAAGAGAGCAGAGAGGAAGGAGTTTGGTGACCAGAAGGAAAGGGAAACAGTCAACAATGGGGTTTCCTGAGTGTGTGTGCTAGTGTGTCCCTCCGTTTTTAAGTCGTCAGTGTCTCAGGGGATCTTTAAGTGAATTAGATTATGGACATTAATGGATTTGTTCCATCAGGGCTCAGTTTCATATTTAGCAAGAGATCCATTCTAGTCAGGCATGAGGAAAGAAAACTGCTGGGAGTAACATTTGCTACAGGCAGGATACCACATGCTTACACAAGGCTGACAATAAGGAAATCCTCAGCACTTTTTTTTGTCCTTCTACATATTTTCTTTCAATGCCATCATCCTGTCGTCAGTGAGCAGGTCAAAGCTCAGTGCTGTGGAGAAATTAATGTGAGCTACAAACATGTGACCATGGCACCTGACTCAGCTGATTAGAAACTTGCATGGTCTTTCTTATTCTCCGCTTCTGCACATTTGTGTTTGCATCTCTTTAATGTGTTCTAAAATCTAAATTTTCTGAAGTGTTTTAGAGTGCTTGCCACTGCAAATGTCACAACTGTGATGATAAATTGTTCTGGGCGGTTATGAGCGTGTTTCTGTGGTTGCTAAGGTGTTAGAGGTTGTTAGCATGTTGCTAGTTGTTTAGACGAGTGTCATCTCTCATCAAATGATATCTTTATATGTATATTCAAAAGTTTGCTGTTGGGTTTTTATAAATGTTTTAACAGGTCTCTGATGCTCACCAAGGCTGCATTTATTTGATCGAAAAACTGTAAAAGTGAAATGTTATTGCAACTTAAAATTACTTATTACTCTTTAAATACATACTCCAGTCTTCAGTGTCACATGATCCTTCAGTAATCATTATAATATGATGATTTGTAGCTCAAGAAACATTTCTTATTTTTTGAAAATAACATGATTTTATGTGTATTAACTGTCTCTTTTGATCAATTTAATGCATTCTTGGTGCTAAATGAAAATGACTTTCTTTTAAACAATGACTCCAAACTTTTGTAACAGTAAGTGTATGAGCTGCAGTAATAATAGTAGTGCTTTGCTTAGCACTGATACTAATTAAAACTGAGTGGTAAATGCAAATTTAATGAGATTATAAAAGGGAACTTTCGGTTCCCTTTGACTGTAATCTAATTTCTAACCCTTCTGCTCAGGAACTCTCTATGCTAAAAGCAACTTTCAAATGTTTTAAGCTTTTCAACACTCTTGTTTTTGGCCTGTTCAACTGTGATGAGTGTATATAGTTAACTGTACACCAAACATCAAATAACCTGGTCTGATCATGACGACGCATATTTATTCTTCCTCTCCTCTGAACATGTTCAGCTTTAAATAGTTCAGCAGTAAGGAAGTGCTAAAACTATTATTTTATCATATGAACTGATGCACATTGGCGTCATGTCATAACCATTTCTGTTTCTCTTTCCTTTCTAGCTGCTTTCCTCACACAGACAGTCTGCCTGGATGATACAACAGTAAAGTTTGAGATTTGGGACACAGCAGGACAGGAGCGGTATCACAGCCTGGCCCCAATGTACTACAGAGGAGCCCAGGCTGCCATTGTCGTCTATGACATTACTAACACCGTAAGTGCCCATGGTTATGAAATCAAAACATTGAAGTCTGAGTTTTCATCAGACAGGTGTTCTGTATAGCCAATCGTTTACCAGCTGAGGGTTATGTGGCACCTCAGCTGCAATGTGACTTTTCCAGTCATGTATCGGCTCTAATAAAGGCTGACATCACACCGTTGTGCTCAGCAGAAGGGTAAGGTCTGTATAATAAGGTTTCACCTGACTGACTGCTGGGGTTAATTATTATTCTGTAGGATACAGTCAGACCTTTTCTCAAAGTCAGGCAAGTCACAGTGGTGCAGTTCCTGTTGGCAACCTTAAGCTAATGTGTGTGATTGTATCAAAATACAGTATTTTATTACATTTTATTTGTAATATGAAAAATATTTTAAAGGTGACATATCATGAAAAGCTGATTTTTCCATCTTTAAGTGCTATAAACGGGTCCCCGGTGCATCTGCCACCCAGAAAATGTGAAAAAGAACAACCCAGTACCTTTTTGTTTTTGTTAAGCCTTTCTCTGCAAGCTCGTGAAAAAACAAGCCGCTCAGATTTCCTTTCCTTGTGAATTGATGTAGGAAGGGGATCTTATTATAATATTATCGCCCCCCTTACTTTACAAGTTTCCATTGTGTTTTCTCGAGCGAGATGTTCGAGCAAAGCATGCTAACTGTTCTGTCTTTGGCTGAACTGACGAGCACAAAACACTATTTCGAGTCCCAGGAGACGAGAGCAGTGGATTTGTTGATTTATAATTACGCTGCTGCCACACAGATCTTATATAATCATGTAATTTCTTTCCCAGCCGTTTACCTTCACAGACATAAACAACTGTTTTTATAACTCGTGTGTTTTTAACATTAACTTGTGTATTTGACCGTTTAAGCGCATTAAGACATGAAAGAGGACTTACTAGTTAGTTTCATACTCATGCCACGTGCCAGCCGCTTTCTGTTCGCGTGCCTATGTGCCCTACTAAATGCAAAAAACAAGTGAATGTAATCCGATGTCCCCTTAAACAATTACTTCTCTGCTGTTTTCCTTTGCACTCTTAGGACACATTCACCAGAGCAAAGAACTGGGTGAAGGAGCTGCAGCGTCAGGCGAGTCCAAATATCGTTATTGCTCTGGCCGGCAACAAGGCAGATCTGGCCAACAAGAGAGCTGTTGACTTTCAGGTGTGTTTATAGGAACGCACAACAACCTATGTGAATCTGCTTCTGATATGTTTTTAACACATCCACATGCTTTCTTTAGGAGGCGCAGGCATATGCAGATGACAACAGCCTACTCTTCATGGAGACGTCTGCAAAGACCGCCATGAACGTGAACGAGATCTTCATGGCTATCGGTACGATCTCATCTCTCTTATTGACTCTCTTCAAGCCTGGAGCAAAACACAGCAATATGATACCAGTTTCAACTGCCGCAAAAAACGCTCAACCAGATGCCACACCCAATCATTCAAATACTGCAGGTGATTTAATTCAGTTCAAATCTAGTATGTTTATGAAGAAAATGTCCTTTTCGATCTCTCTCTTTAGCCAAGAAGCTTCCAAAGAACGAACCGCAGGGTGGAGCAGGAAGTAGCGGACGGGCCAGAGTAGGCGTTGACTTACAGGAGACAGCACCTCAGGGCAGAAGCAGCCAGTGCTGTGGAGGTGGCAACTAAACATCGGACCAATCAGCTGGCAGATGCACCCAAGGACTGATACAGACACACAAACACAGTATGAATCCATAGTGTGAGATCCATTCACTTATGTCCCAGCTCTAAACTTTGGCCAGTTAGACTGTACCATACAGCTTCAGAACTGGAAACTGGCCATCGATACCCTTGTAAATCGACACGTTAATGTTTCGACCAGTTATTCCTCCCAATAACAGTACATGCACATTCAAACACAAGTGTCTCTGCCATCTGTGATTTTCAAAGTCATTCGATTTGTCTTGTATAGAGTTTTGACAAACCAAAAGTAGACAAACACGGGATCAGATCTAACCAATCACATTTAATACAAAAGAAATTCCAGACTGCTGCTGGTGGAAAAGCAAGTTGTCTCTCCCTTGTATTTCCTTATCCTCTCATTTGCTCGTTTGAATGAAAAATTTAGTGGCAACGCCACTATTCAAACTCGCTCTCCCTTTGGTGGATGCATACTGCCAGTATTGAGTTACACCTCATCTTTCTCCTGCTCTCCTTGATCACATCCCTCCTTTGTTGGAGAGAGGAAAGATCGGAGAATGAGCAAAGAGGCTATTTTCCATCGGTGTCAGGCAGTTCTGTAGATCCTGTATAATTTCTATTGTATTAGTTTCTCAGACGTCCACTACTCCAGCACAAATGAAACAGTATATGATTTAATAGGCTAGACTTCTTTTCTAATCATTTACATATATCTACTTGTATATCTAAATGCATTAACAGGTGGTATAACTCCGATACGTTGTTGGTTTTTTCCCTTTGCATTAATGAAATGTTTTTGAAATCAGACTTGGAGAAAATGCATATAAATGACACACGGCAAAATCAGCCGCCTCTGACCAAAATCGCAAATATTTACAAGGGGGAAAAAAGATCATGTCACTGTTCTTGTACTCTTGTTTTTTTCCCTTTATTTTCCTGTGAACATGACCCCAATCATTAGCCATTTCAATTCAGCACCTTTGTAAGAATGTACTTGTTTTTGTACTAAAGGTCTCTTAGAGTGCACTGGGTATTTCTTTGTCCTCTGACAGTCATTTTCTGTCTATATTGTTCCCTGCTGTTTTATGTCGAAGGACAATTCTTTCGGCCCGCATTGTCAGCATCATGTGTGACCTAGCACAACAAATGTGAACGGTGACCCAGATGTCTCAAGCAGAGTCTGAGGAACGAGGCAATGGACAAAAACAAATAAATGGAAATACACAAACCTAATAGAACTTGTAATTTTACCAATAAAGGAGGGGAAGTTATATGTTCTGTTTGTGTTGTTATTTCTAAATATAGGTGGTGATTTTTATTTTATTATATTATTTTTAATTCCTGCCCTAAATATGATTGGGAAGGGAGGTCTTTATTCAGCATTACTAAATTAATTTAAAAGTAACCCTTATGTTTATATTGTGCTGGCAGTTGTTTTGAGTTACCAATGTTATTCTAAATCAAATCACTGTTCACAGTCAACCAAGGGAAGGAGATAAAGATGAAGATTTAGAAAGTTTTTTTTTATGATGAAGTTAAGTAGAGTTGAAAGAGATGAGTTTTCAGTTGTTGTTTGAAGATTGACAGGGATCCAGCGGTCCGGATGGGGATGGGGATGGGGATGGGGGAGATCATTCCACCGGCCAGGAACGGTGAACGAGAATGTTCTGGAGAGTGATTTTGAGCCTCTCTGTGATGGTACCTAGCTCAGACTTCTGGAGGGGGTGTAAATTCGTAATAGTGAGTTGAAGTAGGTGGGTGCTGAGCCTGTGGTTGTTCTATATGCAAGCATCAGTGTCTTGAACTGGATGCGAGCTGCAACTGGTAGCCAGTGCAAGGAGACAAAGAGAGGTGTAACATTAACTTGGACTAATAAATGCTTTAGAAGTATTTTTTATTGTTAGTTAACAAATGGAACATTATTGGAAAGTGTTACTTTTCCAGTGATATTTTATCTAAATTAATTTTGTTAAATACATAGGTAAGGCCCATTTTTAAATTTCAGAAGATTAAGAAAATTGAAATAATCTTATTTAGAAATAGCTAATAAAAGCTGAATAACTGAAACGGAATAGTTTCTTAAGAATACCATCCCTAATCACAAACGTGTAACGTTAGAAACTTATTTACATTTACTAGCAAAATGCCTCATGGTGTTTTATTTTTCTAACATCAGTCAACTCATTTTTTAACCCCATTAGCTGACTGAAGTTTTAGCAAATTTCATTTAGGCGTTTTGCTACTAAATATAAATAAGTTTAGACATACAATTTTATTTTTTAAAGTGATATAGTGCAATAATAAGTAGCTCAAGTGTTTAATGCCCCCCAGTGGAAAGTAACGTAACGTTTAATTTTGTAGTACTACCTATAATACATCTCCCAGCATGCTCCTGTAGTGCGCACGCGCAGTGCAGGGGGCAGAACCCGTATCGAAAACCATCACAAAACTTTATTGCAGCGGCGATCCTAGGAGGGGAAGTGAGGCTGTTGATATGGCGGACCCGGTGGCACAGAGCTCCGCGCAGCCCCGGCTTCAGCAAGCCCAGTCCAGCGGCCCGGCAGGATCCACCTCGAACCTCGGAGCCGTGAGCAGCGACCCGGCCCGACCAGGCCTGAGTCAGCAGCAGTGGTCCAGCCAGAAGAAAGCGCAAGTCCGCTCGTTTCCGCGGGCTAAAAAGCTGGAGAAACTCGGAGTGTTTTCCTCCTGCAAGGTAACCCGAGAGCTCGGCTCATAACAATAGAGCGAGAGCCCTGGCCTGTCATGTGTCAATGCTTCAGGAACAGACTGCAAACCAGTCTCGCATGTTTCCTGCTACAAATACAGCTCATCTTCATGAAGTAATAAAAGCTTTAAGACGATTTAAGGTTCGAAAATAAAAACACAAGAACATAACCTTAATGGACTAAAACTAAAATCCCTTACCTATGCAGATTTTTTTATTGCAAAAATGCTGTCAAAATGGGTAGCTTAAAAGGTATATATAGTGTGAAACTAGTCTATGGTGGATAATTAAATGTGTTTATTATATTTGTTCTTAAAACATGCACCATACATTAGATATTTTCAGTATATCTTATTGTATTATGTCATGTTATCATCACTGCATCATAAATCGGAATGTTTTGGCATGTTGATGTTTACTGTCCTCTTTAAATCACAGCTGTGTTCTCTTGTCACAGGTAAATGATGCTTGCAAATGTAATGGATGGAAAAACCCCAATCCGCCGACAGCCGCTCGTATGGAGCTCCAGCAGCAGGCATCCAGTCTGACAGAGGCCTGCCGAAGCTGCGGACACTCTCTGGGTAAAATGAACGCCTTTATGTTGGTTAACGTGATTTTGTGCACAAACAGTTTTCCAGTTGCCATGCTTCTGGAAGTATTTAACATAGGGGTTTTTGAAAAGCCTTTGTTTCAGAGTTATAAACCATGAACCAAGCTATGAGGTGAACTTAAGAATATTTGCAGAATTATAGGTAATGTAGTTTATTGTCAGGATTATCAAAACCGCGCACCATTGATTAACAACCTTGTCGCTCACAATATGTTTGTCTTCAAAATGATAATAATAATTGTATTTATATAGCGCCTTTCTGACACCCACGGTCACTTTACAAGTCAGACTTAAGGAACAGAGACAAATAGACATCAATACCAGAAGACATAACATACCAAGAGCTGAGAGTAATATACAGAAACCACTTACAAAATTAGATTAGAGATACAGAGAGACTGAAGATAAACATCCATAACAGGGTACAATTCACAGACTATGAACTGAAGAGTAATACTCAGAGAAATGCGTTTTTAAAGGAGAGAAGGGAGGATGCCTGACGGATGTATTGGGGAAGAGTATTCCACAATCTAGGAGCAACAACACTAAAAGCCCTAGATCCCATAGTCACCAGACGAAACTTAGGGGTGACTAACAATCCCTCACTTGAAGATCTTAAGAAGCGGGCAGGTACATAAGGCAGAGGTAAATCTGATAAATAAGTAGGACGAAGGCTATGAGAGCTTTATAAGTGAACATTATTATCTTGTAGTTTAAACGCAAGGAAACTGGGAGCCAATGAAGATGATAGAGGATACGGGTAATGTGATCGATCTTTCTTGTGTGAGTAATCGAGCGAGCTGCAGAGTTTTGAACATATTGCAGTCGTTTGATATTATTAGCTGAGAGGCCATAAAGAAGTGAATTACAGTAATCTAATTGTGACGTAATAAAGGCATGTATAACAGTTTCAACATCATGCTGACTGAGAGAGGATCGAATACGAGAGATATTACGTAGATGGAAAAAAGCTGTCTTTACCAATGTGATCGTTGAATGAAAGAGTGGAATCAATGAGAACAACAAGATTGCGAACTTTAGTGGAGGGCATTATCATATCAGATCGCCATCCAGGTCCATCAGTTGACTAGAATGCTTAGATACAACAGCTTTAGAATTACCTCAGTTTTATCAGAGTTAAATCTAAGGTAATTTGCCTCAAGCCAAAGCTTGAGTTCCTTGATGCAATTTGTTTAATGTAGGCGGAGGAAACATTGAAGTGGAAGGTGTGCTAAAATAAATCTGAATGTCATCTGCGTAGCAGTGGAAGTTAAACCCATGGTGCTTGATTATTTGTCCAATTGGTAGCATATAAATGGTGAAGAGGAGAGGGCCCAAAACAGAGCCCTGAGGTACACCAGAGCTGATGGATTTGATAGATGATCTGTGATTCTGGTATATAACAAATTGTTGCCTCCCAGTCAAATAGGAGGAAAACCATTCAAGGGCTGTGCCAGTAATTCCAATTGCTGAAAGCTGTGAGAGGAGTATCTCATTACAAACAGTGTCAAAAGCTGAGCTGAAGTCTAACAGAAGGAGAGTGCTAAGAGCACCAGAACCAGAAGCTAAGAGAATATCATTAAGAACCTTAACCAGGGCTGTAGTTTAAATGAATTTCCCTGTGGAGAAAATGTATGAGATTTTTACTTCTGGACAATTGTGCTCTTTGGCTGCCTTATTTAGACAGATATCTGAAAGTTTGCTGGGTTCAACATGGCAAAGTGTGAACTGTGGACATGGTCTAATTAATAGATAAGCAAATGCACAAAAATAATAATAAAAGGCAAGTGTAGCAAGTATCACCCTAAATGGACGATTTTTAAAATAGGTGTTATGCAAACCAGAGTTAAGCAGCATAAAGTTAACCTATATGGATACAGGCTCATTTATTGTTGTTATTGTTGTTCACGTTGTCTTGTGTGTTTATCTATAGCTGAACATGTGTCTCATCTGGAGAACGTGTCTGAGGAGGAGATTAACCGGTTGTTGGGGATGGTGGTGGACGTGGAGAATCTCTTCATGTCTGTCCACAAGGAAGAAGACACGGACACCAAGCAAGTCTACTTCTATTTGTTCAAGGTAAACAGGAAGACGAGATATGCTTCCTTTATTTATTTAAAGTGCAAACACACCCAAGATGAGTTACTAACATGTACAAAATCCTCCAAGATGTTTTTTTTGCTGCTTTCAGATTAAAATGTCACATTTTTGGTATGGTGACGCTTTGTTTCTTTTCTAAGTTGCTGAGGAAGTGCATTCTGCAGATGGGGAAGCCAGTGGTGGAAGGCTCTCTCGGTAGTCCTCCCTTTGAAAAACCCAACATAGAACAAGTACGTGTGTGTATAAGAAAGGTGTCATAAAGCTTTCTGCCAGTCAAAGTCCATGCAAAATGGGTGAGAACAAGGGTGGGACATTTGTCTTTTATTGCAGGTTATTATTGTTGTGTGAGTTGATCTCTCTCTGGCTCAGGGGGTGCTGAATTTTGTCCAGTATAAGTTCAGTCATTTGGCTCCTAAGGAGAGGCAGACCATGTATGAGCTGAGTAAGATGTTTCTGCTCTGTCTGAACTACTGGAAGCTGGAGACCCCGTCACAGTTCCGTCAGAGGGCCCAGAAAGAGGATGCGGCCGCCTACAAAGTCGATTATACCAGGTCTGTGTATTATGTGTAATAAGTGTATGTTTGTGGATTATATACATATAGATGCTGTAACAAGTGCTATAAGTTGCACTGTAACTCGTTGTCAGAAAAAAATGACGCTCAAAGATGCTCGATTTCACTCTTGAAATGCTACAGCATATGTCAAAATTATATTTATTGTGATTTTGCTATAAAATTTACAATTTGAGATTTTTCTAAATATAAATAGCACAAAACAGTCATAATTCTTAGAATATTTTTCTCCACAAATATTTTATTGCAGCGTCTTGCTCAAAACAAGATGTAATCTATTGAGTAATATGTATGGACCAATACAATAACAGTTTTGTTTATTTTTGTGTGTGTGTGTTTCAGGTGGCTGTGTTACTGTCACGTTCCTCAGAGTAATGACAGTTTGCCCCGGTACGAGACATGTCAGGTGTTCGGCCGCAGTCTGCTGAAGTCTATCTTCACTATCACCCGCAGACAGTTACTGGAGAAGTTCAGAGTGGAGAAAGACAAACTCCCACCAGAGAAACGCACTCTGATCCTCACACACTTCCCCAAGTAAGACACAATACCATCTTATCAATACAACCTTGCTCCATCACTCTCACATAGTGTAATTGAGTGTATTTGTGTGTGTGTACTAGGTTTCTTTCCATGTTGGAAGAAGAAATATATGGAGAGAACTCCCCCATTTGGGAAGCAGACTTCACCATGCCAGCCTCAGACGGGGCACAGCTGGGGCATCAAACAGGTGTGTGTTGACTGTTGAGGTGGTTATTAGAGATGAGCATTTAGAGTAATTGTGTAATGTACCTACTTATTCAAATTCATGTAAAACAATGGCTTAAACAATTCTCATATTCAGCATACTTAAAAAAATATATATAATGCTAACAGAACACAATAATTCATCATCTTGTGTGATCACCAGCATAGAGATATTATAGCATTCATTTTTGGACTAAGTTGCTTCAAACCCTTTTTCTTTCTGTCCTAGTGCTGAGTCCAGTCTCAGTGTCTGGCTCTCCTCTTAGTAAAGGCAGCAGTGGTTCAGCTCTGGGTGTTTCTGGTTTGGATGTAGCTTCCTCTGAACCAGTAACTGGTAAGAAGATCCATTTGATTCATTTATTGTGCATTCACTGTGAACTCTGTACATTGGCATTTAATTGAAGTACACAATCATTTATGCATCAGACTTGTGAATGATGTGATAGATCATGGAAATCATTGTGATACACTGTCTCAGGAGAGAAGCGAAAGCTTCCTGAGGCACTGACTCTGGAGGATGCCAAGCGGATCAGAGTTATGGGCGACATCCCCATGGAACTGGTCAATGAAGTCATGAAGACCATTACAGACCCCGCTGCCATGCTGGGGCCAGAGGTCAGTTCATCACACCCTTATAGTAAAAATAGAAGTAAAAGTATAGTTCACCCAAAAATGAAAATCTGATGAACATTTATTTAAGATTTAGAAGAGTAGGTTTCTTCACCAGAAACGATTTGGAGAAATGTAGCATTACATCACTTGCTCACCAATGGATCCTTCGTTTTGACGGCATCCATTCACTCCAGAGGATTCATTGGTGAGCAAGTGATGTAATGCTCAATTTTTCCAAATCTGTTCTGATGAAGAAACTTAACTCAACTACATCTTGCATGGCTTTATTAAATTTTCATGACATTTTTTTTTGGTCAACCATTCCTTAAATATAGCATGAGGTTCTTCCATTATGTATTAGAACGTCCTGTATTTTGTGATTTATAAACCTAAAGAGTCTTCTAGTTTCATGAATGATGATTTGTTTGCTGGTTTCCCAGACTAGCCTGTTGTCAGCAAACGCAGCTCGTGATGAGACGGCTCGTCTGGAGGAGAGGAGAGGCATCATTGAGTTCCATGTCATTGGTAACTCTCTCTCTCAGAAGTCCAATAAGAAGATTCTAATGTGGCTCGTGGGCCTGCAAAATGTTTTCTCCCATCAACTTCCCCGCATGCCCAAAGAGTACATCACACGTCTTGTGTTTGACCCGTAAGTTCACAGCGACCCCTTCCTTTTTCCAGAGCGCCTGTTACTTTCCTCAACCTTTAGCTGTCAGGTTTCATGTCTCATTAGCCTTCCCTTAGCCTCTTCTCCTCTGTGTGACCTCAGGAAGCACAAGACTTTGGCTCTGATTAAAGATGGCCGTGTGATTGGAGGGATCTGCTTCAGGATGTTCCCCACTCAAGGATTCACAGAGATCGTCTTCTGTGCGGTCACCTCAAACGAGCAGGTCAAGGTATGTAGGCACACTTGATGGAAGCTAAATGCCTTTAAAAGACAGTGGTTCTCAACCTGGGGGCCTTAGCAGACCTCCAAGGGGGAAGTCTTGTTTTGATTGAAGAGCATACAGTTTTTATAACTCAATTCCATAGTGAATTGTGATTAAAATGAGGCAATTTCAGAATGAATTGCAGTAAGTTTGCTCATTTTATTTAACATGGGATTATAAAAACATAGTTTCTGGAAGTAAAAAAAAGAAGCATTAATTCTGTATTTCTTTTAAAAATCCATTCCACGTTAATCACAGAAATTGTTATATTAATATGCATCTAAATAAATATCCTTTTTGTTATGTGGCATGGCATCAGTGTTGGGAAGGTTACTTTGGAAATGTAATACTTAAAATGTAATCAGTAGTATAACTATTTCAATTACTTATTAATGTAACTGCTTACATTTGACTGCTTTTTGATTACTTTTGTAATGAGTGTTTTCAACTGTTAATCATTTTCAAACATTTAAAGCAGGCAGGGTTAACCTTACAGTAGTACTTAACACTGATTACTGGCAGACTTATCGAAATCATTCATCTTAAACCCTTTGTAATCGTTAACATTTTCATAAGTAACTGTAATTTAATTACACATTTTTTCTCAGTAACTTTAACAGATTACAACAGATTATTTTGTAATAAAATTTCGTAATTTCATTACATGTAACTACTTGCTCCCCAACACTGCATGTCATGATAAGTGTGTGTGTGTGTGTGTGTGTGTGTGTGTGTGGGGCTACGGCACACACCTGATGAATCATCTTAAGGAGTACCATATCAAGCATGGCATTCTGTACTTCCTCACCTATGCTGACGAATACGCCATCGGCTACTTCAAGAAACAGGTACAGACGTTTTTCTGTTTTCCCACTGGGCAGCTTCACCCTTTCAACCCTCGTTCTGTCCGCAGGGCTTCTCCAAAGACATCAAAGTGCCCAAGACCCGATACCTTGGTTACATCAAAGACTATGAGGGAGCCACGCTAATGGAGTGCGAGCTCAATCCCAGAATACCCTACACCGAACTGTCACACATCATAAAGAGGCAGAAAGAGGTGAGAGTGCACAGATTTACCCTGCTGCTGGAGAGGATCACATTGTGCTGGTTCATTCATTGGTGTTACATTGTGTATTGGTGTATATGTTTTTGGAGGGGGATTTGTTTCCCTTTTTTTTACGTATATCAAAATATCCCAAATTGGCTGAACACATGAACCTTTTGTTAATTTGTCTGCACATCTAAGAGAAGAGCAAGACAGTCAGGCTAATGTTATATGACTATGGGTTTGTTGTTGTCTGCTGCAGATCATCAAGAAACTGATTGAGAGGAAACAGAATCAGATCAGGAAAGTGTATCCAGGTCTCACCTGCTTTAAAGAGGGTGTGCGGCAGATTCCTGTGGAGAGTATACCAGGCATCAGTAAGAGTGCACTAATGTCTTGATAGCAGCTATGATACACATACAAAATTCCTCCGTTCTCACATACTCTGTCCCTTCCTTTTTTCTTGAGGAGAGACTGGTTGGAAACCTAGCTCCAAGGAGAAGAGGTCAGTGGAGAATTTATGCATATTTATTATGAAATCTTGGACCGTCTGTCTGTATAAAGGTCATAGAGTAACTGCATTTTATAATTTTACAGTCATAGTATATGTGTATGTGTTCAAAAGATTGGGCTCAGAAAGATTTTTTTAAGACATTAATGCAATTGACAGAAATATTTTTAATACTATTAATGTCTTTACTATTTCAAACAAATGCTCTTCATTTTAACTTTTATTCATCAAATAATCCTGAAGAAATATATTATGAATCATCAAAAATACTAAGCAGCAATGTTTTCAACATTGATAATAATATGAAAATATAATGTTTCTCAGGCAGCAGATCAGCATATTAAAATGATTTCTGACACTGACTGAAGTAATGATGCTGAAAATTTGCTTTGCCATCACGGAAAAAATATAAATATATCACAATAGAAAACTTTTATTTGTTTATATAATTAATGCATTTTTGGTCACTTTGTGTGTGATACACAAGGTGAGCCAGTCTTAGCAAAACAGCAGAATTATGGTGCAGTTCCTAATTAAGTAAGCACTTATTTTACTTGCTGAAGTGGGTTAATGCGTGTTATTTGTGTATCCTCTCTTATTTTATCTCTGTAGTAAAGAGCTGAAAGATCCAGATCTGCTCTACAACATGTTAAAGAATCTACTCGCACAGATTAAAGTAAGAGGCCTGTTGTCACTCACACATTAACAATATAACATTCAGGTATATTCTCAACATCTCATCTGTGTGTGAACAGACGCATCCAGACGCCTGGCCTTTCATGGAGCCAGTGAAGAAATCCGAAGCTCCAGACTATTATGAGGTCATCCGCTTCCCCATTGGTGGGTACTAATATGACCTGCTTGTACAGTAATGAGATTGATTTATTCTGAAGAGCTGCTATTGAACTAGTCGATCGAGCTATACTGCCAATATTAATCAGTAAAAGTCTATACAGTTTGAACAACAGCAGATTGCATTCAATTGAATAAACCTCTCCTCCTACTCAGACTTGAAAACGATGATGGAGCGTCTGAAGAACCGGTATTATGTGACAAAAAAGCTGTTTATCGCTGACCTGCAGAGAGTGATCACAAACTGCCGAGAGTACAACCCTCCAGACAGCGAGTACTGCAAGTGTGCCAACACACTGGAGAAGTTTTTCTACTTCAAACTGAAAGAGGCCGGGCTCATTGACAAGTAACGGGCATCTAGCCTAGGACAAGGGACCAGTTAGTTACTATAGAGAGTGTGACCGCATACACGTTTAATCTGGATGAATGACATCCACACTTGTCGAAAGTTGCTGCTTTCTGTTACTTTTTTCTTCCTTATACAGCAGTATAGCTATAAAACTCAAGGTTATATTGGTGTGTATGACTCTGCTGTGCCAGTGCATTAAGGGAAAATGAAAACTGAAAGTGTTTTATGTGGGCGTTAGCTTAGGCAGAAGTCACTATTAGCAGTTCTGTTTTTCTGTCCCATGCACCATGAAACGAATGACTCCACATAAGATATTTCTCCACATACTGTACTCAAACATTTGGTTGTGTAACAAAATCTTATCCTGCGACTTTTACTGACCCGAGATGCTGCAGCCAAAGACGGACAATGTTTGGCCTCTAGTGATAATGTCACTGCGGTGCCACCATTCTCTGCCAAAGCTGTTCGATACAGCCGGTTAGTCATATACAGGACGTATCTATTCAGTATAAATCTGAGAATATGAGGGAAATATGTTTTTATTTTTCTGTTTTTGAGTTCCGTCAGTGGTTTTTATTGAAGAAAAGACGGCTCATTCCTAGACAGGTCACTTCAATTAACAATAGTCTGTGTTTTTGTTCTCCTGGGGAATTACTGCTGTCCACTTGGCTTTGTCAGTGTCGTTGTGAAGTGCTTATCTCCGTTTGCAAACCAATATTTGTCGTCTTCAAAAGCTTTCAGCGTGTCATGACCCTGGACATAACCATTCACCGTTTTTGCAGCCTGCTTTTTGCACCCATTTGGGACCAGGAACAACTATTTCCATTTCAGTCATAACTGCAGAACTACCTAAAGTATTTCTAATGGACAACTGCACAAACCTGTATTCCAAATATGTATGTGTTTTCTCTGATAGCGCATGTTCTTTGCTCGTTTACCGTTCACACACATGGAACGGGACAGCTGGTTTATTTCTCAGTCTCTTGTAATGGGCATTTACTTGAATCATGACTTTGATGAACTGCTACAATGTTGATGTATTATCTGGGTTCTTTATTTTTGCTTTTACTGTGGGACACTGTTGAGCCTCATGAAGATTTGTGTGCTAGAAAGCGGTTGGCCATGGTTACATTTGGAAGATGCATGTAAATTGCTACGGTTCTATGTACTATAATAGTTTTATGTTTGTTTGATTTTTGCAAATAAACCATTTTTGTAAAAGTTTGAATCATTTTGGACCATTCTTCCTTACAGAACTGCTTCAGCTCATCCATATTCTTAGGACGTCTAGTGTGAATGGCTCTCTTGAGCTCATTCTACAGTATCTATTGGGTTGAGGTCTGGGCTTGACTGATGTTTTCATGTTGGTACACTGTTTTATTTTTACGCCATAAATAGCGCTGCATGATCTTCCTAAACAATTCTATTTGTTCAGAAGACATTTTCCCAGTAGTGTTGTGGAGTGTCAAGGTGGTCTTTGGCAAACTTTAGGCATGCTGCAATGTTTTGTTTGGAGAGCAATGACCTCCTTCGTGGTCTCCATCCATGGATACCATGCCTGTTCAATGTTTCATGATTGGTTGACTCATGAACGGAGATGTTGAGCAGCTTCAGTGAATCCTTTAAGTCTATAGCTGTTACTCTAGGGTTCTTTTTCATCTCACTGAGAATTGTGCCTTTGGAGAAATCTTGGCTTGGGCGCCCACTTCAATGGAGAGTTTTAGCCACAGTACCATATCATCGCCATAGTCAGACAATTTGTCATCAGCTAATGCTGCTTGTGAATAGCACACTGATACTTTTTGGGTGTTTATCGAAGTCAATTTAGCTGTAAACCACACCTTTTATTCTCATAACATCTGACACCTACATCTAATTTTTTTTTTATCTTGAAAAATGTATTAAAAAAGTGTATACGTGTGTATATATGTAAGAATATTTTTATACTGTCTGTTTCCATAAGTTGTTTTTTTGTTTTGTTTTTTTAATCAGAGCATGACTAACAGGCAGATGACAAAGGCAGTTCGTTCAGTTTTGATTTCCTAACATCACTGACAGCCAAATGGGGCCCCATCAAGGTCTCTCTATTACTTTCTTCTGCCCTCGTTGCAGCTGCTCTCCACATTTATGAATCAAAATCGTTTTCAGTCCACATCACTGCTGTGGCAAAAGTGCACATCTAAAAAACTATGCTCTGATAACAATTGACAACTTAAAAACCTTAAGTTTCTTTTTTATTATTCTACTAACAGTCAACGGATGCCTGTTGTCATTGAATTTGGCCCCTATTTTGTTGTATGTCATTCATCTCCTCCTGCTGGGCCCTTTCTCTGTTTTCGGTTTCGTTTTTCTGCTCAGCAGGCTAATAAAGGGACCGGTTTAAAGACCAGATGAGTTTCAGCTTCTCAAAGTAACACAGACCCCACACCGCTTCAGTGACAGCAGCACAGGTGAGTTAACATACTGACACAATACTGACCTGTGCAGATAGTTGTTTGATCTTAGTTTATAGTCTTTCAATACAAAACCGTAAGCAAAGTACAGTAGCTTTGATAATTTTATCATGGAATATTTGTTTTAAGATTATCATTATTTACTCACCCTCATGTTTTTCCAATCCTGTATCAATTTATTTGATTTGTTGAACACAGAAGAATGTTTCGAATAATGTTGGTAACCAAACATTTGCTGGCAGCCATTGACTTCCATAGTATTTTTTCCTTACTATGCAAGTTAATGGCTACCAGTAACCGTGTGGTTACCAACATTCTTTAAAATATCTTCTTTTGTGTTCAACAGAAGAAAAAATGTGTAAATGATGACAATTTTAAATTTTTGAGTGAACTAACCCTTTAACAGATTAATGGGGAAACTACTAATATTTCACCTTAAACGCTTATAAGAAAGTTGAGAAAAAGTTTCAAACATTCTCTCTGGTCTGCACAATTGTTATTCTACTTGTTTCTTACTGTATCTTCTTCTGAATAGCACTGGATCTGTTTATTCACTGCACTGGATAATCTGTAATGATCTGTGTTTCTTATAAAGCTTTCGGAAATGTGTCAGTCCTTTCAGTCAAACCATTTTATCAAACTGATGTGTTTCATGAATACTGATCATTTTTGACTATGTAAATAGCTCTCTTTAATTATACCTTCCTCTACTGACTGTTTGAGTGTAGATGGACTGCAATCTTAGACCTTACCAGGAGGAGGTGGTGCAGGCAGCACTCAGAGGCGAGAACAGCATCATCTGGCTGCCCACCGGTGGAGGAAAAACCCGTGCTGCGGTTTACATCACTAAGAAACATCTGGAGACCACAGCCAATGCCAAAGTAGTAGTTCTCGTCAACAAGGTAAAGCCAGATTAGTGCTTTATCACTCTGAGTCTGTGCGTTACCTTTTTAACTTTTTGTTGTATTTAGTTTTCATATCCATTGTTCTCAGGTGCATCTGGTAGACCAGCACTTTGCAAAAGAGTTCAAGCCTTATCTTGGGAGCACATACAAGATAACAGCCATCAGTGGGGACAGTAATGAGAAAGACTTGTTTGGACGTCTAGTCAAGGACTCAGACATGATCATCTGCACGGCTCAGATCTTGGAGAACGCCCTGATCAACATGGAGGAAGAAAAACACGTGGAGCTCACTGGTAACAGATGATTCTGCATGACACGCCATGATACATAATGTCTTACAACAGTTTTACACATAGTGTATGAATGTAAACTTGACTCAATGAATAGAGTACACTAGAGGAACATTTCCCATGTTTTATTGTTGTGAGAACTATTATAAGACTAAGAGACAAAGATGTATCTTCTTGATTGTATTTAACAATTATAACCACAATAACCTGTTGAATTGGTATGCAAACCAATATGTAAAAACCTTTTGATGAACTAATTTGAACTGTTATTCACTATTTTTAATTATTAACCCAAAAATATGTTTATCAGTAAATACTAACCAAGTAGCACCTACTAAGTGACAACCTAATACAGGCTAAATCTGCAACCCTTTGACCCATTCTTGGATAGTTTATTTATTTGTTTGTTATATTTTTTTTATATTTCATTTTATGTTAATGTTAATTGTACTGTAAAATTACGAAATCACACAACTCGTGGTTTGAAACCATTTTTTTGGGGTTGAAAACCTTACAGAAAAGGATTAAAAATAAAACAGCTCAAAATTGAATAGGATCTTCTAAGGTAGACAATATTTTGAAGGTTAAGCACTTCCACTCACTGACCACTTCATTTTGTAAAAGTCGAAAACATGATGATGTACTAAGTTTTAACAGTATTCTTCATTTGTCTCTTTTCAGACTTTACCCTGCTGGTAATAGACGAATGTCACCACACACAAAAGGAGGGCGTCTATAATAAAATAATGGGCCGCTATGTTGAAAAGAAAGTGAGAAAAGAAGGGAATCTTCCTCAGATTTTGGGTCTCACAGCATCACCTGGCACAGGAGGAAATAAGCAACTGGATAAAGCTGTTGAACATGTACTGCAGGTGTGTTTAAATATACACATTAGGACTGGGCAATACAGCTTAAAAAGGTTTAAAGGGTCAGTTCTCCCAAAAATGTCAATACTGTCATTTTTTACTCACCCTCATGTTGTTCCAAACCCGTAAGACCTTCATTCATTATGGGTCATTTATCTGATATTAAAGGGATTGTTTAACCAACATTTATAATTCTGGCATTAGTTACTCACCCTTGTGTCGTTTCAAACTCGTAAGACCATAATTCATCTTCAGGAACACAAAGTTAGATATTTTGATGAAATCCGAGAGATTTCTGACCCTCCATAGACATCAACGCAACTGACATGTTCAAGGCCCAAAAAGGTAGTAAAGACATCATTAAAATAGTCCATTTGACATCAGTGGTTCCACCGTAATGTTATGAAGCTACAAGAATACTTTCTGTGTGTAAAGAAAACTAAAATAAACACTGAAAGTTCTCAGATTTAAGGTCAGAAAGTTCTTGGATTTCATCAAAAATGTCTTAATTTCTTCTGAAGATGAACAAAGGTCTTACGGATTTGGAACGACATGAGAGTGAGGAATTCATTGAATAATGTAATTTTTTGGTGAACTATCACTTTAATATCAGCTCCATGACCATAGACATTAATACAAATGCAAACATCAAGTCACTTGAAAACAAATTATTTTGTGCTGTGAACTAATGAAAGAATCTGTTTTCCTTCCTCATTCTCAGATCTGTGCCAATCTGGATTCAGTAATTGTGTCCACCAAGAAATATGCTCCAGTGCTGCAGAAAGTCGTTCCCAAGCCCAAAAAGCAATATGATATTGTTGAAAAAAGAGCTCTGGTATTTCATAATTATAAGTCATAATATGATTGCACTGTACAACTGCTTAAACATTCAAGACCAATATGTGTGTGTGTTTGTTTGTGTGCAACAGGATCCATTTGGCGACCACTTGAAGGCAATGATGTTGATGATTCATGAGTTTATGCCGTCAACGGTGAGTCGCACCCTGCGAGAGATGGGCACCCAGGAATATGAAGCTGATGTGGTGGAACTAGACAAAAAAGGTTAATGTCACTACAACTTTAAGTTGTACATTCTCAATCTCCTGTAAAAACATGACTTTTGATGGTGTGTTTGTGTGTCAGGTGTGATGAATGAGAACAGACTGATTTCTCAGTGTGCTTTGCACCTGCGGCAATACAACGACGCTCTTCTCATTAATGACACCGTTCGCATGGTGGACGCGTTCCGGGGCCTAGACGAGTTCTACAATTCAAGGAAAACCAAATTGCTGGATGGAACAGACATCTTTCTCCAGGGACTTTTTGATGGTGTGGATTGTTTACTGTGCTGTTGACTATTGCGATGCTCTGTGACGGGATAGTTAACCCCTCATCATTTACTGACCTCAGTGTTGTTACAAACCTGTGTGGCTTTTATTTTCCCACACACATGTAAATAATAGCAACAACACCGAGGGAGAGTGGAAGCCTTTAGTTGAGGGGCTAAGTCCTATCTCAAAAGGACAGAAATACAGTATATTGGCACCATAGAAGTTATGGGCCCATGTTAAGGTCATTGCACATATATCTGAAATATGAATCCAACTTTTTTACACACTACCTCCGAAACTTTCGTCCGTCATAAAAATGTTTTATCAGGTTCGATTTTCTGCGATTTCGCATCTGTAAAAATCCTTTTGACAGGAAATATATTACTTGTGCTTGCTTGTGTACCCTATTGTTACATTTAGATTTCCTTTGTCATCTAACATTCACTTAAAGTTTATATAAAAATACAGTGATAACTTTATAACACTGTTAATCTTTATTTAATTTCAAAAGAATTATATTTTTACACTATACTTTATATTTTGTGATGTCTAAATTAACATGTAGGATTTAAAATAATTGATTTTGAGTTTTTTTGTATTTCATTTTTTATTTATTTAGACTAAATAGTATATAATTGTAATATAATTTATTAGTTATAGACCATAATATGAAAATAATTATTGGCCAAAATGTTATCATCAGTTCAAAAAAAGCTTCATAAATCTAGTCCACTTGATTTGTGTGTTATATAAGTCTTGCAAAGTCATAGGATTATAATTTTTTTTTTGTGGGAAACAGGCTGAAATTATTGATAATTTAGCTTTCAGCTTAAATCTTAGTTTTGTTTGTGCATATTTAGATTACTGTCCTTTTATTTGTGGTCTGTGTTGAAGCAAAAGTTGATAATGTTGTCTTTGTTATTAGCATTCAGCTGATAATATCTCAACCATTCACTCAAAGATGATATATTTCCGCTCTTCTGTTTCTGCTCAGAGAACCGTGTGGAGCTTAAACAGCTAGCATCGAAGGCCTGCTATGAAAACCCCAAACTGGCCCGGTTGCAACGCACATTGCAGGAAGAGTTTAATGATGAAAATTCTCGTGGTATCCTCTTCTCAAAGACCCGCAGGGGCACCCATTGTCTGTTTGACTGGGTGAACTCCAACCCTGCGCTGCAGAGGGTCAACATCAGAGCTGGCATTCTCACAGGAGCGGGTACAGGTGCAAATCACATGACTCAGGTACTTTCACACAAGAAAATGGTTTGCCCAAAAAGCCTTCGTTAGTCATGTTTACTTGAAGAAAATCATCCAATGTACAGGAAGAAGTTTAGCTATAATTTTCTCTACTTAACCAATTTCTGTCTGCTTTTTTGTATTTGTTCTTAGAATGAACAGAAGGGAACTATAAACCATTTTAGAATTGGAATCCTCAACCTCCTCATCTCCACCAGTGTAGCTGAGGAAGGACTTGATATCCCAGAATGCAACTTAGTTGTACGTTACGGGCTGTTGACCAATGAGATCGCTCAGCAGCAGGCCAGTGGGCGGGCTCGAGCTATGAACAGCGTCTACTCAGTGGTGGCTGAAGAAGGTGGGCGTGAAATATGCAGGGAACATACCAATGAGTATCTAGAAAGTCTGACTGCAAAAGCTATTGACCAAGTGCAGCAAATGAGTCCCAGGGAGTTCAGACGCAAGGTTTGCAATTCACGTCAAATAAGAGCAAAACTTGAAGTATTCAGATTTCAAAATTAAAAACTTCTGTCTCTTTATTCCTGTCAGATAATCGAGCTCCAACAAATCGCTGTTATGATTCGAATCCAGGCCGAGACGAAAAAGGATGAGAGGAAGCAGCACTATAGTCCTGGTCAGGTTCAGTTTCAATGCAGGGGATGCTTCTTGCTTGTCTGCGATGGAGAGGATTTAAGAAAAATTGAAAATACGCACCATGTCAACATCAACAATGATTTTAAGTGAGTTATTCCTGAGTACATGACAGTCAGTATCACTGACATTAAATAATTCATAAAAATGTGCAGCCAAGGAGAGAGTTTAATGAAATGCAGTACACTATCATTCAAAAGATCGGGGTCATTAAGTTGTTTCAATGATTTTGAAAGAAGTCTCTATTGTTCAGCAAGGCTGTATTTATTAGATCAAATATACAGTAAAAGCAATAATATTATGAAGTATTATAATTTAAAACAACAGCTTCTATTTAAATATTTTTTAAATGAAATGTATTCCTATGATGCACAGCTGAATTTTCAGCATTACTCCAGTCTTCAGTGTCACGCGATCCTTCAGAAATCATTATGATGTACTGATTATTATCAATGTTGAAAACATGCTTAATATTTTTGTGAAAAACGGGATATATTTATTATTTGTAGGATTCATTGTTGAATAGAAAGTTCAAAAGAAAATCATTTTGTAACATTCTAAAAATGTTTACGGTCACTTTGAAACATTTGAATCTATCCTTGGTGAATAATGTATTAAACGTACAATTTCTTTCTTTAAAAACCAAACATACTGTCCCCAAAATTTTGAACAGTAGTGACATTTATGGTTTATTCTTAGAGCCTCATTTTATTACTCGAGTGCAAATTTCGTAAAACTTATGGCAAAAACATTGTAATAAACACTATTCTTGGAAAAGGGGTTTGTTTGATAGCTTATGGGATGGAAAATGTCATTAGCTCAGAATAAAAATAACGAAGTCAATGTTCCCTACCATGATCAAAAGCAAACATGTCTGTATTGGTATGTCACAGGAGGCATTATAGAGCAGGGGGGCAGGTCGTTCTGGGGAGGAGCTTTGAAGATTGGGAGCCTGGACGGGTTATCAGCTGCAGGAAATGTGGAAAGGTACAGATTGTGTTAGTTTACACATACAGATCACATGTTGTATTATAAATGTATCCAAATAAATACCGGAAGAAGTCCCTACTGACCTACTTTTCTTCATTCCTCCGTCTCTCTCTTCCTCAGAAATGGGGAATGGAGATTAAGTTCAAGAAGGTGGTAACACTCCCCTGCTTGAAAATAGAGAGCTTTTCCTTGAAGTCTCCTGGAGGCAAATCCACTCCCAAGCAGTGGAAAAAAGTTGAGTTCCAGGTGAAAGACTTCGACTTTACGGAGCACATGAGCAGCCGTTTCTCTGACCAAGACTTAGGCGACTGAGCATTTGAACTGCCAAACAGTGTAACAGTCACTGTGTCAGATTTTTTCACTCTTCTACTTGTAGGAAGCACGGGGCCATTGATTGCTGTTAATCACAAACTACTTAGCTACTTGACTGACTGTGAACTGACTGCATTGTATTTTATGTATAATCCTTTTCTATTTAACTGTTTTAAATTTAATTTTAAATCAATTTCTATATCATTTTAAAATTCCTTGTTTTATTATTTTTATTGCTGTGAATGATTATTTCACTTTCTTTTATGTAAAGCACTTTGAATTACCACTGTGTATGAAATGTGCTATATAAATAAACTTGCCTTGCCTACATTTAAATATGAAATGATCCATCCTGATTATGCTGATTAGTCATCATGATTGTTCACGGACTTTGGGGAAGTAGATGCTTTTGGGGTCGGTTTTGAGTGTCAAAATACCGCTGGGAACCTCCATATAATAATAGAGTTGTTTGTACTCAAAATATAGTTTTAAATTGTAGTGTTTACTTCGTAGTTTCTGTAATGTAAGAGTTTTGTTTTATCTGAGAAAGGTGTGAGTTAAAGGTTTTGATGGTATATTTATTTATAAGAATTTAATTGATTAATCTGGTGTCCATCTCTGGGATCAGGACTGTGCTGCTCTCTGATTATTAGTTATTGTTGATATTACTGTGCAACATATCTCTAAATGCACCTGAAGCTTGTAATGGCCCCCATTGAGCTCTAGTCTGCTCAGACTGTCGCTTTCAGATTGCTTGAGCATTTACATATATTCATTTAACAGATGCTTTTATCCTAAGTGACTTACAAATGAGAAGAAATATGAACACGCTTCATAATCTGTGAGTCTGTAAATGAAGATGTTTCTCACAAATCAAAAAAGGAACGTGTATAACGTATGTCTTTTTGAAAGTATGACCATTTTACATTTCTGCATTACCACATGAGAGTCTGCATATCACATCTAGAATATGTTTTTATTAGTGGTGGGCCGTTATCGGCATGTATTTAATGTGAGACTCTTATCGGCGATAAAAAAATATCTTAATCTATTCTCAAAGTTGGGTTGGGAGCTGGGTCTATACTACTACAGCTATGATGACTTTCACCCTGATATTTTAGCGGATGTATACCTAGCCGAATTGCACTGTACGAAACGAGTTGAACTAGAGGCTCGCAGTCCGTGATGGACAGATTGTTAACGGCTGGTCTGTGTGGTTATACAATCGGCAGGACATCCAAACACTCACCTATCATTCATCAACCTCAAATATGGCTTTTCATCTGAAAGATGTATGTAGTAGCAACTTTACATGGCGCTCAATATGATGTTAACCTAGAGAAACGCTATTGAAGTGTGTTGTGTGGAAGCGCTGTTGCTGCAAGACAGGCTGTGCGTTCACTTAATCTTAAAATCTCCGTCATTTTGGTCATACAGATAAAAGTAGCCTAATACATCTTTCGAATCGGTAAAGACTCGTTTATTTGTGTGCACTCAGAATAAAACTAAAGGGATGCGCTTTTAAGCAAACAGGATGCGCTTTAGGTCTCATGTGAACTTGAGAATTCACTCCCTGTCACCCTCTGCCAACCTGTGTGTTATGCTGTTACTGTGAAATTACCACATCAGATGACGAAAACATGGATTTGCAGCTTTTCCAAGCCGCGGGTGTGTCAGGCAAAATTTATTTTTTAAGAAGCTTCCTAATGGAAACTGTAAACAGTTCATCACGACCAACTGTTATCTACAGTTCAAAATTCATGTTTAAACTGAATAAACAGTTAGTAAATTACATGATGAACATCTTTGAACATAGTTTATTTGTGTTAATTATGTTAAAGTAGTCAACAGCTTAAAAGAGCAGTTTGTGATGCATTTTGGAAACAGGAGATGAGCCCCTGGTTGTGCCTGTGTGGTTGTATGGATCAGTGCTCTCAAAGACTTACAGCCATTATTTAAACACACACACAATGCCTGCAGGCAGAATTCAAATGAGCTCATTTAATCACAGATTAATCTAGATTAATTTCAAAATTAATCTAGATTAATCTAGATTAATTAATCTATGCTGACACAGTTTTGTATTAATATGTATAATAAAACAATATGCACTGTATTTAGTGTATTTTCATCCTTATAGTTGCTACACAAGTGGATACTTTTATGAACCTGTATGTGATAAAATACTACAGTCATAAATTTACATGAGAAGGAAACCGAAATAAAATATAAAGATTAGTTTTTCTACTTCAAAATGTGTATTTTCTCCGAGTGATTTTTGATCGTGTTTAGCGTCAGCCGCTAGATGGCGCTACGCAGTCTTCACTCTGCACGTGGATGTCAGTGCATGTCCTTTATGTTGCTGACAGACAGAGGTTTTTTCCGGTATAACTAAAAGATTGTTAAGACTTATAAGATCTTCAAACATTAGTGATGTAATGAACATAACAAGAGCATAACACGTACATTATGCTGTTGTGTGTACAGGTATTATATGAAAAACACGTATTTGTTTTCCATGAGTGTCAAGGTCTTCAGGCAAGAGAAAACATTTGTATTATTATTATATATGTACAGTAAATGTAATCAAATTTGCAATCAGTGGAACTGTCTTATTGCAATTTTAGAACAAAGAAACTGACAAATATTCTTGTGTTAATGTGATGTTATAACATATAGAGCCAGGCCTGGAGTTGACATCAAATACAATAATATCAAAAACTGCAAAAGGAACACACAAAAAGGAAACAATACAAAAATTACATTTCAAACAGACAGGAAGAGCTGAATCACAGATGTACAGACATAGCTTTAACTCAGTTGTCTGACTCAGTTTTCCTTCACGTAGAATATTGATTTTCTCATCATGTCTATATTTTTTGTTTTCTGTGAGTCTACATCACCTGTGAATGACTTAAACTTTAGCAGTTACAGCAAATCGTAGGTCTGTTTAACAGTTCTGTGGGCTGTCATTGACTAGAATGAACCATATACGGGGGGGTTGGGAAAGGTCCTCAAGCTCTGGACACCCTCAACGCAACTGCATTATGTATATGTCAGTGCACTGCCCACTAGGCTATCAGCGCTGACAGACAGAGTATTCAAAGTTAAGCCGGGTACACACTAAAAGATTTTTAAAATCTTATAAGATCTTCAAAATGTGCGAGACCACAAACATGAGGACAAAAAAATCCTAGATTGAACCGTTTTGCTCCTATAGTGTGTGGTGTGCCTCGATGTGACAAAGACAACACACCACACGACAACAGATTTTCAACCAGAGTCCGGACCGTGAACACGGGAAATCTCGCAGAATCTCTCGAGACTTGAGAATAAACTAGCCAGTGTTGGGAAAGTTACTTTTAACAAAGAATGCATTAGCAATAACATATAAATTACATCAAATACAATAATAAACAAAAACTATAGTAAATTTTTTATGGAAAGTAATGCAAAAAAAAATTACATTTCCTTAAACAAGTATAAATAATTACAAATTATTCAAAGAATAGTTTTAAGGCTTTAAAGTACTGGAAAATGGTCCTTTCACACCAAAAAGTGTAGGAAGAAACCTCAGCTGATAGTATCCATTTTTTATTATTATTGAACATAAAAAAAAAAGTACAGCACAAAACAGATTATAACAACAACAAACTAGATATAGCTTTGATATAAACAATATACAAAGATCTTGAAAAATAAACAAAAAACAAAACATTAAGCCTGGGGAAATATAGAAATTACAATAAATTAAATAAATAAAAAATCTCTCCATGATGATAGTGTCCAAATCGTTTTGATGAATACTGTGCCAATCTGTTTGTTATGCTTCCGATGAATTCTGTCAGCTCGCTTAGTCTAGATATTGAGTCGTTTCACACGGTAATCTGTCAGATCAAACACGTTTGTCCTCAGTGTTCGTGTTGACAGCAGGATAATCGTAAATATTCAATATGTGGAATATTTACGATTCGCATCGGGGCGCTTCCGAGCGGATTCAGTCACTCTTAATACACCTCACACCTCAGGAAAATCTGATAAGATAATCTTTAGAACCACCAAGATAATCGGGACATTACCTAGGATTGTCAGAAGGGGAGAAATCGGCCCAAAATCAGCACGATTATCTTGTGGTGTGTACCCAGCATTAAGGGTCGTTCATACCAAGAATGTAACCGTAACGATGATTACAGCTATCAGCGACCACACCAACAAATGATAACAATCTGCTTATTACAATTCGGGTGGATTCTGATTGGCTGAATTTTGAAAGAGACTGTGCGTTCAAGTCCTCCTACAATTTGGCAAATGTGTTCAAGTCACTTAGGTTGGAGTAAGACAGCAATGCACCTTTTATTTAATTTTTTTGCTATCATGGCTGAATGATTGCACATTATCCTGCTTATTACAGCAAAGAAATTAACATTGTTTTGTGAGAAGAAAGAGATGTGTGTAGGCCTAAAGATTGTTGACCGGGACAATGGTCCAATATACAGTTGAATGTACAATAGCATTTGACCACTGAATTCAGTGAGCATGTCAAATAGTTTACAGCAGACGTGAGGAGAGATCACACGTAGCTTAACCACAGCTTTTATGGAGGGTTACAGTGAAAGACTCTAAATAGAGTCTAGCAACAACTATGGGTCAGAAATATAGACAGCAAGATAAGCGCACATAGCACAGATGTTGGTGTGTGTTGAGCTCTGGTCTGGCTTTATCAGACAGGATTAATCATGTCAGCAAGGTTCATAGGTGTGTTTAAGTCTGTGTCAGTCGCTCTCTGGTGCTTTCTCTCTCTGTGCGTGTGTGTTCATAGAGACCAAAAGAGATGATGAAGGAATGGAGATGGATGAATGGACTCTGCCAAGGAAGCAAAACCAAATATTCCTCCCGCTGTTAGTTTAAAATGACTCCGTACACATATAGAAAGACATTCCTCTCAGTCCAACAAAGACCCTGTAATCGAAACCAAATGTTATGAAAGCTCCTACCCAATGGATGGTAATGGCCACTTCAAAAGGATTATAAAACAGCTTTGAATGTAAATACAGCCTTGTCTCATAAAGTAAATCTATATTTCCGAAATTCCTTTCCTCATTCGGTCGAAGCTAAACATGGTTCTTTTAATTACTCATGCTTAAATGCAAAAAATGAGCAATTCAGAAACATATGCTTTCCTTTTTGTGTCCAGCTTGTAAACCCAGTTTTTTCAGACCATATATAACCATCTGACCACACTAACAACATGCTGAACCTGTATATAGTTTACTATATAAAGCACAATGAGGGACTGTAGTGGATTAATTAAAGGAACAGCTCACCAAAAAATGAAAATTATCACGTACCTTAAATGTTGTTCCAAACCCTTATTCTGCTTTTATTTCATGGAGCTCAAAATGAGAATTTTGAAGATTGTTAACATGTCTTTTTTCAGATCTTATTGATATTTGAAGATCCTAAAAGAACAACATAAAGTGGTTCATAAGACTCATGTACTACTTTCCAACTCTTCTGAAGCCAAACTGAAATGTAGGTTTATATTCACTAATATTCTTCCGTTCTAATGAGCTCTTAACTCAAGAACCGTTGTAACGGGATCATCACTTCTAAAATGAAGGTTCTTAATTGGCATCTGTGATTAGGTGAAGATCCTTAGCATCTATGGATCTTTCCATTGCGCAAAAGGTTCTTTATTATAGAAAAAGGTTCATCAGATTATTACAATTTTCTTCACACTGAGAAAAAAGATAGTTCTTACCTTTTACTGAAGGTTCTTTGGGGAACCCAAAATGGTTCTTCCATGGCATCCATTTGGAACCCCTTTTATTTTTAGGTGAGACGTAACGACTTAAATTTTAGACTGTTTCTCAGACAAAGTCATCACATGACTTCAGAAGACTTGGAATGAGCATATGGACTTTTGGTGTGTGTTTCGGTCCTTATTGTAGGCGCTATAAACCATAAAGCTTGCAATTCCTCATTTCGTGCTCTACAGAACAAAAAACAGCATGATGGCGAGTCAATAATGACAGAATTATCTTTGAGCCGGCTATTCCTTTAAGAAAACAAGTAAAAGAAAAACTCGAGCCATAACTCATTTGTCTTCAACGTGTCTGTCATTATCGGCACAGTCACACTGTCTATCCATCTTTGCTTCAGTCTTTCTGTCTGTCCTGCTCTCTTTGTCTCTCCCTCCCCTCCTCCTCCTTATGTCCATCTCTCTCAGGCTTGCATGAAAAACACCCTGTCACTCTTTTATTCTCCCTATTCTATAGTTAATAGGCTCCAATTTTCTCTTCTAAGAAGCTGTGTATTAATGATCAGGTAGACTGGGCAGTTTTTTTTTTTACAATGTCGAGCAAGAGAGAGACACGAGAAAGAACAGTCTGTGTAGACTGTGTATTCGAATGTGCTCAAAAGAGAGACTGAATGGATGTGTTGACTCTCTTCAGATAGCCAGTAACAGCCAGTAAAAGACAAGGAAATTGGCCCAATTGGGGTATGGGTAATTTCACATCTGCTGTGTTCAATCAACCTCTATCTGGCTTTTGTGCAGGCCAGCTCTCCAGAAACGTGTGTGTGTGTGTGTGTGTGTGTGTGTGTGTGTGTGTGTGTGTGTGTGTGTGTGTGTGTGTGTGTGTGTGTGTGTGTGTGTGTGTGTGTGTGTGTGTGTGTGTGTGTGTGTGTGTGTGTGTGTGTGTGAGTAATATTGGAAAACAAAGCACACTGTTATTTTGTTCATGTTTGGACAGCACATGCAATCCAAACTGCACAAACACTTTCACTTATGTCGTGGTTGACGATATACCCATTGAGCATATTGTCTCTCGCAACTCAAAAATATAGGACAAGACTTGATTATATGCGTCGCCGTTTATTGGATTGTGAAAAGGTGCCATTACAGTATGTTCCTGGTTGGACCCAGTGGATGAAAACACGACATTATTTTATTACAAAAAATATATATTTGTTTCAGTGGTGGAGCAAATCATTAAATTTAGATGAATGATAGCAAAATAAAACATTTTTGATGCATTTATCTTTCTGTTCTACAAACATGAATTAATTTATAGTACTTAGGTTTCATCTTCATGCTTTGTCATAATATTCAGAGTCTTACAAAACTGGTGAGAACTCACTATAACAAAAACTAAACATTCTGTTTGTTTGGATATCTGTAAAATGCACTGCAGTAAGTTCACTGTGAACATTACCTTATAAAGAATAAACCTGATCTGAACACACCACCGGGAGGACGACACAAATGAAACAACAGCAAGAACAGTGGACAGACAAATGCATTGTACAAAAAAAAAAACAGAATGTCATTCCAGAAACATCCTTCCACAAAATGACAAAGAAAGAACATACACATCAGCATATACTAATATATCTTAAAAAGTAGCCTATGACTGTAAACATGGTGAAATTTAGAGTACAAAGCAGTCAACTCCTTTCTGTCACAAATGCAACCATATATGTAAATGAATGCTTTGTTTTCAACTCTATTCCTCAAAGAACCCTGAGACAATAATTAATAAAGCAAAACATAAATCAAATGTAATAATTATTAATTTTTCCCCATTCCAAATAATGCAATAAGGGAATAATGATGCTGAAAATTAAGCTTTCCTATCACGTGAAAAAATTCAATTTTGTGATGTATCAAAATGGAAAACAGATATTTTAATCTGTTATAATATTTGACAGTATTACTGTTTATAATTGTATTTGTCTTTGTACTGGAATGATCAAATAAATGCAGCCTTGATGAGCATAAGAGACGTACTGACCCCAAACTTTTGAATGGGAGTGTGAGGTGATTTTATAGTCCACATTATGACCCATAAAGAAACAGTGTGTTGCTATCACACTGAAACATCTAATCAAGCACAAACAATTATTAGTGATTTTGTTGAGCTGATGTACAATGTCTTAGCAGTGTGAAACATCACTGCTCTCTTTCCTCATGCTGTCATTCATTTATTTCCTCTGCATGTGATTAATATGAGTCAGTGTTGTATAAAACCCTATCCTGTTCCTCTTCCTCAGTTTCTGAATACATGTAGTTATCGTGATTTCTTCTTCTAGATAATCAAAACAACGCTATGCTGCGTACACGTACAAATACAAGCAAAGGGAGATGTTTAATTTGCAAATTTTAGCATCATAATTCATATATTATGATGTATCATTAAAAATACATTCAACTATTTTAATAATTAAGAATAAATACACAATAAAAGATGCATCAATCATTAGCCACACTGAGTATTCTGAAACAGGATTAGATCCTGCATAGCATTTTTCATCATAATGTGCTTAATAAGTGCTTTGACTTTTGCTAAATTCCTACGTTGTCCCTCTGATCTATTGTTTTTATCAATCTTATTGTGTGTATCGGGTCCATTTTGTTGCTTTGATGGTCCCTGTTAAGCTGTGATGGCTGTGTACATTTGCTTTTAAAGTGTGTATATATGGATCGAGAGGGCTGTCGTTCGTGTATCAGAGTGATCACCTCAGAGAGACTGGGAGAATCTGTGATCATGTATTATAATAACTTTTTTGTCTGCTGAAGCCAGTCTATTGTGTGTGTGTGTGTGTGTGTGTGTGTGTGTCTCTGCTGGGATTTGTGTGTAAGGTGGGTGTTGGGAAAGTGGGTTTGCTCTGGCGGGAAATGGCTATTTATGTGGCTGCAAATGGAGTGACACACACACACACATGCTTTTTCTCTGTCTCTCACACACACAGACACGTAACGCACACTGCCCTGCAGGCATAGGTAACCTTCACTAGCCGATGTATGCCATTGAAAGGACAGGAAAGAAGTGAGAAACAAGTGACACGTTGGAAAGGAAGGTGTGCCGGGGTTGTACAGAGCCATGAAACATATCAGTTTTTGGGCGACTGCCAAGAGAAAAACAGAAAGACGTAGTTGCTTCTGAAAGGCTATATAGAGCATTTCACCTGCATGGCTACTCTTTGGTTAAACAAGTAGCCCACTGTTTCTCTCAGTGGCTCATGGCTCAAAGCCTCCCACTTCCAGCCCAGCTCTACTCCACTCTGCCCACTGTTCTCCACATCTCCACAAAACTCCCTTTTTCTATTAAAATGATATGCAGGGGGATTGGGGATAGTTGCAGTCCTTTTTGCTTTAACACATGTAACTCTGTTTTTACTTTGATTTAATTTTCCCTCATTTGTCTGCTACAAAGTTGTTTTTTTAATACACAACTTATAACTTTCGTAACTCTAAAATGTATAAAATAATGTCAAGTACAAAGAGTGTTGTTACAAACTAACGCTATGAGAAAACATGGACATAAATTATGATTTTGTGAATGGATTTAATTAAATTGACTTGTTCTAAACTATTTCGCTTTTTGGTCAAAAATAGTTATATATATATATATAACCTGCTGTTCATCAGTTTGAAGTTGTTAAGAAAAAACAGAAAAACAGCAATATTGTGAAATATTATTATGATTTAAAGTGGGGCGGTGCAAATAATCGAATGCGATGCTCATGCGCATCTATTCTGTAAAGCCGGTTCTGTGATATCTCCTTCACGAGCTTTCAGGCATTGAATACACAGAGCCATAGTTCGCTAACAAGCTATGCAATATCGCATTCATCGTGATTCATCTTCGATTATGAACGGGATATTGCGTAGAGTATTAGTGAACTATGGCTCTGTGTATTTAATGCCTGAAAGCACGTGAAGGAGATTTACTACTAATCACAGAACCGGCTTTATTGACTAGATGCGCATGATTATCGTATTCGATTATTTACACAGCCCTAATTTAAAGGCATAGTTCACCCAAAAATGAAAATTACCCCAATTTACTCACCCTCAAGGTGTACATGACTTTCTTCTTTCAGACTAATACAGTCAGAGTTATATTAAAAATGCACTGGTTGGTGCCTAATAAAGGCCCTCTGGGGAAAACAATACGTTTGTTTAAAGTGCTCCTATTATGCCATTTTTAAGGTTGCTAATATTGTTTTATAAGTGTCATAAAACAGGTTTACATGCATCTAAGGTAAAAAAACTCTTTAGTTTTCTCAAAAAAAAGCTTAAATTTTACCTCACTACATGATTCCTAAACGACTCGTGCCAAGCAGTTCGAAGAATCAGGCTCTCTAAACCCCTCCTTTCACTGCTGTGATTGGTCAGATGGCGCAGTCCTTTGTGATTGGTCTACCGCGTACAGCGCTAATGACAGCCATGGGCGGACATTATGCAAATGTATTACTTCGTGACACGTACAGCCATAACAGAAAAGATTCAAATTCCTGACGACTCGTTCAGGCGATTGGGAGCCGACTCTTTTTTTTTTTTGATAGACAATAACTTTATTTATTGTGCACTATCTACTTCACAATTTGCAGATGTTTATGTTCACTGTAACACAATGTCGACCTGAAAACACACACAGAGAATTCCAACCCAGCAACAGAAATGAATTATTACCCAAAAGTCCTCCTTCCATGCAAAAGTGGAGAGGGTCAACCGACCCCATCACTAAACGCCTCGTGCAAAGGTACGGACGGCTCCGGGAATGGTTCTGGACACCGTCAAGCCTACATTCCAGAGCATAGTTCAAAACCCCCATTTAAAACAAAGCAGGACTTTTTCTCCGTCGGACGGACCAAGGAAACCAAACTCCTTGCCTTTTTGACACGTATAACCATTGCAACTACACAAAATAAATATATGGATATTTAATGTGTACTTGTTCCCTCATAGGCATGATGTGATGATTTCGAGTGCCAATTATTTAGGACAATGTGGGAATTTTAATCATGCTTTAAAACGGTATAAACTGTAATGTGTGTATTATTATGCGGTGTTTGATCTCTAAAGAAAGCTAGACTCAGATGTGATAGACTGTGGTGATGACCGTTAAATTGTAATACCCTGCATAATTATACACGTATAAAGATCCATAAAGTTTATCCTTCCCAAAAGTGATGAGACATCACAGAACTGTTGGTCCACCCAGCAAGCCTGGACATGGGCGGCCCGCCCATACGAACCATCGGATTCGACAAGCCGCCCGTGGGGAGGAGCAAGTTGGACTGTTGAAAAACAACGCGCCAGTTGCAAATCGCTCTCTCTGAAACATGGCGTGACTCTCTCTGGAACATCTCTCTTTAACATCGCTGGAGCTGCGCTCGTAACTTCTCTGCCTGCTCGCGCTCTTACCTGAACTTTGTCTCGACACCGACTAAACCAACCATCTATTCGAAGGCTAGAAGGCACAACATCAAAGAACAACGAGCTGAACGCCTACGGACGAAAGGAAAGCTTTCTGTGACGTCACGCGGCAGCAGCCACATCTCTCGTGTTTCCACCCGAGAGCACCCGGAGACGCACGAACCAACCCACGTGGTTCCCGAGCACAAAGACCAGAGCAACGCATTTGAAGGAAACAAACAACTTCCAACCTGCTTCTTGTCAACAAGCAAGTACATTCTAACTAAATCTATATTGCTGATTGAACTGGTAGAATCTGATCTGAATGCAGTAACAGAGCAATAAGGCATCTGTCGTGATCTGTCCGGTCAAGTCAAGCGTTTAAATAGCTAAAAGGGCTAACTTTAATTTTAGGAATTACTTACCAAAATCCCTTATGCATGTCTTTGTATGTATGTATGTTTTGTGTGTTATCAGTTAATCCATTTATGTTAGAATAGCAGTATTACGAATAAACCATTTTTCATTTCATAAAGAATTGTCTCTGGAATGTGATTTGAAGTTTTATCCTTATTTGCCATAAAGAGAAAGCTACCTAAGCTCGAAGTTGATATGCTGAGGCTAGTGTTCGGTGGACGGTCACTTAATACAGTATAACTAAGTTAAATATTAATATTACTTTTAACCAAGCAATATTTAAT
Organism: Gymnocypris eckloni scoliostomus; assembly: GCA_027564155.1. Taxonomy (NCBI): domain Eukaryota; kingdom Metazoa; phylum Chordata; class Actinopteri; order Cypriniformes; family Cyprinidae; genus Gymnocypris; species Gymnocypris eckloni. The sequence goes on along the minus strand of CM050415.1, from coordinate 33,270,550 downwards.
ATTTAATAACTAATTCCCGGAGCTGAAATAATAGCTCTATATTAAACTGGTATTTTTACTACAAATGGTGGAGGAAAAAAGCTGGCATTATTAAAGAATTAATCTGAAAATCAAACCAGAGACAAAAGGGTATTTCTCAATTTTATCCGGAAAAACTGAGTAAATACAGGAAAGGCGGTTATTTGTGGTATTGCAATTCTCGTTTGTGAAACACAGTGTGTGTGAATGAGAAAGGGTATTTGTTTAACTCGAGTTGTGAGAAGAAACTGCAGTAAATAAGTAAAAGTCGCTCTAAAGCGCATAAAAGAGACAAATGAGCGTGTCCCTCGTTTGAGCTCTGAGTGAAGGCCTGTATAGTTTGATTTGTAAGTGCGTGTCCCACTTTCAAACTCCGCTATATTTTCAAATCCCCCGGGTGTGGAATGTTTAAAATAGCTTTTTAAATCATTCTCAGCCATTTGATTTCACGAGTGAATTCAAACGCACGGCGCTCAAAGGAAGTGGCCAGTCGTTTTGAGAAAGGGGGAGATTGCGCAATCGATTGTTTGTGTTTATGAGTGCGGTCTAAACAGACAAATATTCGCATAAATAGCCCGCCGAGGCTTTGATGGGTTATAAGTAACCCGTAGATAAATGTATCTCGTCCTAAATGAGTGAGATTATATGTGCTATAGAAAATTCAAGTCTGAAGCGTGAAGCACATTTTTCTTCTGCCTACAGGCACTGAGTCGTCATAGCGACCAGTTCAGCCACGTGGAGATTTAGCCGCATATAAGCTAAACTGAAACAAAGAAGTTTAGCAGCGTAGCAAATGCAATGCGGTAGCATTACGGCTAGTGATTAGCACATAGCATTTAAAGCTTGAATGCAGTGTGTTGGTGGAAATGTGGTTCACAGCTAACACTAATTCTCTCTCTCTAGTCTCTCATTTAAAAGACTAACACGTTTTAAGTTGGCTGTGTTAATGTTTCCCAATCATCAGTGTTAACAAGTTCACAGGTTGGTTTAATATAACAGCTGAGTAAAGTCTTTTTACCTTTTGTGGGACCAGCTTAATAACTGGTGGGTTATTAGAAAATGGTTTAATATACTGTTGATTATATGGTGAGTTTGACCTCATTCAATTATAATGGCTTTTATGATTTTAAAACACATCAATGGATAAGCGCTATTGTTAGGATTTTTTTTATTGTTAGTTGAATGTCACAATTGATTACAAATTAATTTTGAATTAATTTCATTTAATAGAATTTTCAATTCCTGCTTCCAGCAACAATAGCATCCATTTATGAACCATAAAACGCCCTTATAATTTGACCACTACAATAGAACCTTAAGTTATCAAGAGGGAAATTTTTAATTTCGTTTACAAGTAGGATACAGATTAGTTATTAATTATTTGTTATTTTTTTTTTTTGGTGTTAATGACGAGGAATGCTTAAGTTTGGAAATTATTTGAATTACTATTATGGGAATCCAAAACTAGTGATTTAGAAGCTGTAAATTAATTTAATAATTAATTATGAATTCGAAAATTCTAATTACATTTAATAATTAATTACACTTCCTGTTTACATTTTGCAACAATATTGGTTTGTCAACTCAATTGCAGATTGCATTTGTAAATTCTAATCCTAAGTGAATCCTATTAATTTTAATTATAACATCATAAATTTTAATTAGAAACCAAATTCTAATTTTTAATTCCAAATTTCAAACTTAAATACAAGTCTGGCTCTATCTGTACCATACTTCATTTTCTTAGGTGAGCTGATTGACTCAAGTAAAGTTAATAATAATTTAATTAAAACAATTTTATTAAATTAAAATTAGTTCTCTTACTTAGGCCTGAGAGTAGATAGTGCTCCCCCTAGTGTTGTGTTGGAGAAGTGACAGTGAAACCACACAGTCAAAATCACTTTTCACCAATCTGGAGCATAAAACGTAACCTTCTAATTAGAAAACCCCAAAAGGGAGTTAAGGTTTCCTCAACCTAGGTCAGCTGGTTTATCCTGTAAACAGCCAAACCAACCTAAGCATATAGACTCAACAGCACCACCTTGTGCCAACGTATTAGTTTTAAATCTTGGGAATAAATCTTAATCTCTTTCTTTTCCCTGTTACTAACTTCCAATTTGACTTGTTTGCTTAAGACTTGGCTGGGAAAATCACGAATAGAGCGAAATGTCACAATTGAACAGATGTATGTGAAACTTGAGAATTACATTCAAAACTGTTTACCCTTTACCCTCTATTGTGAAATCCTATTCCCCCAGGTTAAAGCAGGTGCAATGAGAAGATAGACATCGGCAAAAGTTTTAACACGCGTGACATACGCTGACCAGCGTCGCGGTATAAAATCCTGCCATTAAGGGACAAGTACTGTCATTGCTGTTATTTTCCTCCAAGGAGAAAATTGGAATAGCAATACCAGTCTTATTACAAAAGAGAAAATCTCGCCTACAATCCTCTGATTAGAAGCGCCCTTCTAAATCAGAATTAACAAAGCGAAACGAAGAAAATCTGCTATTAAAAGAGAGACCTGTTTAGTGCTATTGTCCTTGTGTACCCATTCTGTGTGTGTGTGTTTTTCTTTCTCTGCTTCACAGCGGGGCTGCCCTTGTGTGTGCCCAATAATTTATCTGCAGAGACTACAATTAGAAGCACCTGCCAGAGGACCACAAACACAGAGACACAATCAACACTAGCATACACTACACTCTGCACATTTACACCCCTGTTTGTTTTGTTTGTGTTTTGTTTTTGCTTTGTTTCCTATTCAAGGTCTGTGTCAGTTCGGTCCAAGATCCCCCTGACCCGCCAGAACATGTCTCACGAAACAGAACATGTCGGTCACTGGGAAGGACTGGAAATGTGGCTAAGTGTTACAACGGGCAGCATACTCCCTAACGCTGAAACACTCCAACATCAGACACAGAATCAACTAGATGACAGCATCGCAAGCATTATGGGACAAGACCCAAGTCAAAACTACAGTCCCAGAGAATTAGCCAAGATCACGGTTCTTTAAGCCACATACTCATCGCCACCCTCAAACTGAGCGACAAGCACGCCGCACAACGCCAGCAGGAGCTGACAAGCGCCCAACGACGCATAGAGCAGCTGGAACGTGAAGCGCAGGTACGACAGGAAGGGACCGATGAGGTGGAGCAGGACACCGAGGAGGAGACCAACAGGCTAAAAGAGACTCTAGAAGCTACCAGCCACGAAATGCAGCAGCTCAAAGAGGACTTCGCTGATTGTGCAGACAAGCTACAGTATGCAGAGAAGCTACTGGAGAAGGCAAAGACTGACTTCAGGGACAAAAACAGCAGAATCAAGGCCCTCGAAGTTCATTTGGCTGAGTCAAGGAATGAGATCAGCCGCCTAACACAACAGCTCGACTACGTCACAGAGGAGTCTGAAAGTTTCCAAGAGGAACTCAAGCACGCTTACGAACTACGCCATGAGCCGTCAAGGACAGGACGTGCACCAACCGCACCCCTGCCAAGCAGGACCAAGTCACCTGGGCCTGGACTGACACGTGAACATAAGACAGAGGGGTGATGTTAAACAGTCACCAGCGCCGTCTGAAGAACTTTATATCACGACAGAACCAGAAGAATCTGCTGCAGCCAGCCGCAGATCGTCGCACAGCTTGGACCTAAAAGACCTTGACAAGCTCGCCCGAAACGTTGGCAAATTCAACCCCAGCGTGCCAAACAGCCAAACGGTCCAAGCGTATCTGCAAGATATTGATTTCCATCTGAAATGCGACCTAACGTTACGGACAAAGATAAACTCTATTTACTCTCGAACGACATCCAGCCCTGAAGTACGCAGCTTCCTGGACCGGCAGCCTGTTAACACAAAGACTGATTATCAACGGCTGCGAAAAGCCCTTATTAAAGAGTTCGCCGACCCTGAGTCCGATCAAGGCTTAGTGGCTGCCCTGGAGACGAGACAAGGACGTCACGACACTCCTCAAGCTTACTATAGTCGACTCAGACAAGCATATTTTGGAACTCGCAATGATTCTGACATGGAAGATGAACTGAACTTTAAAACTCTCTTCCTCAGGAATCTTCATCCTGGCATAAGCCACCATCTTGGCGTTCTCGCATGTCCACGAACGATGAACACTCAGCAGTTGCGAGACTTGGTGCAAAAGGCCTACTACAAACAAAAGATGGCCTCAGAAAAGAGCACAAAACCCCAGCAGTTCTTGATTTCAACACGCAACACCATGAACTGGCTCTAGAGGGCACCCAACGCCAAGACAGCGCTAAGCCACCACACAGAGAATGGAATGCACCCCGTCCAACAGAGAACGAGAGACTCACACGCTGACACCCGACCTGAACAGAGGTATGACCGATGGGATGGACCGCGTGGACGCCAACGCTCACCTGGACGACACTGGGAGAAGTGGTCTCATGAGAATCAGTGGGAAAAGGAAGACGAACCAGAGTCAGCCTGACTAGCTGTCAGACGGAACGGCAGTGACAAGCTGAACAAATCAGCCCCAGAAAACAGCACCGCTTCACCTTGCTCTCAGAGAACAGTAAACACCCTAACTTCAGATGGACATGAAACCCCACCTGAAAACCCAGCAACAGAGTTAAACACTAACTCAACACCCAATACTCCAAATCACAGCAGCGTCCAACAAACACCTGCTGATGAAACTCAAGTTCCTGAAAGTGCTGTCTCAGTCACCTGCCATCCCTCCGAGAACACCAGATCAGGTCTGACATCCTAAACGTTTCCTCCCAAACTCCAGCCCCTCAAATGACCAAAACGATGCCCTCACCACAGCAGGTGCATCACATGAAGAGTCCTGGACCTTTCATGCCCTCCCACCCAACCCTACAGTGGCAGCAGTAACCCGCCAGCACGCCACTGGCGAGCACACACCTGCCTCCTCCCACATCTCCCTGTCGCCTCAGTTCGCTGCTGAAGACCTCCTCACCCTCCAACATACGGACTCAGCCATACAGTCCATTGTAGCACACCTGTCCGACCCTTGGAAAATCCCATTTCCACCTCGGACTCACGAACATCATCCGACCTCCAGACGCTCCATTCGATCAAGCACATGCTGCATCTACGAGACGGTGTCCTCACGTATGTCCCTGAGCCATCCACTGCTCCAAGGCTCGTAGTCCCTCATGGCCAAAGGGGATGATGTTGACACACGCACGATGCACCATGCGCAGGACACCACGGAGTCAAGGCCACCTATGAAACACTCAAGCAAGTAGCATACTGGCCTGGCATGCAGCAAGGCGTAGCAGAATCGTTAAAGGATGCCTGGTGTGTTGCCAGTTCCAACCGGCAAATCCAAACCACGAGCACCACTGCAAAGGAAAGGAATGACCTTCCATGGTCGGACCTCCAAATAGACTGGGTAGGACCCCTACCACGGTCGACGCGGGGCAACAAATACTTCCTCACCGTGGTCTGCGAATTCACAAAATGGATAGAGTGCCTCCCAGCTCCCAACGATACAGCAGAAACAACAGCCTGTCTGTTATTGAACCATATCTTCTCAAGATTCGGATTGCCTTTAAGGGTCAACTCTGACCGCGGAACCCACTTCACCGCTGAAATTATGCAAGACGTATGGAAACTCCTGGGCATACAGGCCAAACTCCACATAAGCCATCACCCAATTTCTTCCGGTCAAGTGGAACGGGCTAACAGAACAGTGGTCAGCATGTTAAAAAAATACGTAGCCACCAATCAAAAGGATTGGGACATTAAACTCCCTCTGGTACTGATGGCCGCTCGAGCCACACCCCATCAATCTACCGGAATACCCCCGTTCACAATGATGACAGGGAGAAACATGACGCTACCACTACACCTGCTGTACCAACCTGGTGACCCGAACCTCGTCACCGCCTACAACACTCACCAGTACCTGGAAGAGTTACATCAGCACCTGAGAACAACTTTCGCCTTGGCGCAACAGCAGCTACAGCGAAGTGCGGAAGGCGAAAGCCTACTACGACCAAGGCCTCTCACCATGAGCTCAATGTCGGAGATCAAGTGTGGTACTACAGTTTCGCCCGACCAAGGCGAATGCTCCCCATCACCTGTCAAAGAAGTTCCTACCTCACTGGACGGGACCCCATGAGATTGTAGACAAGCTCTCACCTGTTGCCTATCGAATCAAAATCAGACAAGGCGCAGCGAGCCAGTCCTTGATGGGTCCATCGAAACCAGATAAAGAGGCCCCTGGGCTCCAGCCGACATGGAAAGGGGGAAGATCAGACCCACTGACACAGACCGATATGCACCACACGCACCATATGCACCACACAAGCATTAGTATTGATATGTTAGGAAAACATATAGCAACCATGCTTAGACACAACCCATATTCTCTCCTCCACAGCACTGCTAGGACCAATCTAGTAGCGAGGAGTTACCCTCAATTTTGTTTTTAAATTTTTTTTTTTTTTGCTTGATTTTGATTTTGAATTTTTGTCTTAATTTTTTTTTTTTGGTTTCTTTCCTTCGTGTCTCACTTTGTGTTTTTCCTTTCCTCTCTCTCTCACTTTGAACCCCCTTAACCAATCCTTGAATACAGGTCCTGAAAGTGAGATCGACCTCCGTCAATAAGGTCGTCGTAAGAACTGGTGTTAACCGATCGAAAAAATCCGCCAAAGTATGATCGTCACCGCTAATTATGCCTCTTTCTGTTCAATCACCAGGAAGATGCTCCGATTCGCCGCCCTGTGTCTCTGCGTGATTGGGGCCATGCCCCAGCCAGAAGTGGCAGCGCCCGGACCAGCCTCAGGGATCGTACTCCGCGAACAGCCGGGGTTATTAATAACGAACTGTAAAACCTACACCCAAAAGGTGTATGTTAGACTAGATCCCGCGATGTTTACAGAGTTCACTACACCCTCCCAGTCACCCACACCTCTTGGGCTGGAGCCCGTTGGACTCGAGAAGTCCTTGCCCATGCCCAAGCAGATGTGAACCACATGCTGCTCCAATTACAAAAATTAACTGTAACCCAGGCTGACCTCAGCGGGTACAACCGGCGACCCAAACGGTTTTTGGGGGCCCTGTTGGGGGCTGCTGCGGCTGTAGGAACTCTGTTCAACATTGGCATGAACACGGCTAACGCCGTTAATCTAGCTACTGTCAGGCGACATGTGGGTGAAATCCAGGCCGAAATGCCTGGGATACGACAACAGCTCCTAGTTCAGAGCCACGCCCTACAGACTTTCGGAAAATCCCTGAATGGCACGATCACACAGTTCTAAACACACATAGTAGCCTCCTAAACCAAACTATCAAGTCTATTAATAAACTATACTCAGTAGTGCAAGGCGATTTAGCCCAAACGCAACTCCTAACTATGCTCATGGCCGACATGCTACGCGAAGTGAGTTCCTCAATCGATAGCCTAGCCATGGGTAGGATTCCACATTATCTGATACCCCTTAGCCTTGTCCAGAACATCTTAACTTCGGCCACCAGGGGCCCCCCTAGCCCCATTCAAACCCATCTCGCCTTTTCCCTGGGTAGCGCCATTCCCTTGTACGTAGACCCGGAAGCAGGCGATCTGGCGTTTCTTCTCAGTTTGCCTATTATCGATGCGAATAATATTTATCGGCTTAAAGATGTTGTGAATGTTGGATTTTGGCAAGGGAACACCTATGTCAAAATCCACACTCCCGAGGTCGTCGCGTATCACGATAGCAACGAACAGTTGTACTTGGCTCCAAACCTAAAGATGTGTACGCTCACTAAAGACATTCACTTCCTCTGCCCGAGTAAACCCTTACGCGATAATACAGAGGGCATCTGTGGCTTAGAAGCCATGAGACCCGACGCTAGCTGCCCCGCCGACGCAACACCACGTTCTCAGGTTGAGGTAACACAAGCCGAAATTGTCGGAAACCGATGGTTGGTGAACACCCCAGCCCGAACGGCTACCCTCACATATGATCAACACGACACCGCTACGCGCATTAGTCTGCCTAACCAAACGTTATGGATCACAGTCCCTAAGGGCTCGATCCTCCATATTGACGAACTAGCATTGTATCACCTCACCGACGACGAGTATCAGGCCGAAATCGAAATCTCACCCTTTTTCAAGCAGCATTCCTTTGTCCTCGATCCAGAATTGGAAGAAAGGATCAAGGAGGAAGGAACGCAGCTTATTGATCTGACACCGGTTGACACAGCTTTAGAAGCTATCGCCGCCTTCCGCCGCTGGCGCGCTCAATTATTCGGTCCTGGTCTGCCGCTGACACGGCGCTTTGTATCTCTACTATAGTAGGATATGTTGTGACTTTGACACTGGCCTTCCTCCTACACAAGCGAGTGAGCGTCGTTCAAGAGTCTCTCAACAAATGCACGTCAGGCATCCCTCGCCTTTTTCGACGTGGTAATCTCGACCTAGAATCCGAACCCGAGAATGTGACCAACCTGATTGAGATCATGCCTATACCGGCTCGTGAAAACCCGACAATTAAACCAGTCAAAATGACCCAATTGTCAACGATGCTAAACAAACTAGCCCTATGTCTTCTCAAGTTTCTCACCTGTGCCTTTCCAAATTACCCTGCACCAGTTTTCAGTCAGTGATAGAGATCTCGTTGGTGTCTTGTGTGTGTCCATTCTCTCTGCCTCTTGTTCCAGTGCCTGAAGATGTTCCATCGGGTACATCTCCACACAAAAGGGGGATGTGTAACACAATGTCGACCTGAAAACACACACAGAGAATTCCAACCCAGCAACAGAAATGAATTATTACCCAAAAGTCCTCCCTTCCATGCAAAAGTGGAGAGGGTCAACCGACCCCATCACTAAACGCTCTCGTGCAAAGGTACGGACGGCTCCGGGAATGGTTCTGGACACCGTCAAGCCTACATTCCAGAGCATAGTTCAAAACCCCCCATTTAAAACAAAGCAGGACTTTTTCTCCGTCGGACGGACCAAGGAAAACCAAACTCCTTGCCTTTTTTGACACGTATAACCATTGCAACTACACAAAATAAATATATGGATATTTAATGTGTACTTGTTCCCTCATAGGCATGATGTGATGATTTTGAGTGCCAATTATTTAGGACAATGTGGGAATTTTAATCATGCTTTAAAACGGTATAAACTGTAATGTGTGTATTATTATGCGGTGTTTGATCTCTAAAGAAAGCTAGACTCAGATGTGATAGACTGTGGTGATGACCGTTAAATTGTAATACCCTGCATAATTATACACGTATAAAGATCCATAAAGTTTATCCTTCCCAAAAGTGATGAGACATCACAGAACTGTTGGTCCACCCAGCAAGCCTGGACATGGGCGGGCTCCGCCTCTGAACTCATCGGATTCGGCAAGCCGCCCGTGGGGAGGAGCAAGTTGGACTGTTGAAAAACAACGCGCCAGTTGCAAATCGCTCTCTCTGAAACATGGCGTGACTCTCTCTGGAACATCTCTCTTTAACATCGCTGGAGCTGCGCTCGTAACTTCTCTGCCTGCTCGCGCTCTTACCTGAACTTTGTCTCGACACCGACTAAACCAACCATCTATTCGAAGGCTAGAAGGCACAACATCAAAGGACAACGAGCTGAACGCCTACGGACGAAAGGAAAGCTTTCTGTGACGTCACGCGGCAGCAGCCACATCTCTCGTGTTTCCACCCGAGAGCACCCGGAGACAGACGAACCAACCCACGTGGTTCCCGAGCACAAAGACCAGAGCAACGCATTTGAAGGAAACAAACAACTTCCAACCTGCTTCTTGTCAACAAGCAAGTACATTCTAACTAAATCTATATTGCTGATTGAACTGGTAGAATCTGATCTGAATGCAGTAACAGAGCAATAAGGCATCTGTCGTGATCTGTCCAGTCAAGTCAAGCGTTTAAATAGCTAAAAGGGCTAACTTTAATTTTAGGAATTACTTACCAAAATCCCTTATGCATGTCTTTGTATGTATGTATGTTTTGTGTGTTATCAGTTAATCCATTTATGTTAGAATAGCAGTATTACGAATAAACCATTTTTCATTTCATAAAGAATTGTCTCTGGAATGTGATTTGAAGTTTTATCTTTATTTGCCATAAAGAGAAAGCTACCTAAGCTCGAAGTTGATATGCTGGGGCTAGTGTTCGGTGGACGGTCACTTAATACAGTATAACTAAGTTAAATATTAATATTACTTTTAACCAAGCAATATTTAATATTTAATAACTAATTCCCGGAGCTGAAATAATAGCTCTATATTAAACTGGTATTTTTACTACATCACATACAGCTACATGACACACTGCATGAAAGGTAATATTCGAAAAGGCAAAATAGGGACACTTTAAGAATAATATCCATGTTTAAAACTTTCTAAACCGTCTCTAAATGTTGTACACATTCACGAAAGAGTGGCATTACAGCAGATGATGTAGGATGTATGCGTAGCGTAAGCTCCAGTGAAAAGTGATGAATGTGGAAGTGCAGAGAGAGTAAAACAAAACACCAGTCACAATTTATAAAGTTTCATATCAGGATATTGTTCTTACACAAATGCATTAATTCACTTCAAAAGGCCTTTATTCACCCCCCTGAGCCACGTGGAGCACTTTTTATGATGGATGCATGCACTATTTTGGCCTTCAAAATCTCAACTATTATTCTCTGCCATTAAAGATAGGAAAAGCCAGGACATTTTTTAATATAAATCCTATTGTATTCGTCTGAAAGAAGGAAGTTATATACATCTATAGCTTGAGGGGGAATAAATCATAGGGTCATTTTCATTTTTGGGTGAACTATCCCCAAAATTACATTTACAGTTGCTTTCCATGTGAATGTATTTAATGTAGTATTACATGATCCTTAATATTTTTATGGAAACTGAGATGGATTTTTCTTCAGGATTCTTTTGTGAATGGAAAGTTTAAAAGAACAGAATTTATTTAAAATAGAAATTTTTGTAACAATTTTTTACTATCACTTTTAGCTCAAATTAATGCGTAAAAATACAAGTAAATACAACTAATAAAAAAATGTCCCCTAAATGTAAGTATTATATTCATTATGTTTGTTTTGTGTTATACTATAACATCTTAATACTTTGTCAGTACTTCTGTACTGTGAATCCCAATGTAATCCAACATTTCACTCTTTTCTGGAGATTTTTGCTGCATGAAGGAAGTTGCTCCACCTCTTATGACCAGAGTTTTAAGTATGACCCAGAGGAACTGTTTATGTCAACAAACCGTTAACGTCAGTGTGCCTCCGCTGCTTTTCAATCAGCTGAGCGGTGGAGGATTACAGCTTTTCTGGGGCGTTTAGATTGAAAATGGAAAACGCACCGAATGAGATAATGATAGAGAGAGAAGATTAAGGGATGAAAATAGGTCTGGATGACTAGTTTCTGTGTGCATGTTAGTAGTGCATCTAGCAATGTTACTGTGAGACAATTATTAGAAATGATACTGCATGCTATATGCTAAACGATGTTCATAAACTGACATCAGATCTTTGGCAACAAAATCAGCGTTAACGCATAATGGGTTAAATGTGTTGCAGGTGGATCTGGACGTTTCATTGTTTAACTGTGAATTTAGGTAATGCCAGACCCTCATACTGGCACACTTCCTAATGGGTTGGCAATCAAGTGGCTTGGAGGATCCAGCCCTCACATTAGTCCATGATTTCCCAGCCATAAGGAGTGGCCACAGTGATTGGAGCAGTGAGAGGAAGTGGTTTTCCTTGGCCCACTGATCATATCAGCCCTGAAGTTGGACCCGGCTCATTTCCTATGAATGCTTTGTGTATTTTGTTGACTATATACAAGTCTGAAAGTGTATGAAGAGGATGATTCAGGTGAAATGTTAGATGATTACACTCACGTCCATGTTCTTAAATGCTTGAATGGGTGCTGATTGCATTTACCAGATTGGTGCGTGGCACAAACATTTATTGAAAAATTAATTCAGATTTAAATTCTAAAAGCAGATGTTTTTATGCACTGGTTAGCATTCCTCTTGGTTGTGGAAAGCAGGGATGTATCTTTAGGGACTGTGTTTGAAAACTGGCTTAAAAAGTTGCTGAAGTATCTGAACTGAACTTAAATGTGTAAAGTAACCGTAGGCAGATATTTTCTTCCATACTGAGACTACATCGGAGCGAAACCGATTATTGAAAGGGAAAAAAGTTGGGCGGGGTCTAATTCATTGGTTGTTGATTGGCTGGAGGCCGATCTGAATGTGAAATAGCAATCAACTGTCACAAGAAGGGGGGTTTAAGTGGACTAAATGATTGGAGAAGTCTGGCATACGGTCCTAGAGAGAAGTCTGTTGTTACACTGGAAGATATAGTTATGACTTTAATTATAAATAAAAATGAAACCGTTTACAGTAAGATCATTAACATGCATTTTGAAAATAGAAATATATAGTGAATAGATAGGATGCCAACTTTAAACTTGCCAGGCTTTACAGGAGTTATGGAAATAATCTACAAGTTTTCAGTTTTTGCTAGCGTTTACTCAACATTAACATATTGATGATTATTCAATAGGCTGTCAATTGAATTATTTTCCCAACAAAAGCAGTTTGTTCAGCACAGTGAAGCCTCTTCTCCATTAAAACACATTCTAGCAGTCATTCTAGCAGCCATTCTTCACAGCCTTATTAGCAGTCATTATATCCTTAGAATGATTTTGAAGCTGATATTAAGGTAAAACATTTACATAGTTGTTTAAAAAGCATTAGCTTTTAGCTAACTTGGTGTTTCAGTATTCACATCCAACTGTTTATTCACTATTCAGGTTGCACACTTGGTTGGATCATACATCCATGATACTTCAGCTGCCTATATGTTATTAATCAGTCATTTTGTGGATGCAACTGCATGCCATTGCGTGTCTTTTCAGTGAAATGTAAACGAGTGATTGTGTCCATTATAAGTGAACATTGTGAATGTCTGCATGTAAGTGTCAGTTGACTTTGTGTTGATGTGCTACAGAGTTCAAATGTGCTGTTGTGTGGGTGGATTAGGTAAAGCCACTCCAGACCTCCAGTCAAGGACTCTTATCATTGGAGTATCTCGATAAAGGCCCATCATCCCCGGGTGACATTCAGTCTCCCTCCCCTGGTCTGGGTCATTTTAAGAGCCTCTCCATCATCCCATCTTTCAGAAACTTCACTTATAATCACCCTTAAGAGACATCACTATCAACACCAAGTGCTACAATATTTTTATGCTTTAAGCTAGGGCTGAACAAATTATTATTTTTTCAATTTTGGCTCATAAGAACTAAACAAGATAACTGTGTCGATATTATTTTGTGCTGCATTCTGTTATATTAGTTTAAGTGCACTACAACAGTTGTTCTAATTTACTTTTCTACAATTTACTATTTTATTGAATCTAATTTGCTTTTATATAACATAAATATAATTTGGTTTTGTTTTATATTTATCTTAGGGATAGTTCACCCAAATTGAGTAAATGGCAATGTTAATTTTGGGGCAAACAGTACCTTTAAACATTCTTTCCCAGTATCCTACAACTGATAAAGCCCATCAGATGAGTGATTTTCCTAAAAAAAGATCAGCAATTACAAACAAATGTATAGTGTAACCATTGCAGAGCTATTCATTTATAATACGCTGGCACTGCTTAAAACTAACACATAGTTCATGTAATCACAGGAGACACCTATATAGTTTTAATATTTCTCAAATGGTTTGTAAAGACTCATATCAAGGCAGACCACCTGGATTTTCATATGCTAATAATTGGTGTGTGTGTGTGTGCGGCGTGCGTGTGTGTGTGTGTTCTCTCACAAGTGGAATTAAATTGTTCTCATTTCACTCACTCCCACACTCATATCAACACTCACCCACCCACCAATGACTCACTCCTTCTCACACACACGCTCACAATTCATGTTGGTACAACACAGAAGGAATTTGCTTTGTAATTTATCATATTAATTTCTATATTCACTATATGTTAACATGTATTATAATTTAGTAGCATTGTTTTCAAGAACAAAAAGCATGCATTATAAATTATAATCCACCCTATCAAATGAATGAGTTAATGAAGCAGTATAGCCTATTTAAAATGCTGAAGGCCCTAAGTGATCACAGAGGATCCTTGGAACTGAGGATGCGGGTGACCTTTGTTCAATTAGTGACCTGACTGATAAATCAATTGAGAAATAATATAGTGCATTTCAGGAAATAGAAATTGCACGAGAGAGTGAACATAGCAATTGCACCGTGTTTTCAAAAAAACGCTGCTGGCGTTATCACAATACCGATACATTTTCATATCGTTTTGACAGGATTTGCACCTTGTATCTTGCCGATCAAAGAAATAATGATGTGATTATTGAAAGTGATAACTGCGGCTGTAATCGGCTGAACAGGGCCTGTATATTCATTCATGAGGCGTTCACTGGGGTGTGAAGGTGACCAGGGTCTTTCGATTACACTCTGTGCACCTTAATGGTTTATTGATTAAATACAAAATAATTAAGAGCCACACAGTCAGTGAAATGAATGGACTTGAGTCTGTTGGGCTTTAGAACAGCTCCCCAGAACAAATTACAAACCAAATGCTCTTCGTCTACTTCATTAACCGAGTCAAATGTGTTTGAAGTATCCCACACCAGGGAAATGGATCACAGCAGGTTACAATTTCAAAGAAGCTTTGTTGACGTGATAAACACGGATTTACAATGGCAAAGCATTGATACACGTGACATGTAGGCTATGCATGCATGTACAACATTTGTAGTGGAATCAACATAGATTTTTAGTGGAAGTTTTCTAACTGTTTTTTAAGTAATTTATGTATTATATATAGGGCCATCGATCTATCGATCAAATTAAAGATATCATTGGCAAAAACACTTGATAATAATCACCCACTTAGGCATGAAGTGACTGTCTGACCAACAAATTACAGTTTGTTTTGTTTTTGTGTCTTAGGGATGGGTTTATTAAAATAAAACCTGTAATGGAAAATGTACATTCATTATTACTGTGCTAAATGTAATAATAATTTAACAAATAAAATGTGTTTGCATCAGGAGTCTGATAAGAGCTAGTGCTCCACACAGAGATCTGATCTGATCATCATCCAGTCGGTCTGGAATGACATGAAGAAACAGAGACAGACTAAATCCAGAAGAACTGTGGCCACGTCTCCACGATGCTTCAAGAATACTCTCTGCAAAGCTACAGTACTGTGACAAATGTGGTAAAATGAGGATGCTGTCAAAAATAATGTTATAAATAGATTTCCTTTATCAGTTAACTTTTATTAACTAAATTAAATGAACATTTGGTGTAGGCATCCTTTGCAGCTTTTAAAGCAGCTTTTGCCCTCGGTGCACTTGCGCATAGTTTCTCAGGGAGCTTTGCAGAGAGTATTCTTGAAGCATCGTGGAGACGTGGCCACAGTTCTTCTGGATTTAGTCTGTCTCTGTTTCTTCATCTCATTCCAGACAGACTGGATGATGATCAGATCAGATCTCTGTGTGGAGCACTAGCTCTTGTCAGACTCCTGATGCAAACACATTTTATTTGTTAAATTATTATTACATTTAGCACAGTAATAATGAATGTACATTTTCCATTACAGGTTTTATTTTAAGAAACCCATCCCTAAGACACAAAAACAAAACAAACTGTAATTTGTTGGTCAGACAGTCACTTCCTGCTTAAGTGGGTGATTATTATCATGTGTTTTTGCCAAAGAAAGTCCTTGTAGTGGTATGAAAAGTGGAAAGTGAAAGAGTCTCTAATGTGTGTGTAATTAGGTCATTAGCCAAGACGTGTAGTTCTGTTTCCACCTCATTTTGTGTGCAGCAGGAGCACAGACTGTCTTCTTTTAAGGCAAGACCCTTGTTTTGGTTAGGCTTTTTTGCATCCATAAAATGTCCTCTTTCAGGCTTGTGGAGGGAAAACATCTAAAATACACATTTAAGTCTCTATGTTTTTACAGTTCACCTATATGCATCTGTATTTTTGATAATAATACATGTCTTTAAAGATTCACCTACACCAAACTTTCCAGTTTATTCCTATAATCAATATTCTGTGAATAAAAAAAAAAAAAACAGATAAGCCAATTTTTTATTTAATTTAAATTTTTTATACAGTATGTTAGTTAAAAATTAGTACAACATTTAGTTTGATTTTTGTTACCGGATACACCTGTGGTGTCTTGACCTAATTCCAACTCTATGTATCCAATCCATATGCGCAATTAAGCTGTATTATATATATGTGAACAAATTAAAATGCCCAATAAACCTGGAACAGAGTGGATGATCAGCATGAGCAGAGTTAAAGTCAGTGGCCCGAGTAGTTTGTGTGCCTTGAGCTCACAAGTGTTTCCAAAGTTTCTGGTCTGATGGAGCAAACAGTTGTCTGTGTGCTCAAACTGGGGATAGGGATCCTTGGCAGTGGCGTTTAGCATATAAGGAAAATGAATCATCTCTCTCTATCTTTTTTCTAAGAGATGTAATGAAGGTGTGCAGAGAGAAAAACATTCGATCAGATTGCTCTCTCGTTGATTACACCTCTCTGAAAAGGAAGCTGAGAAATGGCATGAGAGTGAAGGAGAGTGAAGACTGGAGGAAAACATGAAGGAATGCCAGACAGGATGCATATATTTTCTGTTTTATTTTCCTCAAATGCATTTGAAGCCAACAGTGGATATACCAGTCTTGCTAATCAAAAAATTATTTGGCGTAACAATTTAAATTATTTGTTTTTAATTTTAATCAGTATCAGCTGATTTTGGATATTTAATTGTGCTTAAATATTATATCATATTTTGTATTTCCTATTTTTATTTCTCTTATATAACTTTGTCATCATGAAATACGTAAAGAGTCATCTTTATAAACATTGGTATTTACTTATAAAGGTAAATGTAATCTTAGCAAATCTCAAAATGAATATCCATTTCTCATAATGTACATTATGATGCGATGCCTACATTTTCAGTGTTTTTTCTTATTTATTTAGACAAAATAATATAGAATTTAATATTATCCATTCACTAGTTGGCGCCCATAACATTTGGAACAATTAACAATTACTGGCTTATATTGCTAACAGCAAGAATTTTTAATATTGTTCAACGCAGTCTTTTCCTATAAGCCTATATTTTATTTCAGCATAGAAAAAAATATATTTATGTATTGTATGACTGTGTTGAATTTAAAAGGAATAATGAAGATGGAACAGAATAATACAAACAATAAAAGCAACTACCAAAACTGAGGGTTTATGGATGCATAAAAAGCCTTATTTTCGCATATATCAATCATTTAGTTTCTAACAAATGTCGGAAAGCACAGAAAAATGCTTTCATATGTGAAGAAGAGAACTTTCCTTCCAACCATTTAACTTTATTTAAATTAAATCAGACCACTATAACACCTTGTTCAACCTAGAGAGTGTTGGACTTCAGCTTCTATTGTCTTTGTCTTGTTCTTTCACTGTTCCCTCAATCCATTAAATTTAATCTTTTCACAGGCCCTCAAAAGGCTCCATTCAACTCTAAATTTGAAAGTCCCTACTGTTTGAAAGCATGATGTGCACTTCACTGCCAGTCACCATGGAAACCAGGTGATTCAAATGGAAACCGTGGACCGGGTTTGAAAGCCAAGACTGATTGAATATGTTTTGATTTAGCTGACATTGTGTTTGTATGTTGTGTGTATGTGTGTCAGTAGGTGGCAGGTGGAAACACAATAAGTGTGTGTGTGTGTGTGTGTGTGTGTGTGTGTGTGTGTGTGTGTGTGTGTGTGTGTGTGTGTGTGTGTGTGTGTGTGTGTGTGTGTGTGTGTGTGTGTGTGTGTGTGTGTGTGTGTGCGAGTGCGTAATTAGGTAGGGTGTGGTGTTCTGTTTCGTCCTGCTCCACAGGGTGGGACTCTGGTTTTATTTTGGTTGGCCACTTGCTGCTGGTTGATCAGAGAAGAGAAAGGGATCAGTGAAGCTCTAAGTGTGTTTACAAGAGCATCCATCAGCCATGTGCTGAAACCAACAAATGGGCACACAAATACCAGCTACGATATTCTACCTCTATTCAAACCCGTTAGAATATCAATCCACAAAAGATGTACCTGTGGCTAGACCAAAAGCCATATTCAATGCATTAATTCAGTTTTAAGTACATTCGTTTAAAAAAAAAACATAAAAATAGAGCACAGTTTACAGTTAAGGTATTTTTCATATTGATTTTTTTACAGATGTGTTACCAGTATTTTGTATTTTGGACTTCATTGCATTGTGTTGAAGGAATTTTTGTAAAATGAATGGATAATGTACTCTTTATAAGCTGCCAGTACTGTACCTTTTCTTTTATTTTACAGATTTATTTCTTATAATGAATGTACATACGTTTGTATGTGTATTTTCTCATTTGTTTATAAACAGGGCAATAGATTTGCCCAGGAATGATTTATTCAGCTTTAGAAAGAAAACATTTCTTAATCAGCAAAATGTACAATAGTTTAAACATGCCATGTGCATGATGAAATTAAAATTTCATGTTGGATAGGTTTAAGAAAGAAAACACAAGTCAACCAAGGCCTACAATTTAACATGGACACCTGAAATAAGTTTATAGCGCTCTGAATTTATTCAGCTATTTCTGCAAAGGCAAAGATAAATCTTTACCTCGTAGGCGTTTCAGAAAGTTCTTGAAAGCCAGATGAGCTCTGATAAGATCAGTTAATTAGCCAATCAATAACAATTTCAGAATGCATTGTTTAAGACTAGGCCCACCCACGATATTAAGATTAGAAATGAATCATGGTTAGCAGACCTCAACAAAATGGCCAGATTCTGATTAATGACAACATTGACATGTTGGTGATTATAGCAGTCGTGACAGCAGCTCAATTTGAAACTGTTGTCACTGCGGTCATTAAACACGGACAAAGCAGTGGCACACATGCAGCTCACTGCAGCAGTTGGTGCAGAGGAAGCCCTTTATATGTGTGTGTGTGGGGATAGTTCATGTAATCGACACACTCTTCGGGCTTATCTTGCTGTCCTTGAAGAGGGAGCTTTGAGGAAACCCTGACGCACTGGCTTACATTGAGTGCACAGCATAATTTACGACTGCCAACCGGTCAGCATGTGGGAAGTTTGGCACAGACCCCTCTGCTCAGGACGACGTGTCATTCTGAAGTAGTGACGTATTTGATGGGTCATAATTTATAGCCTTGTTTATTTATTTAGATATTTATTTGGCTAATTCAGCCTCCTCTTTAAAAGTTACAATTGTGAAACATGAAATGAAACCGTGTGCTAACTGTGCTTATCATGTGTGTATCTCCTGTTTTGTATTATATTGATCATTTCATTTAAAAACAGGTTTCTGTAGCATTGTCATTTCCTCGGTTTTAAGACAATAATCAACAGTACAAAA
This sequence comes from Gymnocypris eckloni scoliostomus, assembly GCA_027564155.1. Lineage (NCBI taxonomy): Eukaryota > Metazoa > Chordata > Actinopteri > Cypriniformes > Cyprinidae > Gymnocypris > Gymnocypris eckloni. Next base: position 33,251,104 of record CM050415.1, on the reverse strand, counting down.
ATAAAACTTCTTTTAGATCTTAGTCAGGGTAGTGTTTCAGTTTTGACCAGAATGAAAACAAGGTTGTGAGAGATAAAAGTTCAGTGTGTTTAATGAATTGTATGTTGTTTAACAATATGTGAAATGTTTAACTGAGAAATCATCTTTCCAAAACTATTTCTGTAGACAAAAACTCCATAAAACACTTTTGCAAGTTGTGAGTTGTCAAAATGACATCCAATCCAGACATTGTATATAGAACCCATTCAACTAGCAGGTGCTATCTAAATTATTGGAGCTAAATAGTTACCACCTTTTTGCATTTGAACTCCCCCTCAAATCATTAACAATACAATATACACATATTGAATTTTTCACGGAGGATAGTGAATGGAGTGACAAACCTTCGCTGTTCTCCTGACCACAAAGTAAGTCTGCTTGAACTTGACATAAATTATGACCAGCGTGAAGCCCAAAAATAAAGCCTTAGAGTTAGGTGCAATAGTGAAATAAATGTATACTTAAGGACAATTTATTTGTATGTACTTTAGTAGAACTAAATATATTTGTGGCACACTATAAATTGGCATACTTAAAGTCTGCTAAATTGGAACAACTAATTTTGTACTAAATGTATTTTAGTTGTGCAAAAGCAGCGCTGAAGTTCAACTAAAGTTGTATTAACTAAAGTTGTAACATTTCACTTGTACTTGTTCGTACTAAAGTGGAACTATTCCAAGTTTGCTTAAGTACACTTTAAATATCCACTCTTTTATTATATTTTTTAAATGCAGAATTCATTCAGCACAAACTTCAAATGTGTTTTGGTGAAATTACAATTGCAATTCAATTACACTGTAAGAGAATGTTAATTTCTCTACCATAAGCCGTCTCCAAAGGCGTTTCAGAGAATTTGGCAGTACATTCAACCAGCCTCACAACCGCAGACCACGTGTAACTACACCAGCCCAGGACCTCCACATCCAGCATCTTCACCTCCAAGATCGTCTGAGACCAGCCACCCGGACAGCTGCTGCAACAATCGGTTTGTATAACCAAAGAATTTCTGCACAAACTGTCTGAAACCGCCTCAGGGAAGCTCATCTGCATTCTCATCTTCCTCATCGGGGTCTCGACCTGATTGAAGTTCGTCGTCGTAACACTTGAGTGGGCAAATGCTCACATTCGATGGCGTCTGGCACTTTGGAGAGGTGTTCTCTTCACAGATGAATCCCGGTTTTCACTGTACAGGGCAGAGGGCAGACAGCGTGTATGGCATCATGTGGGTGAGCGGTTTGCTGATGTCAACATTGTGGATCGAGTGGCCCATGGTCGCGGTGGGGTTATGGTATGGGCAGGCGTATGTTATGGACAACGAACACAGGTGCATTTTATTGATAGCATTTTATTGATACCGTGACGTGATCCTGAGGCCCATTGTTGTGCCATTCATCCACGACCATCACCTCATGTTGCAGCATGATAATGCACGGCCCCATGTTGCAAGGATCTGTACACAATTCCTGGAAGCTGAAAACATCCCAGTTATTGCTCCCCGGACATGTCACACATTGTGCATGTTTGGGATACTCTGGATCAGCATATACGACAGTGTGTTCCAGTTCCTGCCAATATCCAGCAACTTCACACAGCTATTAATGAGAAGTGGGCCAACATCCCACAGGCCACAATCAACAACCTGATCAACTCTATGTGTTGCGGCAAATGGTGGTCACACCAGATACTGACTGGATTTCGGACCCCCGGAACAGTAAAATGTACAGTAATACTGCACATTTTAGAGTGGTCTTTTATTGTGGCCAGCCTAAGGCACACCTGTGCAATAATCGTGCTGTCTAATTAGCATCTTGATATGCCACACCTGTGAGGTGGATGGATTATCTCGGCAAAGGAGAAGTGCTCACAGAAAAAGTCTTAGATCTTTGAGTTCAGCTCATGAAAAATGGGGGTAAAAACAATAGAGTTGCATTTATAATTTTGTTCAGTGTATACTTTATCTTCATGTTCATAGAACATGATCTTTACTTAATATCCTAATGATTTTTGGCATCAAATAAAAATTAATAATTTTGACCCATATTTTTGGCTAATGCTACAAATATGTCTGGTTTTTCTCCAGGGTCACACATGTACGTAAAGCTGCTTTGCATCCATTCAAAATTGTGAAAAGCACTATTTGAAGTGTGGTTAAATAATTGAAAAGGTAAAATGCATAACTATACAAAGCACTGCATCATTATGAATTATTATTATTATTTGCAACTCAAAACATTTATTTTTATCTAAACTATTTTTATACTTAACAAGTAGAACTGAAATACAGTGTATTGTATTGTACATTTAATCATAACAGGTCAACAGAGGATTCAACTAAAATAAATTACTGAAGGATTACTTCAATATTTTACAAATTAAATAGTTTTATTTGCAAATCCCCCATTGTTACATTTGCACTGTATAGGCAAAAGCTGTGTTTGGAAACTCTGCCCTTAAAGCACCGGTTAGCAGAAACATACTGGATGTTTCATTTCATATCTCACATTTTCTTTGGTTTGCCCAAAAAGAAAGTCTTAAAATAATAATAATTACACAGCAACATCTTAAAATAATTTCATAATTCCCAGATTTGAAATACATGGTGAGGCTTGTGTCTTTAGCTGCATGGTTTCTTCTGCAACACAGATTCCCAAAAGTGTGCACACTACTGAGTTCAGATGTTAAGCAAAAGTACAGCAAAACCGATTGTTGGTGAATTTCACAGGTCGTGAAAGTTATGTGAGGAGAGACTGACTTATCTAGCCCCCTTCACTGAACATATACTGTAGCCTATATTTAGGCCGATGTTAAAATCACATTATTACAATACTTAAGACACTTTTAAGGGGTGAAGGAACAAACAAGTATCACTGCACAGAATGTAATATTGTCCCTTGTGCCAGTCTTAGGTGAGAACTCATACAGCGGCTTTGTTTACGTAAATGATATGACAACATACAATACAAATAATCTCCACAGACATACATTATATGGCCTTCATACAGCTACAGGATCATAAGATGAGTTGCTTCATTCATCTCTTATTGACACTAGTTGTTGGACTGAGTGAGCATGGACATTTCATTGGGGTTATGAAGTGGCAGAATTAAGAACCTAGCGAGTGTACTTTCTTAAATATATATATATATATATATATATATATATATATATAGTTCATCCTTCCCCAAATGCATTTGTAAAAAGTATAGTATTTTACAAATTAATTTGTAGTGCACTTAGTTTGTGCGTGATGAAAGCATGAATAACTACATTTAGAATGTATTTTCAGTTAGTATTTACATGCCAATCTATTTTTAGTATACTTGTCATGAAATAAATATATTTGAAATGCAATTAAGTATATTCATTTTTCACTAGGGTGACCATAATAATAACCAAACACTTGTTAAAAACGCTTCAAACCTGAGACTTAAATATAACCTTTTTTCACAGTATATTAATATAGATTAAATTATCAACATATAGCTAGTAATGGCTGCTTGTGGTGAATTATAAGCCTTTAATTCAGAAACATGAAGTGTAACTGGAACATGAATTTATAATGGACAAAAAAACGGAAGAGGGGGAGTTTTGCCTCCTCATTTTAGAAGACCAGCAAATACCAGTGCACTAGTTGCAAACACTGTGATAGTTTTTGAGAAAGAAGGAGAGTCTGGAAAGTTCCCCTGAAGAGAGCTTTCACGCGCGCGGTAGTGTGAGTGACACGAGCTCTGCTGGAGAGAGCCGTGGGTTTGTGACGCACCGGTGACCATTGAGCTGCGCGAGGTGCCCAGGATCAGTTCAGTTCAGTTCAGCGCGGAAACACCGGAGAGCGAGAAGTACGGTAGTAATGTTGGGCTCAGAGGACCACGGAGAGACTCGCAAACGAAACGGTGCCGGTAAGCGCTCCTTTCATTCACTACACTTTCACTGTGACTGTCGGTTTAGATTGAAACGGCAGGTAAGTTTGGATGCACGAGTGACATGCTTTCAGTCAGACGAACAAATGATTTATATCTGTGTTGTCAAATACCGGCGGAAATGCATTTATCTTGTGAGAATGTTGAACAGTGTATAAAAAGTATAACGGGATTTATTTAGAATTTTAAAGCTTTTTTGACGTTTTTCGCCGAGGTCTGTGATAAAGCATTGCTACTAAGTCATTTGCTGTCAAAGCAGGCAATATTGCTCCGGCATCATGAAAATGGATGAAACTTCAGTGAAATGCCGCGTGAGAGCTCATTGCTTCAGACAAACAGTATCACCCTGTCATGATGAATGTGCCTTGACATTTATCATATTTTTCACTTCATTGATTTTAGTAAAAGCACATTAAGGGGAAATAGAAGAAGGGTCTTGGTTGCCCCATCATAACTTGGGAAAGTATAACCTAATAGTTTTTTAATGTTAAATTCTATGACCGTTGTAATTTACCGCATTTGAGCTATATTATCTGCCTTGTGTGTTTTAATGAAAACATTTAGGGTAAGGTAAAGTAAAAAAAATAATTGCAAACACATGCCATTTTTTTATTCCAGTCATTAAGTTTGGCATATTGTTTTTTCCGATGCGCTGCACATCTAACATGACATGCTGCAAACGATGTTTAAACACTTATCTTAAAAATGACAACATGATTATTATAATGATTATCATTATTATAAATGTGCTGAAAACAGGAGTTGCACTTCTTGTCCTGTTATACACAGTGGTTGTGAGCTGGAACTAACCCACAATCCTACCTCAACCCCTAAAACATACATTATAAGAGGATAGTGTGCCAGTAGTCTTTGGTCTAAACTGTTGCTTGCATGTTTTCTTTCTTAATTTGGGTTGAATTGGCATCTGATAGATACACAGTATTGTCTGCTTTCAAAGAGCAAAAGAAGAGATTTAAATATGATCTTTTTCTAGTTCGCTTATGTGCTTTATATGTGTATTTGGTGTAGTTTTTGAGCTCTCAGTATGCTCTCAGTCTCGGTATTTGATATTATTTAGATGAATAAGTTGGGCTTAGAAATGTTCACTTTTAGAGAGATGACCATGCCTTAATTTATCCCCTTTACATTTCAAATCTTTCCATCGCTCATGATCTTTAATCATAATTTGAAATCGCTGAACACCAGTTATCCACATTTCACAGTAAGAGAGAGCATCGTATAGCAGGTGTGCGGATCAGAGATGCTCATCTGTCTCTAGAGGCAATATGAGATGTTGCATGGACCCAGCCAGTCTATTTGTCCACACTGACGGGTCTGATATTGACAAATGAAGACCATTTTAAAATATATTCAATGCCTTACTTTTTTAACATTGCTCCCCCCCCCCTTTTTTCATTATGTGCGAAACATGTGAAGGTTGAAGTGTATTGCAATGTCTGTTTTCCTGCGTGTGGGAAAACTAAAGTATTTTAGTTGAAAAGCTTTGTTACATATCAGGAAGGAAACTGCTTACAATTTAAAGCAACGCTTGGCCTATTTCAAGCACAGCCTTTTTGAAGAACACAATAACTCTTAATAACATGAAACACCTCTTCTCCTCGAGCCGCGTGACTAGTGAATGCCACATTGTGATCTGAGAGGAAGTGCTTGATTCTATAGGCCCAAGTCCATTGCTCCAAAGTGAACACTAAGAAGATGATCAAGGATCTTTGCTCCGCATTAAAGTGGAGCATAATCACCTCACATAATCAATGTGTAATTTACTCTTGAGGTTTTATTATATTGATTCTCAAAGTTATATTTAAACAAACCACTTTCCCACTCCAAGGCGAGGGGTGTTGGTCTTGACGGACTGCATGCCGATGATCTTCTTGTGTTGTTAACAGGCGCTGCGGCTGGCGGCACAAACAGATAAATCACACCAGGAAGAAATGCACTCAGCTGGGGCAGGATGATGTTGACATACTGCCTCTTTCAGTGACCGTGCCTATATGCACTTTGCTTTCTCCTCTTCTTGCTACCTGCCTCAATTATGAAATAGGACTGATTTATAAATACAAATACGCTTCTAGAGGCATTGATTTGTTGGCAGTGGGTTATAAATGTCCAATTTTCAATAGGTGTACAGATCACACAAGTGATGCTGTGCAGAGAAACCAGCTATTTTATGGTGTGAAGAGGCAGCCGTTGATTCTCTTGGCAGGACAGGCTCGAGGAAAGGGTGGGTTTTCTCATATTCTCTTCCAGTCAGTGTATAGGACTCATATATTTTGGCAATATATCATTGGCATGGTTATTCATGTTCAGACATTCTGCCTGCATCTCTTTTTAAAAGATTTAGATGCAGTACATCTATCATTATCTTCATTCAGGTAATATTGAAAGGGGCTATGTATCAAAAATATTACAGTCTGAACTGATCGTTCTCTTACTTGCCGGGACAGTAAATCATTGTTTCATTGCTTCTCCTCCACAACAGCTGCTTGGTGGATTGGTTAGAGAAAACATTCGATTTCTGCCCATTTAATAGAAAAAGACGTTTAACTGCCTCACATACATGCCTCAACATACTGTACATTTTGTTTCCTTTATTCTTTTGTTGCTTTTATGTTATTATAAATGGCTGAAATTTAAGAACAGTTTTTTCTAAATACATTAAATTGCTAAATTACTAAAGTACCAACATTACAAACGTAACACTTAAAACCTAAATTAATAATTTTAAGGAATTTAGGCATTATAGCATTGTACAGTATATTATGTACTGTATGAAAATATTAATTTACATTTTGGTAAAGATTACATTTAACAGTGTCATTTAATAATTAATAATTTAAATCATTGCAAATCCAGTTTCCAAAAATGACCATTACCAATCAATAAAAAAAATGCAGAAATCTATATTTATGTTCATGCTTAAAAGTATGAAGAGTATTTTTATTGATTAGTTTTTTCTATTTTTGTTAGCTTATTTGATTGTGCTAAGATTAATAAACTAGTTTACACCAGTTTTAGTCCAACATCTACTCTGGGAACGTTGCCCGTATCACTGCATGAGTATTTACCTTCTCAGTAGGAATGAAAACGGTGTTGAATGTGATATCTATGAATGAACTGCTCTTTCTGAACCCATTCAACTTCTAATTACAGTGCAGCTCCTGTGTCTGATGTTGTGTTTGGCCAAAGTGGGAGAGACCACGAAACGAAGAGTTTTGAGGTGTAAATCAACAAAAGAAAGACTGTTTGCCATTTATCCATCTATTTTGAACCCTAAATGACCACAAGGAACTATTAGAAAACCGCCCAAAGATCTAAAAAGTTTTACGAACTTGTAATGCATATTTTTACATTTTATTTACCTTTTCAAAAGAATCATGAATGTTATCAGGTTATGTTTGGATTGTATCAGAAGGACTGGCTGGTGGCGAGTGAATGCAAGTTCATTCGTAGCAGTGATTTGACAGTTTGATTTAGGATCTTTAAAAGGGAAACTACTTCATGACTGACTGAGATTGAATGAAGGATGTGTTAGACTTCCTGGTAGAATTAACACATAAGCTTTCATTTCTACTTGCACACATAAGGGAGGGACTACTAAGAACTTTGACAATAGAGCGATAGTAGTGTGTGTATGTGAGTGTTTAGTTGTGTGGATCTGTTTCTAAGCTTTGAAGGGCATGAGGGTGATATAATAGCTGCACTGGAATGTAAACTGTTGGGCAGAATGCATCACTTTTAAATATAGGATTTTCTCTCGGTGTCATTCACTCTTCTCAGCTCATCACTCTCTCTTAATCATTCAATACCTCTTCAATCATTCTATTTTCATGGCAGTGAATGAGCCGGTGACCAGAGGTGTGAAGCAAAGTGAGAGAAGGAAATATCAGCAATACAAATGTATATTTACAGCACATAGTAGCAACAAATAAATTTTTACATTTTGTGTTTAGTCATTTGACAGAGCGACAAATAAATAGAAACAAAACTAGCAATTAATCATTAGAGGCAACCATATTTATAGTACACACTGCTATAGTTTTAAGCATAAGAGTACACAAGCTGGAGCACAAATTTATTTATTTATTAGCTTTTTCACTATTCATTTTTTAAGTTATTTTTCAATGCAATATATAGACATACTTGAACAAGTAATGTACTTATTAAAGAGTTGTATGTACAGTAGTCAAAATGGGCAGTTTAGCCTAATTCTAAAGGTCAGTTCAAATAGTTGGACTTTTTTAAAGATGTTTTCCCAAAGCATTTAAAATAGCATCAATAAATGTACTCAGCTGTTTACCCAGCTAAACTGAGAATTTGAGGCAGGCAGCGTGGACTCTCCTATTTATAAGAGCTGACAGTGACAATATGTCTTAACTAGGCGTGACATGATGAAATATCAGCCATAACGAGCCATAACGAGCATTTTTGTTTTTTGTTTTACTGTATGTTCAGTAGCTCTGCTTACTGTGAAATATCATTACAAATCCCCCTCCAGATAACTGAATGTTAAAAATAGGCTCTGATTGGCTGCTGTTGTGCTTCGTCACAGCGGACTCTCTTTCAGTGTGGACAGATGAAATGCTTGTCGCTGGAATCTGGTTTGTACACAGTGTAGTATGAGCACACATGTATCCCTACACCCACTCCGTCCTGGTGGCTTTCATCACTTCAACAGACAGAGCGGTCAAGTGAGACAACCCCTGTCAACTCTCTTTCCCCTTTTCTCTCCGTCTCTCTCCCCGTAGCCCCAGCTCTGTTCTTCTCACCCTCTGCTACACTTTTCCCCTGTGTATAAGCGTGTGTCCTTGTACATGTGCTTCTGTACCGTGTATGCTATGGTGTCTGACAGCTGTCTAGGCCCCAAGGGCACGTAACCTGCCCTTTTCTGAAGCGCGCCTTTAGTGCCCCTCATCACGCTGTCTGTGCTCCCCGCCGGTGAGTGCTCGACTCTAGGCTGCGGTCAGCGGGAACTGGCCTCTTCTCAGCGGGGGCTCAGAGGTCTGGAGGGTTAATGTTTCAACATTGTGACCTCTCTCATTTCTCATCACCTGACAGCCGGTGGCTACCGCTGCCTTTCTCTTCCCTACAGTACAGGACATGTACGTATGGAGGCACAAATCACATAGCCTGTATATATTTATGCTTTTGATGTCGACACATACAGATTATAGATGTATGATGAGTGTCAGGATCTGTGCGAAATATCTACAAAACAACTACAAATACACATATAGTGTGATTCTAGTTACTGCTCTTGTTTTTAGTGCTCTAATGGTTTAAGATTCAGATTCTCAGTGGATGATTGTGGATGATAGGTAGCTAAATATGACATATATTAGTTTTAGGCTATAGTTCAATTAGGACATTTAAGTCATTTTAATAAACCTGAGACTAAACAAAAGCACTGGTATATCGTAAGATCATTCAGTGCAAGTTTATTTCAGTTTAAACAGCTCAGACTTACATTTTAGTCTAGGTCTAGGCTTAGGCCTTGTCTGTGAAACCGGGGGATTGTTTTTTAAAGTCTACTAAATGTTCAAATTGATAGCTCTCAATTATACTGTAATGTTGAATGGCTACAGTCAGTGGTTAAATATTAGGGGAAAAAATCATTGTATTGGTATATTAAATTAATCTTTGTTGTTTCTTCATTAATTTGAAGATTGAGTGTGGAATTATTGCAATGTAAAGGTATATTTAAAAATGTTAATGTTAGGTGGGATTAATCACGATTCATAATTTCAGAAAAGAACACTGAACAGACATTTAGAGCACTTCAATTAAAAAAGACACATGTAAATCATTTTTCTGTGTTTTTACCTCTCCATTTACTTTGGGTTTTCTGTTTTGTTTTCTATTCAGCCTGTGCACATGTATGTGGTACTTGCCAGTCATGGTAATTTGATTTGAAGTACCTTATTTCTATTACTTTACTTGATGTCCAATGTAATGTCTAGGTCCAAGCATCAATAAAATCATTTGAGAATTGCTGGGCTGCTCAGTGTTACAGAGAGGTTTTGTGCTGGTCGACAGGGAGCCAACAAACACTGTGAACAGAGGTGGAGTGTGTAGGAACAGGTTGGCATTTTTCATCCCAGGCACCTTCAAGCCTGTCTTACATAAATGAGGGCACTGTTTGCCTTTTAGCAAGGAGCAGAGTGTTTTTAGTGTACATGTGTGTATGCGTGTGTGAGTACCAGCAGCTTTTTTTCTCTCAGAACGAGTGGAGTGTTACGCAGCCACTCCTTCTCATAAAAGTGTTTCAAGGTGAGCTTGTAAATGCCAAGCAAACACCACACAAGTAGATATCTGGAGAAAAGGGGTTCACCCTTGAGAGGTTTTTTCACATCTAAAGCTGAGTTAAGTTTCAGAATGAAAAATGCCTACTTTTAATGCTAAAGGTAAGCTGTGCATTTCCTTTTACCCAAATGTTGTAGTCTCACTTAAGAATATTTATATACTTTATATATTTATTCAGCTCAAATAGCTCAACATTAAACTTAGTTTTGAAGGTAATTGTAGGCCTTCTGTCTTATTTGGTCTTTGTAAACTATTGTTTTAAAATAATTTAAAAGTGAAGTTATGGTAAAATCTCCTGTTATCTCGCATTATTAGTGTTCACCTTTCAAACTGTAACCAACAGAAATGACATCATTGTAATATTTGCATGCTGTGTTACAATTGGTCTTCTTTTTTGAATTTGCCTGTCTTTTAAATTGTTATTGATCTTGTATTCCAATGTAATGTCTATCCAAGCATCAATAAAATCATTTGAGAATTGTGGGCTGGCAGTGTTAGAAGAGGTTATGTGTTGTTTCACATGTGCCAACAAACACTGTGAACAGAGGTTGGTCAATTCTCAATTTGAATCAGTTTGAATGTCATTTTTGTGAATAACTCTATCACCACTAGAAGAAAGTTAATAATTATATGTTTAATGATCTACATTGTTGTCTTAAAAAACAAGAAGCAGTTGTTGAGCTGGAAGGAAACCCTTCAATTTGAACTGTCTCTTAGTAGAATGAGCTTTAAGATACAACAGCCATAATGCGTGTGTGTGTGTGTGTGTGTGTGTGTGTGTGTGTGTGTGTGTGTGTGTGTGTGTGTGTGTGTGTGTGTGTGTGTGTGTGTGTGTGTGTGTGTGTGTGAGAGAGAGAATGCATCACGGTAAATGAAACTTGCACAAACACCCAGCATCCCTGTGGATTGAGAGAAATGATAGATGTTAGTCAATTTGCTTGTCTATTGAATTGTTATTGATCTTGTATTCCTTGCACAAGCCACACACAGTCATTTGGGAGTATTGATCTGAGATGCTTCTGCCATGGTTAAGAGGTTCTCACTTAAACTTCAAAATCAGCTGTATTAGCATGTCGAAGCACTCTCTGATGGCATCAATACTCTTCTGATGTTCTGATGAATGTGTATGTGTGTGGTGGAGAGGAAGAGACAGACAGAAAAGCAGAGGCTGATTGCAGTAGAGGTGATTTAGCTGTGTCATGATCAAAGAGCATCTTGAACCTTCCAATTTGCTGTAGTTCAATTTGAACTTCCTTCCATCTTCAGTAGAATGAGCTTTAAACTAACAGCTCTCTGCCTCTCTAATGTGTGTGTGTGTGTGTGTGTCTGATTAAAGCAATGCATCACGGTAAATGAAACACACAAATCCCATCCCATGCTTTCTATGAGTGTTACTCTCACTGCTACCTCCATGCATGTGTAAGAATTATTTCTGTGGTCTGCATTGTGTTGAGTATTTAACAATTCTGAGAGAGCGCATGGATTGGGTCTGCATAGAGAATATATTTTTATATAGCTGTATTAGATGTCACAACAGCTTCAGCTCACACATCAATAACGCTCTTCCGTTCAGGAGAGAGAAGGAAAAAGGAAAAAGCAAACAACAACACTCTGACAGAACTTATAAAGCAGAGTGCGTATTAAACTGCGACAATATTGATGTTAAAACAACATAAAAACACAAAATATGTTTGTCAATGCATACCTGCATAGAATATAGTTTTGTATATTCGTCACAACAGCTTCAGCTCACACCATCACCTCCTTACAGACCCTTTTTAATGTATTTTTAAAAAACTGATTTAAACAATTATAGATCAGCATTGAATGCATAAACAGGAAAATCTAGTGAAATAAAACAATCTTAACCTCATTACACATGTGTAATCACGCTTTATACATCTGTTCTTACCTGCACATAGATTGAATAATATTGCTGGCTATATACTAGCAGATATGTTATTGGAACAATATCCATTCCATGTGCATCCATATTGATAGATGGAAAGATGGATAGAGACAGAATAGGCTGTTATGGCAATAGCATATTCACATAACATTAGTTACATATTCTGTAACATCATGTTTACCTGTGCAATTGAAATATAAATATGGCTGATAAAACACACACACACACACACACACACACACACACACACACACACACACAGTATGTATTTTAAGTTCACGCTCTGTAAATTTAGAAGTCTCTTATGCTCACAAAGGCTGCATTAATTTGATTTAAAAAAATACAGTAAAGACGGTAATATTGCAATTTAAAAGAGCTGTTTTCCATTTTTCTATCTTAAAACGTAATTTTACAGCCATTACTGCAGTCTTCAGTGTCACATGATCCTTCAGAAATCATTCTGATATGATGATTTCTTGCTCTAGTAATAGTGTATTATATTATAATCACAATTGAAAATGGTTGTGCTGCTTAATATTTGTGTTGAAACACATAATAGATTTTTTTAGGATTCTTGGATAGGTAGAAAGTTGAAAGGGACAGCATTCATTTGAAATAGTCATGACTTTCGATCAGTTTAATGTGTCCCTGCTGAATAAGTTTTCATTTCTCAAAAAAAAGAGGTAACTTTGAATGGTAGTTTGTGTGTTTTGTGTATTTATACACACGTGTTTAGTGGTGTGTATATATAGGATGTGAGTAAGTGAGCTCATAAGAATTTCAGTTCAAGAATCAATCCCCATGATACTGTGACTGGATTATTAGAATAAATTATTTATATCTTTTTTCTTCTTAAAACGTTGAGCTGCTATTTTTCTGGTAGCTGCTATTTACTATGTATAATGAAGGTAGCTGCTATTTAAGCATAAATGGTAGTAGTAGGATTGCACCAAGTACTATATAAATAGCAACAAATATCTTGTTGTTTATGTAACCCCCCCCGGGTCCGCACCATCACACCGAGCGGGTCTCGAACCCGGGACGCTGGCGCGGGAGGCGGGCGCTCTACCAAGGAGGCTAAAGGCTACAGCCTCTAGCGTCAGTCGCTAGAGCGCCTCTTTTTGAGGTCAGGAGTGAGGTTTTACACACAGCCCTTACTGGCATACATCCGTTACACTCACCCCCCCTAAACCTCACTCCCGTGCGGGTCGCGGCACCAATGTAACCCCCCCGGGTCAGCACCATCACACCGAGCGGGTCTCGAACCCGGGACGCGCTCTACCAAATGCTCCTACCAAGGAGGCTAAAGGCTACAGCCTCTAGCGTCAGTCGTTAGAGAGCCTCTTTTTGAGGTCAGGGGAGTGAGGTTTTACCGTGCGTCATGGGAAACAACAAAGTGGCATAGAAAACCTCAACATTTTGAAGTGTTTGTGTGTGTATTGAGGTGCTGCAGTGGAAAGCATTAATGAGGCTCTCAAGGACAAAACACTCCCCTGCTCCTCCAGGACTCCTCATGTGACCCCAGCCCACTCCCGTCTCCAGCGCGAGTCCCTCTGGTGTCCAGGAGCTCTGAATGGCTCTGGAGGAGATGGTGACGTCTGGACCAGGCTGACTCAAGCTGAGGAGGCAGACTCTTGACTTTATATCCCCTTATCTCTTCCTCTCTCCATCTATTTTTACTTTTCTCTGTGTTTCTGTATCTCCTGATCCATTTTTCCTAGTGGCTTGAGTCAGAGTTCCTAGCAGGGGAGCACACAGAACCACGGATATGGGCTTCATGGAAAGGTGAAATTGCTTTTTCTATCAGCTTTTTTAAAAGGGTTTAGGATGTTGGTACATAGCAATGAGGAATCCACAGTGGGTGATTAAAGATTGAGCTGCAACACTGAGTGATTCATTCTCTGAGCAGGAGAGCCGCTCTGAATGTTCACATCAGCTCATGAGAGGTGTGGATGAATAGGTACTTTAATAGTGTGTGTGTGTGTGTGTGTGTGTGTGTGTGTGTGTGTCTGTGTGTTTCTACTCTTGTAGGATGTTTGGTCAGTAAGTGAACTTTCCCTTCACCTAATATTCCCTTTGCTCATGCAGCACGCACATATAGCCAACACAAGATCACTCTGTGTGTGTGTTCATGTGTATGTTTGTGTTTTAGGAGGAGGTATGGGTACAGGGGATGAGGGGGTGGAATACAGTGGAGCTCTGTACCTACCCAAACACACACAGAGACAGTACATCTGTACTTAGCATACTATACTACAGACGTATGTGTTTTTATAAAAAGCTAATTATAATTAAAAACACGGACAATCAAATACTTTTTTGCTGACTTAAAGGAATAGTTCCCCCCAAAAATAAAAATGTTGTCATCATTTACATAATTTAGCAAACCTGTATAAGTTTCTTTCTTGAACATAAAAGAAGATATTTTGAAGAATTCTGAAAACCAAACCGTTGCTGGCCCCCATTGACTTCCACAATAGGGAAAGAAATACTGTTTGATTACCAGCATTCTTGAAAATATCTTCTTTTATGTTCAACATACGAAAGAAACTTAATAAAAAAGTAATAATTATTAAACTATTAAGAAATTATAAAATAATTATAATAATTTAGAAAAAATTGAAAACAGTACAAAATAATACAAGTAATTATTTTTCTGATGTTATATGCTGTATTTTTCTTTTTTCTTTTTTTTTGGATACATATATTGTATGTAATATAATCTTTTATAAATCTTAAAATGAATATCTGTTTCTCCTACTGTACTGTATAATGTTGGGATGTGTATATCGTTGATTTAAATAGTGCACGTCACTAATAGCAGCAAGGTTTGAATGATCATGCCTACAATTTGAGTTCGAATACAGCATTTCCTGCAGTTACAGGTCTTTTCTGCTATTTGACAAATGTGAATTTTTTACTCTAACCCCCAGACATCCCTAAAGGCACATTTTGTCAGATTACTCTAAGTTCCTGGGACATATTTTTCCCTAGAGAGCTACACAATCCCACCCACATCTCTTGGCTTTCATGGTTCTATTCCTCTAGTGTTGTTTTTGTGCACTGCACTAAATGTCAACTGTTCTACCTCTCTCTCCATCCCTCTCTTCCTCTCGTTCTATCCGTCATTGTACTTAAATAGCATCAGAATGGCCCATTAAATGCTCCTTTAATTATTCTTTCTGCCTGTCTTTGACCTTGGCACACATTGTCTCCTTCAGTAAATTGTGACGTGTGATTCACTTCAAACACAGCTGATGGAAAGATGGTGCTCAGTTTCAGCTCAGGCCTCCATCATCCTGTGAAACGCGGCAGATGACGCAGCACATCACACTGATAGGATCTGCATGAGTGGGTGTTTGAACACACAAACACAGAAACAGTGATTCCCAGATTGCCACTGTTGTCTATTGTCGTTGACAGCGAGGACAGTGTAGAAAAGCTGTAACCTCCAGAGACTCCTCCAGCCCTCCATCATATGCTTCGGCTCTCTCCTCTATCTAGCTGTGTGCTTGTCTCTTTTGTCTTCTATCTTTAAATGTTCTCTTTAACCTGGCCAAGTGAGCCACTTTCGCTGTTTACCCCCTACTGGTTTTCCTGAAGAGGAATATCTCGCAGACGGGTGCATATAAACACACACACACACACAGAGACATGGCTCCTGTACCATTTCTCATTACTGACATTGTTGCTGCAGGTTCAAAACTGTGCCAGGCATAGTTGTTATGACCAGTACACGCATACATAGTGAAAATACCTGCACAGTATCCTGCTGGGCACGAGGAAGTGTGTGTGATTATAAGCGTTCATCGCTCTGTGTGTGTGTTTGCCTTTAGCCATCACACACACTCTGTTAAACAGGCCTAAATCTATCTATCTGTCTGTCCGTCCATCCTTCTGTGTTTCTCTTTTAGTGTTTTATCGGTAGCGCCTCTGTCACTTAGAGTGCAATTTTGTTTTCTCTGCGGTACCACATTGTCACCCTCGCCTCTGTGTGTAAGTGCCTGTGTAATGTGTTTGTGTGCGTCTGTGCAATTTACACAGACACCCTGATGAATATGTAATGTGTGGAAGAGCATGTAAACACATGCTGAGAGGGTCCCTGCATTGAAATGGACAATAATTATTCAGGGTTATAAGGATTCACCCTCCGTGCATTTGTGTGCGCAAGTGTGTCTCAAATATAGGTTCATTAAAATATTTTGAGATGCTCAGTGTTGTGGAAAATGCAAGCAGGTGGGCAGACGTGACAAGTATGTGTTGTTTTTTGTGTGTATGTGTGTGTGTTTGTGTGTGTCAGGGTGACTTGTGTCTCCTCGTCGAGCACATGTCTCATCCTGACACCTGTTTACTCCTAAACTGTTTTGGGTTGCCACGGCTCCTCTAGGGAGCCTGCTCACTACCAAAGCAGTTAACCACCACAGGAATGTGAAGAACTCCTTCTCCTCTCAGCAGACAGTTCTTTACCCCTATTTTTCCCTAATTCATTTTGTTATATTTTTACTGTTTCTTTTAATGTGGAAAGTGCACTGCAGTGTGTGTGTGTGTGTGCATAGTGGATGGCTAGAGTGTAACAAAAGTTACTTTTGCCCTTTGGGTCCAATTAACACCCCACAGCTTGACCCAGACTTTATCCTGCATGAATCAAAGCCAAACACACACACACACACACACACACACACACACTTTCAAGGTGAGGTGACTCTTGCTTGTGATCTGTACTACATTATTTTGCAGAATAAACAAGTTAACAAAGTACTGAATAAAAAAAGATTAACAAGCTGATTCTCACAGACAATTTGACCCTTAGATATAGATGGATAGATGTATTGATAGATGATAAATAGGTGGATGGATGGATAAATGGATGAACTGATGACTAAACACATTTGGATGGAATGATTGAAGAATATATGGATAGACCTTAGGTGGATGAATGGAAAAATAAATGAATGGATAGATGACTAAACAGACATTTGGATGAATGAATGGATGGATGGAAAAGTAAATGAATGAATAGATAACTTAACAGACACATGGAAGGATGGATGGAAAAATAAATGGATAGATGAGTAAACAGACATTTAGATGGATGGATAGATAAATGGATGAATAGATATATTGACGGATGGATGGATGGATGGATGGATGGATGGATGGATGGATTGATTGATTGATTGATGGATAGATTGGTAGATAAATGGATGAAATGTATTGACAGATGAATAAATAGATGGACGGATGGATGGATTGATGGACTGATAGGTAGATACACTGAATATACAGTATGTATTAATAGATGGTTAAACAGCCAGATGGATGGATATGCAGGAAGATGGATAGACCGATAGATAGATGGAGAGATGAAGTTGTACTGAAGTGAAGAGAGAGTTACCCCGCCTGTCAGCTGGTGAGCTTAGCACAGTACAAGCTGGGTTTATACCCAATAACCCCTTCAGAACCCTCACACACAAACACACACACGCACGCACTGGTGTTTTAGTGACGCATGTTTGTGCAGTAAAGTCATTTTTTCAGAACGAACTCCCGGTGTACCGCTCACAATCACACCTCTATATTTGAGTGAGTTCTGTGTTAATGTGCGCATTTGTGCTATTCATTCCCTCTCACACAGCCCCACATTAGTGCTTTAGGTCTAAATGCATTCAGCTTTGTTTCTTGGAGTAGTTTGTTTATTTATTTCTGCACTGAACAGGCTGTGGACTACATGTCAAAACCCCGAATAACCAGTCCCATTCAAATCAACACCTTTCAGTGTTTCTAAGTTGTCATATTCTATGAAGACTGAACTCTGTGACACAGAATGCCATGAAAGATCTGTATGTTGGCATGCAGTGTTTGTTTAATAAGTCTTAATGCACATAAAATAAACAGACTTCTATTGAAGAGATGACAGGGGTTCATGACGGGGATGCGATGATCAAATGGCGCTGCGGTTAACCCGTGCCTGGAAATGTGGCCAGTCATTCCTGGAATGTGTGTTTGGTCTCCGAGCTTTAAGCTGCATCCATAAAAGCTTTAAATAAAGTTTATTCGAAATGTGCCACCATGAACCATAAAGGCAAACAGGAAGATCAAGAACCATCTGTCTTTATTGCTTCCTTTAATACACCCTATGTTTGTTTTATTCAACAAATGAAATGATATTGTCCAGCTTGATTTATTAAGTGCATAGCAGTATGCATCTATCATTTGATCAGTCTGAGTGTTGTCTGAGTGTGTCGTAACGTGGCAGGTGTATTTTCATCATGATTGACAGGGTAATCAGGATGGATTAGGGCTAAAGTGAGTACAAATGTGATGGAAAACGTTTTTAGTGACACACTAAGCCTCTGTTGTTTAATCTAACCCTCCTGCCCTCCACTCACACACACACACACACACACATGTACAGATGGAAGGAGTGAGAGGGGTTATTTAAAAGGCCGCTTCAGTTTGCCCTTAGTGTTAGTGACATCGAATCAACTTACTTGTTTGCTTTGGAAAGGCTTTGCTGTGTTTAAATGTGTGTGCAGCTTCAAATAGCCCACCTCACTATCCAATCAACACACACTGTGCCAATGTGAGTGAAAACATTTTTAAAAAGCATTCCTTGAGCTCACGGATTCTACTGATGGTAAAAGTCTACACAGAATGATGCTGCAGAGTAGGTGTAGTACAGTGTTTGATGATTATAGTCTGGTTGTGCTGGAATGGAGGCGGCCAGCTACCAAATCCATTCAAATCCCTGCACTTAATAGAGATGGAGTCGTTTTCTCTCCCCCTCCCTCCTTCCCTCCTCCTCTCTGTTTCTCCTTTTCTCTTTTACGCACTAACACACACATTTATGTTTCTGTCATGGTGGGGATTTTCCATTGACTTCTATTATTTTTGTTCTGAGCTAATTATATTTGTATCCCCCCCAACCCTAAACTCTGACACTCACAAAAACTCTTTACATTTTCATTTAGATTTGTTTAGTATGTCTATTTGTATTTCAAATACAAAGTCATCTTTAATGTTATGTTGTTAAGATTGGTTTGCTAGATCTCCTCAGATAAACGTTTTCTTTTGTTTAAGCAAGCTTGTTAAGTTTATACATTTCAAGATAGCATAGCTTAGATAATTTGGTATTGAAATTGTGTTGAATATGTTAAATGTTTGAGTTAATATTAATACTTTATTTGGTAGTATAGCAAATTGGAACTATTTCACCAAAAAGTAAAATTCCCTCCAACTGTTTGTTGCGTGAACTCTGTAAAGTTGAGATGCATGTGGTACTCCAGGGCTCCTTCTCTCTGTAGAAAAGTCTTTAAAGCAGGACACTTTATATAACACTGTACTTTTGCCATAGTTCTCTAGACCAAAGCACATCAAGAGTCTCTTTTAACCCTCTCCAGATTTCTTTTTCTCTATACTGTAATGCCAGCTGGGATTTGGCGCAAGGCCCAATCTTCTGAGAGGTAATGTTTTTAATGCAAATGTCATGTTATATTGAATGTGCGACAGCATCACTCTTATTTCTGTGACCTTTGAAGTAAGATATACTGATGCACCGAGATGCATTTGTCTAAAACATTTCCACCCTTTGCTTGAAAAGTCACGCTCTTTTGGGGCTCTATTCTGCTCTAGTGGGCTATTGAAGTATAGAGATGGCTTTATGCACTTGATAGCTATCAATAAAGTGTGTTCCTGTCACAAGAGTTTATAATGTTCCAGGTGTGAAAATGTGAGAATAAACTGAAAAATTCAGATCAGCCAACTGAATACTGGGCTGGGTATGATCAGTTTATTAACTCACAGAAATATTTTTTGCCTTAAAAAGGGATAGTTCATTAAAAAAATGAAAGTTTGTGTGTGTGTGTGTGTGTGTGTGTGTGTGTGTGTGTGTGTGTGTTAACCGTAAAACATTTTGAAGATTGTTGTTAACCAAACTATTAGTTATTAATTCTGTTCCACAGAAGAAAGTGTAAGAGATTACAAGTTCAAATTGTGTTCCTTTTTTTTTTTAAATAAGCCAATTTAATAAAATAAATAATAAAATAAATTAAATTGCCTTTGTCATTAAATGTACTGTGATTAGTGATGTTGCATTTGTAATTCTACTGTCCTATTTCTTTTTATTACAATGACACAGACAGGCAAATTGCACCTAATCACAAGTTATCTTCTTTTTACTGTCTTGTTGTATTAGGATCGTAGTAATCAGATGTGTGTGTGTCTGTGTTGCTCTGTATTCAGTGTCCATCACGACTGTGCTGCTTTTCTGTCTTCATACATCAGTTTCAAAACAACACTGTTCTTTTTACTCCTCACAGCTTCAGAAGGCTAGTATAATTTGTTAATGGCTCTGTAATTATGGTTTTTATGCTTTTTTCTGTTAATGACCTGCTTTCAAAGTGTGTGCACCATTGAATGTGTGTGATGATGTGCATAGTCATATCTCATTCTCCTCCGTCTGAATTTCAGTGCATACATTTGGCAAAAAAGCTTGCTGAGTGCGCGAGTGTTTGTGCCTCGTGTATATTCTGCCTGAACACATACACACTTATTTGATGATGCAGTGCATCAACCTCGGGTGTCAGAGAGGTGTGTGTGTGTGTGTGTGTGTGTGTGTGTGTGTGTGTGTGTGTGTGTGTGTGTGTGTGTGTGACATTAGGTAATTGTGTGTGGGTGTTTGAAAGAGCGCCAGAATCACATAAAACATTGTGCCTTTAGAACAACAAAAGAAACTGCACTCGACTTTATAACAGAAACTTAATTCTAGCATAAAATATAGCATGCAGTCTTCATTCCTGCACCCATGTGCGTGCGTGTGTGTGTGCGTGCGTGTGTGCGTGTGTGTGCGCCCCACTAACAGTTTTACCCTTGGTACAAAGTGGCTATTTGTGGTTATTTCAGCGAAACATAGCCATTGTTTTTGGATTGTTATGGCTGAGTACGATGCCTAGTGGCACTTTACTGATTTCCACAGATACTCATATTCCTGCTCTGCATGTTTTAAGATTTATCTGAGATTCATTATCAGTAAAGAGAGATTCCACTGATACCAGTTCACTAGCACTGTACCTTCTGCCGCATTCTCTTGAGATGAATAACCGTTTTTCTACCCTAGTTTACTTCTGAGTGTGATTTCTTGCAGGTTAATTGACCTCTCTGTTGGTTTTCTGGATCATTTCCCCCAGTGATCTGACGTTCATAATGCTCAGTTGATTCAGCAGTCCCCAGGCATCCTCTCCCCCCAGTGATCTCACGGACGCTCATCACTGAGACGTGTGGAGCACAACCCAATCTCTTCCCGCAGTGGAAAATATGGCACTGTTTTTGAAAGCAATGTCGATGTCAATGAGAGAGCAAAAGAGAGAGAAAAGAGAGGCTGTTTAGTTATGCTAATGCATACCATCAGCCAGCCGTCTCCTTCAGTGTGAGTTTGCGATCCGCTGTGATTTGACTTTACCTGCATAATTCTGAATTTATAATGATGTTCTGTGGTGTTGTAATGCTCAGAGACAGGAGACCTGGACAGATCGTGCTCTTCACAAACCTCCATAGTCTATACAGCATCTGTTAGCATCAGAACTGAACGTCTCACTGCAGCATGTATTAACTTGGGCTGTTTTTCAGTATAAAAATATAATTGGAAATCATTTGAAATGATTGCATAGAGGTCAGTGACATGACGTTTTTGGTGACACTGACATTTTTTGTGAAGACTTTCTCTGCAAGCTTGTGAAAATACGAGCCGCTCTGATTTCGCTCCCCCTGTGATGTAGAAAGGGGATCTTATTATAATATTTCCACCCCTAATCTGTAAGTTTCCACCCACGGCGCAGCTGTTGTGGTGACAACAGGTTACCAGTTCTAACACAGTGGCGAAAGTTCGAGCAAAGCATGCTAACTGTGCTGTCTTTGGCTGCACTGATGAGCACAAAACAATATTTCGAGTCCGAGCCTCAGAGGAGACGAGAGCAGTGGATTTATTGATTTATTTACTGTATAATTATGCTGCTGCCACACAGATCTAATATAAACATGTAATTTATTTCCGTGCTGTTTACCTTCACAGACATAAACGAAAATGTGTGTTTTAAATATACAATTGTGTGTATTTGATAGTTTATGCGCAATAAGACACGAACAAGCATTAGTTTAATGCTTACATGGCATGTGACAGTCGCTTTCAGTGCGTGTGCTTCAGATGTGCGTGGTCTGAAATGAGTGTTTGAGAACGAGCTGTGAAGGCAAAGCCCTATTCTGGAAAAGGGGGGGGAGCAGTCATTATAAACTTGATAATTGCATTATGGTCTTCAAATTATTTTTCCATTTATTTAGCATGACCACTCTTATGTCATTGACCCTTATATGTTAGGGCTGGGTGATATGGCACAAAAATACAATTTCTATTTTTTCAGAACATTTGATAGATTCTCGATTTTTATGTTTTTATCTATTCAATTTGAAAATGTAACTACAGCATGATTAAGTAATTCTATTCCAAGAGCACCAAACATGAAGTTGTCAACATGATGTAAAGGTTAAACAAATCACTTGTTAAATATCTTTGCAGAAAAATGCATGAAATTACAACCACATATTGTAAAAACTTATCTAATACGTTATGCGTTCAGAAATAATACGAAGAAAATACTTCAAAAAATTCTCAAAAGTGAAGGTAATTCAAATTTAAAATGACTTAAGGTATAACACAAGTAGATTAGTACTAACTATAAATGTTCTGTAAAAACAATGAACAGCAGCTTTTAGCCAGTCAGATGCAAGCATGAAATATCAGACATACAGTAGTAGTTCTTTACAAGGCTTTTATATGATTGTGCTGCTTTCCATTGTTTGCTTATGTAAACATTGATGCGTTTGACTGTTGCGCTCGCGTCTCAGGCATGAAACGGCACTCTAAAAACATGGCGCTCTAGTTAAAAGAAGTGTAATCTTCTTGATTAATCGATAAAATCTGAAAATTCCCCAGCCTACTTATATTTGGTGGGGAAAGTCCCCTAATAAAGATTATTTAAAGACTGTACACAATAATTCACACACCCTACATATCATACAGAATGTCATTTAGCATGGATTAAACTGAAGTTATGAAACACAGCAAATGTTGCAAAGCTATGAAACAGAGCAAATTCCTTCACATCCTAACTGAGTTGAACACACACATATCCCCTCACAAACAAACACACACACAGCATGGCCTGAGCAAACACACTCATCTCCACCGGTGATGCTAGTGGCCCTCTGAAAACCTATTAGGGAGAGAGCATCCGGTCAGCCGTTCACACAGCTCACACAGGCTGTCTCCAAACCAGACAGAGCATCAAAAACAACAGAAGACTCATCCTCCAGAGCGCAGTCAGCCAATTATAGATTCATCTGAACATACAACGCCAGTGCCTAATAATGTCACGCACACAACTGCTGTAGCTTCCATTTGCTAGATAGAGGTTGAAACTGTTGGCAGACGTTGTATTTTCACTGACATGTCTTTATTGTGTCTGATAGTAAATATTACTGTGGCACTCTGGAGCTGTTTTTACCTTCACTTTCACCACTTATGACCACTTATCTTCAATTTGGCTGGAATGAAAGTGCTGAAGTCAGACGAACCTTTCAGAGTTTGGAATGACAAGGATCAGAAAAGAACTGAAAATAAGACAGAAAAAGAAAGAGACTGAACAACTTGGCAAACTCTTTTTGTTTTTCTGTTTAATTTCTAGGTCTTTGTTAATTGTATTTGTGAGATTGTCTCTGGCTGATTTAGAATTTTCCCCATGATTTTTATGGAGAGTTGAGCGGAAAGAGAAGAACAGAACTGGGAAAAGATTGCATGCCCAGATCAAATTTATGTCACCCATTTACATTTACATTTAGTCTTTTATCCAAAGCGACTTACAATTGGGGAGTACATAAAGCGATTAATCTTGAAGAGGCAAACAGACAGAGGAAGTGCCAATAACACCAAGTCTCAGGCATTGTTCAAATAAGTACAAGCTAGCAAGGGAAGGAGAGAAAGATAAAGAGAAAGATGAAGATTTTGAAAAAGTGATTTTTTTTTTATTTATTTTTTTTATGTAGTCAAGTAGAGTTGAAAGAGATGAGTTTTCAGTTGTTGCTTGAAGATTGACAGGGATCCAGCGGTCCGGATGGGGGGGGGATCATTCCACCAGCCAGGAACGGTGAACGAGAATGTTCTGGAGAGTGATTTTGAGCCTCTCTGTGATGGTACCACGAGGCGTCGCTCACTAGCAGATCTCAGACTTCTGGACGGGATGTAAATTCGTAATAGTGAGTGGAAGTAGGTGGGTGCTGAGCCTGTGGTTGTTCTATATGCAAGCATCAGTGTCTTGAACTGGATGCGAGCTGCAACTGGTAGCCAGTGCAAGGAGACAAAGAGAGGTGTAACATGGGCTCTTTTGGGCTCGTTGAAGACCAGTCGTGCCGCTGCATTCTGAATCATTTGTAGAGGTTTGATTGTGTTTGATGGAAGTCCAGCTAGAAGAGCATTGCAGTAGTCTAGTCTAGAAATGACAAGGGCCTGGACAAGAAGTTGTGCAGCATGCTCTGTCAGAAAGGGCCTGATCTTTCTGATGTTGTGAAGTGCAAACCTGCAAGATCGAGCAGTCTTTGCAATGTGCTCTTTGAAGGTCAGCTGGTCATCGAAGATTACACCAAGATTTCTGACCGAAGCTGATGGGGTAATTGTTGATGAACCTAACTGAATCGTGAACATTTGTGATGTATATTATAATAATGTATGTTGTGATGTATATTAATATAATATAATATAATTATATTATATTATATTATATTATATTATATTATATTATATTATATTATATTATATTATATTATATTAGGCTATAATATTTGATTAATTTGTGTTGTTTATGTATATGCATATTTAGGCCAACAAAAACATATTTTTTATTTTAAGCATCATATATTAGGTAAAGCATTTTTGCTTTTAGTTACAGTACAGATACATTGACCAATGAAAATAAAAATGTCCTGTACAAGTGGAATTATTATAATTCAATGTATACATTTAATACAAATAATTTCAAAATTAATAATATAACAATTTTATAATCATATTTTTTTTATTTTTACTCGGGCAATATTTCCTCAAACTGATCCTGTCAGTAACTGAAGGACTGCTATATTCTCTTGACCTGTGGAGGGTGCTCTGTTCAGAAGTTGGCCACGTCATGTCTTGTTTCAGTACTGTATTTTTGGAGCGCTTGACAATCTGCCCTGCTGTTTTTGCATTTGTTTGTTTGCTTGTGGGAGCAAGAGTGACAGAAATACACACATGTACCTATATATGAGTGACTTTCAGCAGGATATCGATGCACTGATTGATGCGGTCTCATGGGGAGTCGTGGATAGAAGACGTGAAACAAGACACGCACAGCGCAGCACAGAAGATCGCTAACAGCCCTCTCCTTGATCCGCTGCCATTCCTTCAGCTGTGTGTCCAGACGACAGGGTGACCTCAGGGCTCTTTTCAGATCTTTAACGAAGACAAATAGGAGCTCAATGAATCTCAACTGTTCCATGATGTCAACATGACCAGCAGTGACAGCAGCTCACTGTCCTGCCGCTCTAGATGGCCCTGTAGATTTTTCTACTTTTGCCCTACTAACATTTTCCTTCCCCCAGAAAATTATGCATTTTATTTTTAGCAACACATTGTTCTGCTATGCTATATATATATATATATATATATATATATATATATATATATATATATATATATATATATATATATATATATATATATATATATATATACACACACACACACACACACACACACACACACACGTGTTTAGGCTACTTAGCTAAGTGGTGACATTCCATGTCGTAATGGTTTTTATACTGTACATACGTATATGCAAGTTTTGCTCACTTTTGGGTATACATTTGTCCCCAAAATGCAGTTAAGGTACACACAAACACAACCACACTTAAAATGTATGTACTGTAAATTGCTATATTTACAGCGTGTGTGCGTGCGTGCGTGCGTGTGTGCATGTTTTTGTGACAAATGAGGACATGCATTTGTATAATGTCACAGGTTTGACATGGGTATTACAAAGTGAAGGGGATTTTTCAGGACATTGCCCCAGGTTCTCACTTTTCAAAACGCTTATAAATCATACAGAGTGAGTTTTTTTGGGGAAAGTAGAAATGCCGTCTCCTGTGAGGGCTAAGTTTAGGTGTAGGGTAGGTGTAGGGCAATAGCACATACAGTTTGTACAGTATAAAACATTACACCTATGGGATGTCCCCACTTCTTACAAAACGCGTGTGTGTGTGTGTGTGTGTGTGTGTGTGTGTGTGTGTGTGTGTGTGTGTGTGTGTGTGTGTGTGTGTGTGTGTGTGTGTGTGTGTGTGTGTGTGTGTGTGTGTGTGTGTGTGTGAAATTAGTGGTAAAACTAATTTCTGGGAAAATTATAGCAAACAGTTCAACAGTTTATTGATTTTTATTTACAATATTGTAATTTCAACAAAACCTATATTATCGTTGTCTCTATCAATATTTGATAGCCATTTAGATAACGTTACTCTGGTGACATATTTATACTAGCCCAATTTACACTACAATGTTTAATTATCATTGAATGTTTAAGTTTGCAATCCAATAGAAACACATCAAGGTAATCAATAAATTTAAAAAATGTATAACAATGCAGCTCTGCACAGTAAGTGACAGTTCAGTCAACTGGCCCCAAAATCTCTCACACTGGCCCCGGCCGTCCATATTGTTGAGCCCTGCAGTAAAGAGCTCAAATGACTGACAATATCAAGGACTTAATCCTTGATAAAGTCATTCATTCTGAGGAATATCATTATAAAACTGAATTATTACTGTCAATTTCCCTCAGTTTTAAATAAAAAATCTTACAGAATCATTGCTTCTTAATCTGAACAGATGTCTTAATGAAAGTGTTTTAATTGATTTATTTATTTTCGAATTGTATTTTAGTTGTAATGTTTAACCAATCATAGTCGAGAGTTGTGAGTTGGGTGGGGTGGGTTACAGTGTTTGGGCAGCTGAGACAGATGTGTGTTTGTGCTCTGTGGTCAGGGAGTGGTGTTTGGAGAACGAGGCACAGGATCAATGGGGCCTGTGTGTGTGTGTAAAATGCTCTAGTGTATGTTTGTCCATGTGAGGTGTGTGTTTGATAGGCAAGTCCAGAGATTTACTATAGTAGGCTAGTGGTGCACACAATGATATTCAGGAGCTACATGAAAATATATTGTATTTATTATTATTTTAAAGAAGCAGATAACATTAAAAAAGATTCATATGTAATATATAATATGACTGTATTTAACTGTAAAAAAAACATCCAGGATTTCCGTAAATACTGGGCATTGTTGATGAATATCTCCCCCTAGTGGAGGTCAGTAGCACTGCTGTAATCCCCAGAGATGTCAGAAAATAATGAACTGGAAATGTTGTAAATGATTCATATACACTACAGTTCAAAAGTTAAGTGTAGGGTCAGTAAGTTTTTCCTTAGAAAATTTTCATACAGCAACGATGCATTAAATTGATCCAAAGTGATAAAGATTTTTTATTTGAAGTAAATGCTGTTCTTTTGAACATTGTTCATCAAAGAATCCAAAGCATGTTCTTCTCAGCATATTATAATGATTTCTAAAGGATCATGTGTCACTGAAGACTGGAGTAATGATGCTGAAACTTCAGCTTTGCATCACAGGATTACATTTTAAAATATAATAAAATATAAAATTGATATTTTAATAATAGTATTACTGTCATTTGACTCTGTTTTATTAAATGCAACATTGGTGAACATAAGAGACTTTAAAACAGCTTACCAACCCGAAACCTTTGAATGTGTGTGTACATGTACATATTTCGTTTATAAAACTGCTTCGATGCAACAAATCAGTTGTTCAAAATGCAATTAGTATGAAGTCAGAGAAAACTTTTAGTATTACAATTGAGAAAATGTGGTTTAAAAAGGTTTTAGATGGAGATCTTAAACTATTATATAGTTATAAACTATATTTCTCTCTTTAGGAATGAAGCGTTCGTTGAGTCCTGTTGAAGATGAAGATGGGTCGCTGACTGAACAGACTGGGCTTGAGGGCGTGTCCTCTGAAGGGGTGGAGTTTTACCCACCGATAAACTCTCGACCAAAGCGGGAGCGCAAACACAGGTCGTACACACTCTGTGAAGTGTGCAACATTCAGCTGAACTCCGCAGCACAAGCACAGATACACTACAATGGCAAAACACACCAGAAAAGACTCAAACACATAAACAACAGCAACAAAGGTATGATGTGTGTGTCTTTCTCTGGTGTTCCTGTCATAACTGGAGCTCAAAAACTGGAGCTTCATGCATAACATTATCCACCCAAATAAGGCATGTTCCTGGATCAACATTCTGGAAGTGCTTATCTGGCAACAAATCAGTGACCTCTAATTTTGGGGATAGTTTTTAGCTTATAATTTGTTTCTAGAAAATGGTTTCAGGACCAATAAATGATGTGTATCTGGGAACATGATTTATAAGGGTGAATCACAATGTGTGCTGTGTGTTCTTGTGCATGTTGCTTATCGTGATTTTGACAAGCAGGACAACATTCCTATCAACCAATCAGATTTTAGGTGCAAATTTCTATGTAGAGCTGGGGTTGGGTCAACAACATTTTTATCAGCCATTCATTTCCCTCTGATTTCAAGGGTTGGTTTGAGTAGGGAATTCCTAACTTTGTAATCCCACAGACGCCAAAACTGATAACTCAAATGATAGCCATATTTTTAATGTATAAAGGCCACATTTATGCTGTGGAAAATGTTACCTGTAATATTTAGTTTCTATTAAGCTGACACTGATTTTCTACTGTTAGATGTACAGTCATGGTCAGAATTATTGGCACCCTTGGTAAATATGATCAAAGAAGGCTGTGAAAATGAATCTGTATTGTTAATATTTTTGATCTTTTATTTAAAAAAAAATAACACCAAAAATCTAACCTTTCATTGGATAATAAGAATTTAAAATGTGGGGAAATATCATTATGAAATAAATGTTTTTCTTAGGGATTGCCAAATTAATTTGCCACTATATCGGTATCGACCGATAAATGCCCATTTTTTCTGTTATCTGTATCGGCCCGATAAGAAAATTTGGCGATATCTTTAAGCCGATAAATAATGCATTATATCCTTCACAGATACTTCAGATGTGCGTTGTTCGCCGTGATGGTTTTGAAATGCTTGAAATATGATTGGAATCACTTTGAAAAGGACAATACACCCATGTGCAACATGTACAGAGCAAGTCTGACATAAAGGCTACATAAAATTATAATAAGAACATTTCTGTAAATGACGCTGTGGAATCGTTGTGCGCTGTGTTTCTGCGTGCGTTGAGCGCGTCCACAACGGAGCTACGCCTCCATGACAGTTAAGTTTGCTGGTGCATTTGCAGCCTTTTGTGCAATTGTACGTAGTAATATTGTGTTTATTTTATGTATATCTGCTTTATCTCATATAGAATGCATTTGGTCAATAGTTAATAGAGCGCTTCAGTTTGCCGGTGATCATCTTTAGCTCAGCACATGCTGCTCAAACAGCAGCGCACAACTAATAACTATGATTGGGACTGACGTGTATATTACATTCTAATGAGAACATTATTATAATAAAACGTTGTGATTCAGCACGTTGTTACGGGAAGCCAAGTGCGCATCCACGAGTTACACATCTGACTAGCGCATAACTTAGTTCAAAATAACGTGTGCATTTTTGTGCATATATAAGTTGTAATATTATTTTTATGTTATATAAATATCTGATTCAGCCTAATTAACCCACTATAACAAGCGCTTCAGTTTAGCGGTGTTCATTCAGCTTCATACAGCGCACGCAGCTCAAACAGCTGCTATTTAAAACAGTGTAGCCTATTCATTTGTTACTTTTTCAAGATCACTGAAGCATTATTACTAATAATCACCACTTTTATTTTATCTTATTTTAATCAACTATATGGTTTAGTAGTTAATATCATTTAATTATTGTCCATGCAGATGGCTCTTCCATTTTATTCATCCATGGCACATGCATTTTGATTCTTTACACATGCAATGATGTCCAATGACTTGTTTGCATTTTATTTTATTTGTGAGACTTTTTTATGGCTAAATTTGGTAATGGGAGAGTACATTTTTTTTTAAACTTACTCTGTTCAAACTAGGCTGCTTATGTTGAAGTGTTGGGATGTGGCTTTTAATGATGAGATAATCAGGCTCTCAAAAAGTATATAACAATTTGGTTATTGATTTATCGGCCAACATATCGGTTATCGGTATCGGACAAAATTTTCAAATCGGTGCATCCCTAGTTTATCTCAAATACACATTGGCCACAATTAACGGCACCCTTTTATTCAATACTTTTTGAAACCTCCGTTTGTCAAAATAACAGCTCTAAATGTTCTCCTATAATGCCTGATGAGGTTCGAGAACACCTGACAAGAGATCAGAGACCATTCCTTCATCCAGAATCACTCCAGATCCTTTAGATTCACAGCTTCTCCTCTTCAGTTCACCCACTCATCTTCTACAGGGTTCAGGTCAAAAATACAGCAGTATATTTAATTGTGCACGTGGGGTATTTTTATCCCTGTGTTCACCAAACCCATCTTGAGTGTTTGCTGCTAAAAAGCTACATTTTTAGTTTCATCTGATCTTAGAAGCCAGTCCCATTTGTTGGGACCATTCCAGTCGTGTCTGATAACTGAATATGCTGGAGATTGTTTTTGGATGAGCGAGTATCATTTTTCTTGAAGCCCTCCCAAACAGCATGTGGGGATGTAGGGGCTGTTTGACAATTTTGTTTTCTGACCCAGAGACTCAACTATTTTCTGCAATTCTCCAGCTGTGGTCCTTGGAGAGTCTTTATCCACTCAAACTCTCCTCCTCACGTGTATTAGGACGATACAGACACACGTCCTCTTCCAGACAGTTTTGTAACATTTTATGTTGATTGTAAATTATTAATTATTGCCCTGATGGTGGAAATGGACATTTTCACTGGTCTATCTCTTTTCTTAAAGCCCCTTCATTCATTTGTGAAGCTCAATTATCTTTTGCTGCACGTCAAAAATATATTCTTAGTTTTTTCTCATTGTGATGATTAAGGAAATTTGGGCTTCGTTTTCCCTCCTATTTATATTTCTGTAGAACAGAAAGCCATGGCTGGATAATTTCATGTTCATAATCACTCTGGAGTGCTCAAAATTGTGAAAATTAATGGGAATATACTTCAGAGATATTTTACTCAGAAGAATTTCTAGGGGTGCCAATAATTGTGTCCAACGTGTATTTGAGAAAAACATGTATTTCATAATTTTCCCCCATTTTCAATTGTTTTAGTTCAATGAAAGGTTAGATTTGTGTGATTTAAAAAAAATAAAAGATCAAAAGGATTAATGATGTAGGTTTATTTTCAGAGCCTCTTTGATCATCTTTACCAAGGGTGCCAATAATTCTGACCACAACTGTATAAACCGGAAGAACTTTTGTTAAAATATGGCTGTCAATCAAATGTTTTTATTTTTTATGTTATTTTATTTAATGTTTAATTTTATTTAATTTTATATTTTATTTGTTATTTTATATTTTATTATTTTATAAAAAAAATTATAAAAAAATAAAAATAAATGTACCCTTAGGTTAGGGATACAAGTTGAAATGGGGTTTTCACTATGATTGTGATAGTAATGTTGCTTCAGGACCAACAAAGGACGTTGATCCAGCAACATGTTCAACTTGGTTAAATCATATCATGCCAAACATTTAACACACAATATTTAATGAATGCTGTGTGTTGATTTTTTTGTCACCTAATATTTTTTCCTAATATTAGTATTAAATGTGTGGAAACAATTTCTACACAAATCTGTATCTTTGCCTGTGCCACAGGACGTATCAACTTCATATCTACTGTAAATGACATGCAAACAGCTTTAAAAACATAATCAACCACCTTCAAGTTGTCAGCTGGGGTCTGACAGGCATCTTCATGTAATTCATACCCTTAGACCTCAATTGTGTCCATCTGCAGTTAATATGTGATTTTGACTCGACTGCTTTTATGTTTCCATGGTGATGCAGCTTTAAAGCCCAGCTGATAGGTCAGGAAGGAGCATGTGAGAGGCCCGTGAGATGCTGATTGTTGTAGTTACGGCGGTAAAGACGGGGCTGTAAGTCTAGATGTCGGTCTGGAGATAATTGCGGAGAGAAAGTGAGGCAGCTGGTGGCAGCTTTGTGTCGTGCAGCGTTATTTTCACAGAAATGGGCGGAGTCAGACAAAATCATGTGATTAGGGGTGAAATTTGTCAAATTATTTTAACAACACTCGAATAATCCAGTAACACGATTAGTTTGTCCTTGCACACAAAAATAGAGCTCTGCATAAACCTGCACAGACACATGCAAATGCCACACACTCGAAACCCAAGCCTGCAACAATAATTTTCCTTCTCTTGTAATGCAAATGTGAAATTAAAGCTAACTCCATGCTGTTGATTCTTACACATAAAGACACACGCATGCACGGCCAATCATATGAGCAGCAGTCAGACCCACTTCAGGTGCAGGCTCTCATACAAATAGACCATAATTACATAGCAACCGAACATGTTCACCATGGAAATGCTCGAAGTGGCGACGCCCCCTTCAGCAACGGGGTACAGGCACTCACAGTCTCGTGCCAGATAGATGCTGTATGTCGTTTACGGGGAACTTCTAAAATGCTTGCGTGTGTGTGTGTGTGTGTGTGTGTGTGTGTGTGAGTGTGTTTGCGTTCAAGCACTAAGATATAAAGGCTCATTGATTAGCCATTCTGCTAGTGTTCGACAGCATAATAGAAGTCAAATTAGACTGGACAACCTTTCCCATGAGCATACAGCAACGCCTGAAGCCTAACTGAAGCTACACACACACAACAAATCTGCTTGCATACACATCCTCACATACACACAACTGTGACTGACTCCTTCAGTACTGTAGATACGTCTTTCTCATTTTAAGTGGACGGCACTGTATAGCATGGTTCAGTAGCCAGTAATGCTGCATCATTAGCTACAGTTTCTTCATTTTGTGAGCGAAAGAAATATTTGTATGTGTATATATTTACATGCATAAAAAATATTGACAATTATTTGTTTCTATACGTAATAGTTTCTAACGAAGACAAAGCATTATTAAATAAATAATTTGAGTGAATGAGTCAGTGATTCACTCTTAAAGACAGTCATTTATGCTTTATCCAAACATGTACTTGCCTACGATTTCGTATGCAAAAAAAGAACATGTCCAAATTTACAGTATTCATAAAACAGTAGATGAAAGTACCCAGATTCCCTACTATTACAGGTGATATTCTGTGGCTGCTCAAATATCACGAGGCCGCAGGAGAGGAGTTGTGAATGTCATGTGACCTACCAGCATTAGTTGCATTGCTTTACTAGAAACTCCTACCTGGTGGATGTAATAAATCTGAATTTCATTTATACTATACACACATACATACCGGTACTATAAAACATCCTTTTTTTTACAGTCACTTAGTAATTACTTATTGTTTCAGAGTCATTTTTAAATTACACTAATTGTGACTTGCAGCTTATATGAGACTGCACAGGAACTGTTGTGTATTATACTGTAAGGTAATTGACTCAATTAACTCAAAACAACATTGAAGATGTTAATAAACTCAATACTATAAAATCAGTTGATTTAAATTATACGCATTCCAGAACTCACTGTATTATACTTTTTATACATTTTAGAAGTCATTCTATTTAACAGTTAAAACTTAATTCTTGATTGCCTATGGTAAAGCTAGAAATCAGTTTTAGAAGAATTAAGTGTGTGTGTGTGTGTGTGTGTGTGTGTGTGTGTGTGTGTGTGTGTGTGTGTGTGTGTGTGTGTGTGTGTGTGTGTGTGTGTGTGTGTGTGTTTCACTTTTATGTCAGTAGGGAAAGGCAAAAGCCTGGAAACTTGATTTACAGTGACACTCAACTACACACACACGCTAAGTAACAGTCTTATCACTGCTCACCTTCTGTTGACTCCTCCAGGCCCCTGTACTCAAACCCACATAATCAGCATGACTGCACACACACACACACACACGTGCCATGAGGACATGAGGAGAGTAAGATGAATATGTGCTTGCAGGGATATCATATCTACCTTTTATTTTGTTTCATTTGAATAAATGTAATCAGTCTTTTTGGGGACTGTGTGCATACATGAACAACTGCCATAAGACTGTATGTTTAAATCCCTCTGAGCATCTGCTTTTGTCCACATTCGTTAACGGTCCACTCTAGCTGACAGACCATTTTACTTCACCCCATCTATTTCTCTCTAAAAACATATTTCCCCCTCTACCCTTTTCTCTTTATATTCCAACTTTTCTCTCTCATTCTTCATTTTACCTCATTCTTATCTGTCCTTCCCCTTATCTCAACACCCCCACCATCCCAATCCCCAGACAGGTGCATCATGGGTATGCTACGTAATGTGACTGCTGAGATTAGCAGTCTTCTCTCAGGCTGCCCTGGACACACACTCACACAAAATAGTGGTGTATAGCAGATCTGCTGTGTATTTGTGAGTAAAGATCAATCCGCTAACACCATAGATTCAGCCTCAGTGTTAAGTAACAACTGGAGTATTTCTGACATCTCAATCCTGCGCACTATCAATCCTTTGTATCAATCATGCTAACCATTATGACTATACATATATGATAGATGTATAGGTCAGTGACCAATATTTGGCCAGAAATGTGGCAATTAAGCAAAACTCATTGTAGCAGTTTGTACATCTCGTGTACTTCAATTCATTTCTAATTAAATGTAATATTTCGTTTTATAAATAATACTGTTTTTGTGTCACGGAAGGTAGTATTAAGAGGGGTTTTTTTAGGCAAGAATGTAGTTGTTTAGACTTCAAATATGCAGTTTGTAAATAAAAATGTGAAAGTTTGCTGAAATGTTTTTGGAGATGTGAACTCCAGAGCTTCAGTTCCTAAACCCGCCGAGAGCGCCTCACCTCGGCCAGATCTTCTGGACTTCACCGCTGGCTCTGATGTCTCTTTAGTGATTAACAGTGTCGGGCACGTTACTTTAAAAAAGTAATTAGTTATAGTTACTAGGGGTGTCACGGTACACAGATGTCACGGTTTGGTACGTACTTCGGTTCGGGGGTCTCGGTTCGATACGATTTCGGTACAACAGGAACAAAAACAGAAATATTCTATGCTCGGCTTCTTTTCATTTATTTTGAACAGACAGTAGTGCAAATAAAATAAAAAATTCCACCTAGATGTGAAAATACTAATTATTAATACTAATACTATTATTACATTGTTATATTATGTATAACATCTGTTTTGTTTTCATTGTGAGTGTACATAAATAAAAGTAGACCTTTATCCAGGGATTATTAATAAGA
The DNA here is from genome assembly GCA_027564155.1 of Gymnocypris eckloni scoliostomus. Classification (NCBI taxonomy): domain Eukaryota; kingdom Metazoa; phylum Chordata; class Actinopteri; order Cypriniformes; family Cyprinidae; genus Gymnocypris; species Gymnocypris eckloni. The sequence goes on along the minus strand of CM050415.1, from coordinate 33,215,381 downwards.
CAATAAGTGTTTAAAGTTGATTCTGCCTGTATAAGGAAAGAGTTGAAGTGATTGCGCGCTGGAGCACACACACACACACACATTTTATTGTATATATTGAACATTTAACATTCAAAATTATTACAAAATGTTACAAATATGATCACGTTTGCTAACACAAACACAAAACACATCAGCACAACAAGTTGGTAGGCTACTTTATCAAAATAAAATACAAACATCAGCACACCCGACTCTGTGTGTGTGTGTGTGTGTGTGTGTGTGTGTGTGTGTGTGTGTGTGTGTGTGTGTGTGTGTGTGTGTGTGTGTGTGTGTGTGTGTGTGTGTGTGTGTGTGTGTGTGTGTGTGTGTGTGTGTGTGTGTGTGTGTGTGATGGTGATTTTAGCTACAATATTTTGCCATTAGATAGACAAGAGACTGTTTTTTATCAGTGGGTCAGCAGTAAAGACTTTCATATTGAAAAAGACTGAAACAAGGTTGTAAACAAGGAGGTTATTTTTACTTTCAACAACAGCTTGTAAGGAGCAGCCAATAACTGAGCTGAGCTGTCAATGGAAATCATCCTTAACAGATGAACGAATAGTATGACAAAGATATCTCGTTCCTCAGCGGACATTCAAACTCTTTTATTGTGAATATGAGATTGGGCTGAAGGATGAATGCTGTGTCAGATTCAGGTAATCACACCAAGGTTATTATAGTTTAGAATTTTTAAATTAGTTTTATTTTAATATAGTTTTCAAATTTGCTATAAAATGCAGTTTAGTTTTTATTAGTTTCATTAATATATTGTTTTAGTTTAGTTTTTATTTTGTGAACAGTTTTTATATAGTTTAGTTTCAGTTTTAATTAAAATTTAGCAGAATCAACAGATCACTTCCAAAGAAAGACGTGGGCATAATTTAACACTAATTGTTAGTGAGACAAACGTCTAGCGATACAAAATGAATGCATGCGGAGATTGGTTAGATACTAAAAGTATACAAATATACCAAAGGAAGCAGTCAAGCCTTTTTACTAAATAAATCTACACAAGTTGTGCTTAATGTCAAATCTAATGGTGTGTTGAAATATTTAAAATGAAAATAAATGTGACCTAATTTGATTATGTTAGATGTCTTTTTTTCTTATCATGATATTGTAACTGTCGTGTCTTGCTCATTTTTCCGTGAACAGCCACGCATAAATCATAACTGGGACTAATGAAATTCAATAATAACGGCAATCGTGTTTAGCAGTAAAGGCTCATGTTTGAATGTTCTTTTCTTTATTTATGAAGAATTATTAGCGTGTTTATGATGTGATATAGCATATGCATATTTGTTCGAATGCCTGGCAGAGTGATCACAAGATGCTTGGCCAAGTTTTGTATTGTTTACAGAAAGGATATGCATTCTCATCTTTTTCTCTGCGAGTCTGTTTTTCTTCAAAGCACCAGCTTAGAATGCCTAATGGTGGTTTGATTGCTTGTGTTACATGAGAAAATAAATAAGTTTGCCTGTCTGATGTTGTAGATTAATACGGGTGCGGTTCGGGTCATGACTACAATGTTTATGTCAAACGGTTCTGGTCTGGTACAGAAATAAATAAAATGCTGCTGTCGGATAACGGGTCGGGTGTTCTGTTAAGTAGGCTACTGTTGGTGCACGTTTACCAAGCAGGACCCGTGCAGGACCCGTGCAGGACCCTGCTTTAAGCTGCTTCGCGTCTCTACGTCAGATAACCCCATGTGCGTGATGCGCTGTTTACAGGTCTTTCCCTAAACTGTCCCACAGGTCATATATTTTCCGCCAAGGAGAGAGAATGTAATAATTACGAAAACTATTATTTATTTTTGTTCGTTTTTCAATAGATGTTGCTAGTTTTGTTTTGTTTTAGTTTTTCAAATATTTAGACATTCACTTTACAAAATAGTCTTTCATCAATTGTTTTTGTCTTAGTTTTAGTTTTCGTTAACGAAAATGACCTTGAATCACACTCACTCAGTCAGTCTCTCTCATTACACTCTACTACACATAATACAGTGAGCTTTTAAAATAGTAATATAATAACCTAAGGCACTGCCACTGGTGTGATATTGCTCATATATGATATGAAATGGATACATTTGAATCTTTACAAATATGGAATGCATTTAAAATATTTATTTTTAATTTTCATATATAAGGCCTTTATATTGCCATGGCCTGCTCTCTTGATATTGGTGTCTGCATTGGTTGGTAAAAAAACTAAACCAAGTTGCTAATAATTGTGACCTTTAGCCAGCCACTTATCCTGAAGCCTCTTCAATTGTATAGTATTGTGTTGTATTGTAAAGCTCTTTAGATGAAAGGTGGCTGCTAAATAGCAAATTTATGCAAGTGTGTGTACAGTATTGTCATTTATACTGTGTATAATGTTTGCTTTTGTAAATACTTGCTGGTGTTTTTTTGGTACAGTGCTTCATCTGTGTGTGTTGTGTAATTGTGCTTTGCGTGTTTATTCTACTCCTGTGTTTGTCTTTCGCTGTGTTTCATGCTGTCTGTCTCTGGTCTCCTCTAATGCAGCGTGAGGTATTGGATTATACCGTGTGTGTGTGTGTGTGTGTGTGTGTGTGTGTGTGTGTGTGTGTGAGAGAGAGAGAGAGAGAGAGATTTATTAAAGGCTGAAATTTTCTGCATGAGTGTGTCTGCACAGCTGCGTTTTTCTGCCATTCCAATGTTCTCTCTCTCTCTCTCTCTCTCTTCCTTTGACTTTTCTCTTTTATCACAATTTTTCATTCGATTATTCACAGCTTCTTTCTTTTCATCGTTTCACCCTATTACTCTTCACGTGGTCTAATGTCACTTCTCTGAGAGGAAGATGGAAGAGTTCGATGTCCAACAGATCTAAAAAAAAATTTAAGGTGATGTTATTTCTGCCCATTATAATAATACCACAAAAATAATGATTTATGAAATGAAATAATAATGACTTATTTTTCTTGTATTAGAAAGTTTGAATTGTTGGTAAAACTGCTGTTTGTGACTTTATTTATTCATTTAGACATCAAACAGTAATTCTAAATTAATGAAGTTAAATGAAGTCCTACTGTCCCTTTATCTGCAATTGGTCAGTCAAACAGTTAGCCCCGCCCCAAACTCACACCATTGGTTAAGCCAGTGTTGCTAGGTTGGGCCATTTCCAACAAACAGCAAAGCTTTTACACTTCTCAGCAATAGATTACTGTGCTCAAAATGTACAGTAATTTAACATCACAACAATGATGCATGTCCGGTTTAATTGTGTTGCGTATACTCTGCGGTTTATTAAGATGTAAAACTAGAGGTCAGATAAATGAATCACAGCACACATAGAAGGTGTGCGGATTCAACCTTGGAGCACACTCAAGCATGAGGATATTTTACAGCACTTTACAACACTTTACCAAAGGACCGTCACATTGGGTCTTTCATTGTTATTCATGTATTAATTTATGCACGGGGAGTGAGCGAATGGGGCTGTAATATGCAGATGAGTTAGTGTTTCATGATGGAAATTTTCCGGTTGGCTGCTCCGTGTGGCTGCAGTTAATGATAAAGTATGGCAGAACGACAGGAACAGAGGGTGAAATAGATGAAGAGAGAAAGCAAAAGAGAATTTATTACTAAAAACAATCTGATCCAGAAACATATTGGCCACGGCGCTGGATCATCACAGAGGCATTTACATCACCACCATTAGCATCATGGACATTGTCATCAGTATCGTCATCATCGTCATCATTCACAAGGGCATAATATGTCATGTCAGCAACTCTTCTCATGATATGATTCCCTGAACCGACAGCGGACAAATCACTCCACTCTATTACACATCAGTGTTCATCAGCGTGCACATGGTGGAGTTTGTGTGCGCGCGTGCGCGTTTTTGTTGACATTGAATTATTTTCTCAATTATACATGGCTGTTCTTATGTTGTAGCTCCGCAACAACTCTCTTCATGCTGATGAAGAGGAAGGACAGAGAGAGGAATGCACTGGAGTCGTGTCGTGAAGGCTAAGGGTTGCAAGCGTGTGCTTTGTGGGGCAGCGCTTGACTGAGCGAGTCTTTGCTTGGGGTGATGTCTGTAGCGTGTAATTAGGATTTCATCATTTCCCTCATCCAGGCGAAAAATGGCACAATCTGGATTTGCACACACACACCATGAGAAAAAACAACAGCACACTTCTAGTCTTCCTCTCTGTTTCTGATGGCGTTTATCTCACACATACACACACAAACTCATACTGTTCTTCTCAGTATGGTTAAACCCCATTGGCCGGTCAGGGGAATGAATGTCCTAATCCCTTTATCAGACCAAACAGATGCTGCCCCAGAACAAAGAGGGGTCCAGTGTGCGTGTGTGTGTGTGTGTGTGTGTGCACGTGTGTGACATTGAGCGCAGGTCACTGGAGTATATGTGTTTGACTCGGGCTAATATGCTGCAGTGAATTATTCAGGTTTTACATTCTCAGCAAATCACTTCAGATTCATTGTGACACCCATATTATGGGATGTTCATTTGAATGTTGCAGAAAGGATTTGAATACCCATGCACACTATGAGCACATAATTCATCCTGTTTTAATTTAGAATATTTTCAATATTTTGTGTAGCATTAATTTAATTATTTTTACAAAGTTATATAAATCTTTTTACACACCATACAATTATTTATATTACAAAAATATAGATACAGAGTTTTGTGTTTGTTTGTTTGTTTCTGAAAGAAATGTCTATCTAATCAGAAATATAGTAATATTATTGCAATTTAAAATATTTGCTTTCTTTTTGAATATTTTCAAATTAAAGTTATTCCTATGATGTCAAATCTGGATTTTTCAGCATCATTACTCCAGTCTTCTGTGTCACATGATCCTTCAGAAATCATTCTGAAATGCTGCTTTGGTGCTCAAGAAACACTTATTAATATTATATATAAGTGTTTAAAATGTTCTGTTGCTTAATATTTTTGTGGAAACTGTAATACATTATTCTCAAAATATAGAAAGTTTAAAATAATAGCATTGACTGTAAATAGAAGTCTTCATTTATATGTTTAAGATATATTCTAAATGTTTTATATTACTTGTGTAATATACATTTACATTTATGCATTTTGGATTTGATCCTCACACTGCATTCTGTTATACATTTTCAGTATGTGTGCTCCCTGGGACATGAACCCATGACCTTTTGCGATGCTAACACAATGTTCTACCACTGAGCCACAGGAACACACCTGTAGTATTATACAATTTACTATTCAATGCATTCAAATTATTTTCTTAATTTTCATGTATTCACAATGTATGAAAACGACTATTTTGTTAATCTAAATATTACCTACTAGTAGATGTTGCTTATTGTCATAATATTTAGATTTTGAGAATATTGTTGTTGTAGTGTTTGAGTTGTGTGTTGTTGTTTATGTGTGTGTTGGTGTTCTGATGTGTCAAGTCAAGTCACCTTTATTTATATAGCGCTTTTAACAATACAAATTGTAACAAAGCACTGCACAATATCAAAATAGGCAAATTGTGTCAATAATGTAAAATGACAGGATTTAACACTCAATTATCAGCTGAATGCATTTCATTATTGAATTTAGTAATGGCATTGTCCAGCTTAGTTCAGTTTAAATGTGTGTGTGTTTGTGTCAGGGGGGTGTTTGTGTTGTGTGTTGTTGTTTATGTGTGTGTTGGTGTTCTAATGTGTGTGTTTGTGTCAGGGGGTGTTTGAGTTGTGTGTTGTTGTTTATGTGTGTGTTGGTGTTCTAATGTGTGTGTTTGTGTCAGGGGGTGTTTGAGTTGTGTGTTGTTGTTTATGTGTGTGTTGGTGTTCTGATGTGTGTGTGTTTGTGTCAGGGGGTGTTTGAGTTGTGTGTTGTTGTTTATGTGTGTGTTGATGTTCTGATGTGTGTGTTTGTGTCAGGGGGTGTTTGAGATGTGTGTTGGTGTTCTGATGTGTGTGTTTGTGTCAGGGGGTGTTTGTGTTGTGTGTGTTTTTCTCTGTCAGCTCTTGTCAGTGTCAGATCTCTTCAGTGCTCTGATGGGCAGTGACAGCCCCGCACAGGAAATGATGTGCAGGAAGCAACCTCAAGCTCCATATGACATTATGTTGGCAGAGCAGCCTGTCTGTGTGCTTGCTTGTGTGTGTTACATATATCTCATCATCTAATCAAAGTGGGGTAATGTTGCGCGTGACTGTGACAAATCTCTTTCTCGCTCTCTCATTCGCACACACACAGTCTCTATCAGAAGTTAAAGGAGTAGCTCGCTGAAAAATGAAACTTCAGTCATTTACTCACTTTCATGTCATGCCAAACCTGTTTGACCGCTTTCTTTCTAGAACACAAAAGATCAATTCTTAGAAATGAATGGCTTCAATCACGCTTGCAAGAGTCATTCCTTTGCTCGACCTTCACACTCAGTTTTTCCTCTGCTTTATGGACTTCTTTTTACTGGTTTTCCAGTCTCTCTCTCTCTCTCCCTCACTTTCTCTCTCAGCTTCTCTTTCCCAGGTGCTTAAGATTCTATTCTACTCTATTCCATTCTCTGTCTCTAAATACACATATGTATTCGCTCTCTTTGTCGCCCCTCAGCCCCTGTCATTATTCCATAGTGTCATGCAGCAGGAGCGCCAGCAGTGTGGGATGTTGTTTGCTTTTTGTTGTAAGCCTTTTTGTTCTCGATTTTCCAGGTTATGTGTGTGAAAACTCTTTCTCTCACGCATATTCCTTTTGCTAGTGGCACTTGTTCACACAGTTCCTAAATCTGTCAAATTGTTGAGCTCAAAATGTTCATTCACTTCTTTACAGCAAAGGTTTTGCATTCATTGGGTGGTATTTAAAATCTTCACAAATCCCCATGTATGTTTCTTGTGATTAAATTAAACTTAAATGTGTATACAGGAAATACTCTGCATAGAACTGCACTGAAAAAAAATGGTATAAAAGCAATTTTATCTCAGAAATTGCTAGTACATTTTCAATTACAAAGAAACAGCAAGTAATACAATGAATTAAACATGCACTTTTGAAGTAGAAAACTGAAATACAAGTGCATCTCAATAAATTAGAATGTCGTGGAAAAGTTTATTTATTTCAGTAATTCAACTCAAATTGTGAAACTCGTGTATTAAATAAATTAAATGCACACAGACTGAAGTAGTTTAAGTCTTTGGTTCTTTTAATTGTGATGATTTGGCTCACATTTAACAAAAACTCACCAATTCATCTCAATAAATTAGAATATGGTGACATGCCAATCAGCTAATCAACTCAAAACACCTGCAAAGGTTTCCGAGCCTTCAAAATGTTCTCTCAGTTTGGTTCACTAGTCTACACAATCATGGGGAAGACTGCTGATCTGACAGTTGTCCAGAAGACAATCATTGACACCCTTCACAAGGAGGGTAAACCACAGACATTCATTGCCAAAGAAGCTGGCTGTTCACAGAGTGCTGTATCCAAGCATGTTAACAGAAAGTTGAGTGGAAGGAAAAAGTGTGGAAGAAAAAGAAGCACAACCTACCGAGAGAACCACAGCCTTCTGAGGATTGTCAAGCAAAAGCGATTCAAGAATTTGGGTGAACTTCACAAGGAATGGACTGAGGCTGGGGTCAAGGCATCAAGAGCACCACACACAGACGTGTCAAGGAATATGGATGCAGTTGTCGTCCGAGGCGTCTTACCTGGGCTAAGGAGAAGAAGAACTGGACTGTTGCCCAGTGGTCCAAAGTCCTCTTTTCAGATGAGAGCAAGTTTTGTATTTCATTTGGAAACCAAGGTCCTAGAGTCTGGAGGAAGGCTGGAGAAGCTCATAGCCCAAGTTGCTTGAAGTCCAGTGTTAAGTTTCCACAGTCTGTGATGATTTGGGGTGCAATGTCATCTGCTGGTGTTGGTCCATTGAGTTTTTTGAAAACCAACGTCACTGCACCCGTTTACCAAGAAATTTTGGTGCACTTCATGCTTCCTTCTGCTGACCAGCTTTTTAAAGATGCTGATTTCATTTTCCAGCAAGATTTGGCACCTGCCCACACTGCCAAAAGCACCAAAAGTTGGTTAAATGACCATGGTGTTGGTGTGCTTGACTGGCCAGCAAACTCACCAGACCTGAACCCCATCGAGAATCTATGATGTATTGTCAAGAGGAAAATTAAAAACTAGAGACCAAAAAATGCAGATGAGCTGAAGGCCACGGTCAAAGAAACCTGGGCTTCCATACCACCTCAGCAGTGCCACAAACTGATCACCTCCACGCCACGCCGCATCGAGGCAGTAATTAAAGCAAAAGAAGCCCCTACCAAGTATTGAGTACATATACAGTAAATGAACATACTTTCCAGAAGGCCAACAATTCACTAAAAAAAAATTTTTTATTGGTCTTAAGAAGTATTCTAATTTGTTGAGAGAGTGAATTTGTGTTTTTGTTAAATGTGAGCCAAAATCATCACAATTAAAAGAACCAAAGATTTAAACTACTTCAGTCTGTGTGCATTGAATTTATTTAATACACGAGTTTCACAATTTGAGTTGAATTACTGAAATAAATTAACTTTTCCACGACATTCTAATTTATTGAGATGCACCTGTAGTATTTTCATGTACATAAAACATAGCCCAATATTTTTTATTTGATAAAAAAATTGATAATTTCCAGCCACTTAATGTAATTTTAGTCTTAGAATTTTACTAAAAATCCATGCATTATTGTTTAAGTTCTTCAAACACTGTTTAGTGTAAGACATGATGGCATAAAGAGTAATACAAATCTTGTGGGTTTATTTGTTGTTTAGCTATTAAACACAACAGCAATAGTCACCACTTCTGATGAACAGCAGTCAAAAAAAGAGACTAGCTTTATTATTCCCTAAGCAAAATCTCAAGCTGCCCGTTTCTCTCTCTTGACTTCATCAGCAGTTTTTCTGTTTGACAGCCCGCCTTACGGGTCAGATTCACTTGGACTGGTGCTAGTGCGGAGGAGGCAGCTGGACTCGCAGACTAGCATGACCAGACCATGTGCTTGTACCAGCCATTTGGATTAAAAGGTGCAAGTAAATTATGAAAGGAAACAAGATAACAAAGACTTAGAAATGAAATGCTCACTGTACTATTTAAATATAGCTAAAAGCTGTCGTATGGTGGGTGTGTTTCGCTTGTTCTGAATGATGGGATTGATTGGCAGGCTGCTTTATTTACATCAGCCATGTTTTCAGCTGAAAGGATTTCCTCTGAGCGCTAAGCTAAGGTCATGATACCGCTCTGAGTGTCTGTCTGCAGCTGTAATAGACTCTTAACGCTACCGGAGGAGTAAATCACTTCCTCCTTCACCTGCCCATCAACTCTTGTAATACGCCCTACTGCACTCTGGGATACTGAAGGCTTGAAGACTAATTGCTGAATTATTCAAACGATTCAAGAACAGTTTTGACTTTTGAGGACTTTTGAAAAGTATTCAATTTTCTCTATATTTTGATCAAGCAATTGTGCGATTACAAGTCTTTAGACATTAGTACAGTAGTTTCTTTTTGACTGTGGTTGTAGTTTAAAGCCATAGTTCACCCATAAAATTAATATTTTGTAATTATTTACTTACCTTAATGTTTTTTGTTTGTTTGTATTTTTTTGTTGTTGATTTAGCTTGACAGTCCTTGGTCACTATAAGTTGTTGTTGTATGAAATAGATCTATGTAAAGAATCGAAAGATCTTTTAAATTGATATTAATATTTAATATTGTCATATTTTATTATTTAGTTTCAATAATAAATAATAGTCATAAATTGAAGAATCTTGCTTATGTAAATTTGTGTGTGTGCCTGCGTGCGTGCGTGTGTGTGCCTGCGTGCGTGCGTGCGTGCGTGCGTGCGTGCGTGTGTTCGTTCCAATGAAAAAATACCATGAGAGTGGTTTGAAACAATATGAGAGTGAGTAAATAATTACAGATTTTATTTTAGGCAAACTATTTGTTTATCTAACTAAACTGAGAGATGAGAATTCTATTTTGATGCTCTTAAAGAGGCTGAATCATGTATTATATTATAGTTCTCTTTCTTCAGCACAACACAGACAAACACTAATCTGTGTGTGTGGATGGATGGATGGATGGATGGCGGAAGTATTTTGGCAGGAAGAGGGCACAGCTGTCTCCGCTAATGTCTCAGTGTTCAGAGCTTCAGGCTGAGCAAACAGTAACACATACACACACATGCTCACAGAACTGGCATACATCTGATCACTGTTTATGCTATGTCTACAATATTACATAACATATGCTAAGCGAGACGAATCATGATCACAGAACATACAGTACCTGGAAGTGATGGAATTCCTTTTTGGTTGATAATGTTGTGGTAAAAATAAGCAAAGATGATGCAGAAATGGAATCTTTCTAGGATTCTAAAGCAAATGTGTTAAAGTGTAACTCCACCCCAAAATTAAAATTGTGTCATTAATCACTTACCCCCATGTCGGTCCAAACCCATAAAAGCTTAGTTCATCTTCGGAACACAATTTAAGATATTTTGGGTGAAAACCGGCAGGCTTGTAACTGTCCCATTGAGTGCCAAGTAAATAACAGTCAAGGCCCAGAAAAGTATGAAAGATGTCGTCAAAAAGATCAAAATTACGTCACCGTAACGTTATGAAGCTAAGAGAATACTTTTTGTCATTTTGACATAAATCGTTTTTGATGATGTCTTTCATACTTTATTTACTTGGCACTCAATAAATATCTTAAATTGTGTTCAAGACGAACAAAAGCTTTTATGGGGTTTGGATCAAAAGTGATTAATGACAAACAATTTTTGGGTGAAATAACTACTAAGCAGTGGTTCCAACCACGTTCCTGGAGGCCCCCAACACTGCACATTTTGCATCTCTCCTTTGTCTAACACAACGACTGCTTTAAAGAATTGAATAATGTATTAAAAGATGTAGATTACTTATTTTCTTTCTAGTCATCTGTCACATACAACCCACTCAGCAGTGTTGAAACAACTTGTGACCACTGCAAACCCCCACTGATGGGCAGAGACCTCCAGGGGAAGCTCTAGCTGGGTGAGGGAGAGGTGTTTATGGCACCAGTAGGGGGTCCTCAGCTGGGATCCAAATACCCTAGAGCACTGATGCAGATACAGTACCATGCTGTAATAAGTGCCAGCCAACACATTTATTGCCTGAAATTTACTCCAAAATAACCTGGGCTGTGTTTCCCAAAAGCATCGTAAGCCTAAGCAGTTCGTAAAAACGATCGTACGACTGATCTTAATATTACGGTCTCCCAAAAAGCATCGTAACTTCAGTAGCACTTGAAAGTCTTCATAGATCTACTAGTGCTCTGGAGTAATCGTAAATCCCTACGTGCATCGTAAGAAGACCGAATTATGAGGTCACCCGCAGGATAATCGGCCAGATTACACCTTTAACTTTATTAGTGCAATTGCAATTTAAGTGCATTGTGATAATAATTAAAGCTTTTGATTGTACTTTATTGTACACGTTATAATGGTTTTTTTTATTTATATAAAATTAAAATAGGCTAAATAATTAAAAAAGGGCTGATAACAAACACACACACACACACATCTAAATTAAATGACAGAACAAAAAAATGAATAAAAGAAGTAATGTGGAAAATATGCTTCAAAGACTGGGAAAAATAGGGATAAACTCATACAAATCTGTCAATGGCTTGCTGAAATTCATGAAAAACAAATAATATCTCTACAGATATTATATACAATAATATATATTATTAATATATATATATATATAGTATATTAATATTGTACTTTTTTACATGTTAAGATTATTATATTATTTTCTATTATTATATCCGAGCTGTCTGGAACACAGCATTAGGTTAACATAATTAACAAGCGTGTACTACAATTACGAGGCTTTCTATAAATTGACATTTCAGCACTTGACCAAAGGATAGCGACTCCTAAGTAGCACTTAAAGCACGGCTACGTGTGTTTGTGTTAAGTGCAGGTTTGAGAAACACATGTGAAATAACAACGAAGGTTCGTAAAATGACTCGTAGAAAACGCTCTTAAGTGCTAAGATCAATCGTTATCGGGAAACCCGGCCCTGATCAGTTTCTAATCTCCCCCAATCATTCACAGACTATTGCCAATGCTTACTCTGCTTGTTCACTGTTCCAGACCAAAGTATGAGTCGTGTAGAATAAGAAGTTGAGTTTATATAGCGCTTTTCTGGGTACTCAGTGCTTTACATAGAAGGGGGGAATCTCCTCAACCATTTAAGATGGGAGATATACCTGTGTCTGAAGTGCCTACTTCTCTACTGTATAGTATACAAAAAGATGTGACATGAGTAGTATGTCTGAATTTGCAGTATTTATAAAACGGTAGGCAAAAAACATTCTGTAGTAAACATCCAACGAAGCATCTTTTGAGTCCAGAAGGATTTGTAAATTCTGGTGAAACACCCTGACTAACCCTGACAGCTGCAACATGGTGAATGTACTATCTCCTGATTGTATTCATACTAAACTCGTGCGTACTTTAGATTGTTTTAATGATTGCAAAGTAAGTTATTCACTGAATGTAATACCTACTCTGACAGTTGACGATTTGATGGATGCAGTGAATCTTTACTGCTTTGCACATATGTTGTTCTAGCTTGGTTTCAACTTTATGCTTTTGCTTCTTTTGGAACTATATTTTTTGATGGAGAAAAAACAAACTGAAGGCTTTTCAAATCAAGGACGATAACTATAATGATAAGTATATAAGTTTAAATAATCATAATTCAAAGAATAAGTCCACAGCCTTGCTATAAAGGTATGGTCACACATCCCCACAGGAACGTTATGTTGTAATAACTTCAAGAAGGGCGTTTCCCAAAAGCATCCTATGGCTGACTATCGTCAAAATGAAGAGTTCAGATGCAAAATCCTCTAAAGTGCCATCTGAAATCTTCTTCTAAAATGAGCATTTTTCTCATGTTTATGTTACTGAACCTACACATAGGAGCCTGAATAAAATGCTAATTTTAGCATTTTAGAAGAAAAATTAAAATGGCACAAATAGGCTTTTCTGAACTCGTTAGTTCTATTTAACCATTGGTAACGACGGAATTTGCAACCATATTTTCTTTTGGGAAACGCACAAAAGAGCAATTTTTTTCGCTGATTAACGATAAAAGCATTGACAGCCAATCAGAATCCACCCTCCCAACTTTAAAGAGCTTGAGCATTTAAAGCGGCAGACTGCGTAACGTTATCGTGAGTTGGTGCTGACGCTAATATTCAGGTACATCTCAAAAATTTGAATATGGTGAAAAACTTCAAAAAGTGAAACTTTCATATATTTTAGATTCATTACATGTAAAGTAAAACACTTCAAATATTAGAATATTTAATTTTATTTGAGTTTCAATAAATGACCATCCATACAGTATAAATTCTGGGTTTCTCTTGTTCTTTGAAACCACAATAATGGGGAACACTGCTGACTTGGCAATGGTCCAGAAGACGATCATTGTCACCCTCCACAAAGAGAGTAAGTCACAGAGGGTCATTACTGAAAGGGGTGGCTGTTCAAGGAGTGCTGTATCAAAGCATATTAAATGCAAAGTTGCCTGAAAGGAAAAATTGGATAGGGAAATGTGCACAAGCAACGGGGATGACCGCAAGCTTGAGAATACTGTCAAGCCAAGCCGATTCAAACACTTGGGAGAGCTTCACAAGGAGTGAACTGAAACTGGAGTCAGTGCATCAAGAGTCACCACGCTCAGACATCTTCAGGAAAAGAGCTACCAAGCCACTTCTGAACCAGAAACATCGTCAGAAGCATCTTACCTGGGCTAAGGAGAAAAACAACTGGACTGTTGCTCAGTGGTCCAAAGTCCTCTTTTCAGGTGAAAGTAAATTTTGCATTTATTTTGTAAATCAAGGTCCCAGAGTCTGGAGGAAGAGAGGAGAGGCACAGAATCCATGTTGCTTGAAGTCCAGTGTGTTACACAGTCAGTGATGATTTGGGCTGCCATGTCATCTGCTGGTGTTGGTCCACTGTGTTTTCTGAAGTCTACAGTGAACGCAGCCGTATACCAGGACATTTTAGAGCACTTCATGCTTCCTTCTGCTGACAAGCTTTATGGAGATGCTGATTTCATTTTCCAGCAGGACTTGGCACCTGCACACACTGCCAAAGGTACCAAAAGCTGGTTCAATGACCATGGTGTTACTGTGCTTGATTGGCCAGCACACTCACCAGACCTGAACCCCATAGAGAATCTCTGGGTTATTGTCAAGGGGAAGATGAGAGACACCAGACCCAACAATGCAGATGACCTGAAGGCCGCTATCAAAGCAACCCGGGCTTTCATTACACCTGAGCAGTGCCACGGGCTGATCGCCTCCATGCCACGCCGCATTGATGCAGTCATTCATGCAAAAGGAGCCCAACCAAATATTGAATGCATAGAACGTTTACATTTACATTTAGTCATTTAGCAGACGCTTTTATCCAAAGCGACTTACAATTGGGGAATACATAAAGCGTATGAAAGAACGCTTTATGCGTTCATAAAAACGTCCGTTCATATAAATAAACATACTTTTCAGAAGCGTGATATTTCTGTTTAAAATATCCTTTTTTTAATTATCTTATGTAATATTCAAATTTTCTAAAATACAGAATTTTGGTTTTTCATTTTCTGTAAGCCATAATCATCAACATTTCAAGAAATAAAGGCTTGAAATATTTCACTCTGTGTAATGAATATATATATATATATATATATGGGTTTCACTTTATGAAATGAGTGACAAAAAATGTTGACCTTTTTCATATTCAAATTTTTTTAGATGTACCTGTAGTTCTTGAGGTAACACTGTTTTAAGATGTCCTTGTTAGACGTTATGTACTTACTATTAAAATAACAACATAATTACATGCAAATAAGCTTTCCATTGATGTATGGTTTGTTAGGATTGGGCAATATTTGGCTGAGATACAACTACTTATGCAAAAAAAATCAAAATATTGAGAAAATCACCTTTGAAGTTGTCCAAATTAAGTTCTTGGCAATGCATATTACTAAATTTTATTTTTGATATATTTACGGTGGGAAATTTACTAAATATCTTCATGGAACACGATTGTAATATTTTTTTTTGCATAAAAGAAAAATCTATAATTTTGATTCCCTACAATGTTTTGTTGACAATTTCTACATATAGGCTATGCATATGCTACTTATGACTGGTTTTGTGGTCCAGAGTCACATATAGTAAATACGTGTAGTTAATATTACTCAGTACTTAAATATATAATTGCACTGTAACAAGGGCACCTTAAAATTAAATGTAACCGTTCTTGGCAACGGGCCTTAACTGTCTGGTTTTTGCCTTAAACAAAACATGCAATTTTGCTTCATCATACTGTTTCATTCTAGAACAGTAAATTATTAAGAGTATGTGTGCTAAATTATCTAGAATTGTTGAAGGTGGAAAAAATACCCCCCACCTTTCACAGACGCACACAGGATTATTTAGTCGAAATCAAGGACCGTGAAAGGAGAAAATAGCACCAGCTAATTTTCCCATCTGTGCCGTTCGTTCAGGTTAAGCGGCAGGCAGCAAAAAGAGCGAGAGAGGAGGTGGTAGCGGTGGAGGGGGAGTAGACGGGGGTAAAAGACTGTCGATCATAGTCTCTCCCTCCTCCTCTTCCTCCTCCTCCTCCTCCTCCCGTTCCCCGTCGAGGCGCGCAGATCAGCGGAGCACTGAGTGTGTAACGTTTCTTCTGACACATCAAGTCCAGAACCAGAAACAAGAGCGAGACTCACCGAAGAGGGGGAAAGACACGGGTCACACTGTCGGAGAGTATTTATCAACCATTCAGATTTTCCTGCGCTGATTTTTTTTTTCTTTTGGTTGGTTTCTTTTTGGAAACCAGGATAGGCTACCTTTCACAACATGCTGATCGGTAAGTCAGTTCCGATAGAGATGTTGTTGTATTTTTGTTTGTGGCATATGCTGTATAGAAGTCTTAAATGTGGTAATATTGCGCTGAGGATGTCTTCTCGTGCCCAAACTCCTCGCGCTCTGCGCCTTCACCACCGGCACGCGCAAGGCTTTTCAGTCTAGCGTCACTCGCTTAATCGATCCGAAATTAGGATGAAACGAAAACTTTCCAGAAAATATAAAACAGACGATGTAGAATTTTCCAGAAGCAGAGATGCTCAAGAAGTGATTATGTGTGTGGCAGATTTAGTTGCTCGCGGCGCTGCAGATGCGCGTGCGACTGTCATACGCGTGCCATCAAACGGCCTTCAGTGTGTCAGCCGATTAACTCGGATGGCGTTTTGTCCAGTCAACACCTGCAAAAGCCTGGACTTAATTTTACAAGTCCAGCCTGAGAGATGTTTTTTTTATCCATAATAATCCCGGTTTCATCGGCAGCAGGTGCCATGGTCCATAAAACACGTATTTAAAGTCTCAGTAGTGCGAAAGACCGATGGACAGACACAAAAAAACATGAGAGAACAAAGACGTTAAAAGGAATGGTGTGTATTTTTGTTGATCTCTTATGACACGGCCGAGCGCATTGGAATGACATTAAAAAAACTTTCTCTCTCTCTCTCTCTGTCGTTTGCTCACTGGTCCTCATAGAAAGACAGTGAGGCAGTCTACGCAATGCAGAAATTAGCTTTATTCGTTTATGCATCGTACAGATATGTGCGATTTTATTCTGCACATTTTATGAACAAACGTGCGTTTATAAAAAATATATAAAACGTCCTAGATGTCCTTCACACGCCGCCACTCTTTTGAATTGTGTGTCGAGTAAAATAATTTTTAAGAATGTTTTATTTTTGACTTGAAATCTTTTTTTTCTATTAAAGATTTGATTCTTTAAAGTCCTCCTTTTTAAAGGCACCTTGTCTCCTCAAGCACCTGGTGTTCCTCACAAGAGCTCAAAGCAGCGGAGCGGAAAATTAAAAATGATAAAGGATTGATCCTGCACGCGCTGAAAATGCTTTATCAATAACGCAGCTCATTTAAGGAAATCGTTCGAGTTTTCTATTTTTCTTAGCTCATGAATTTCGTTGGGATCGAAGCCATTTTCTTATGCATTTCATCACGGTGCTTTTTTCTTCTTTGGGTTTTCCATTTCGCTCAATTTTTGAGTTTTTTATGATCTTAATGGTTTTTAATAAACTGTGTGCTTAATATAAACCTATATTTAATATTTAAAAATATAGTGTATTTTTATTATCATTTGTAGGCTATCTGTCATTTCAGTTTGTATTAGTAAAAATGTGTTCTAATTATTTTGGAGTTTTTTTATTTCAGGTTTATATATAAACTAATAGCTGGGGTTTAATATATTTGTTCTAAATGTAATTTTTAAATATAGAATGCATCATTTAGATTTTTGTGAGGCTTTTGTAAATATATTATACGCAATATAAAAGGAAACATGAAAGATTGAAATGTCCTTGCTCTCAATTTCTCTCATTATTAGCTAGATACCAGTGCCCTGTCCGCTTAGCAACACGGACAAAAGAACACACAGATGTTACACTATGCAAAGTTACTGAAACCACAAAGCTGTTTAAATAAAGACGCTTAGATTAAATCCAAGAAGATGGAGGAAAAGACAAAGAGAGGAGAAAGCTGCAGCATGACATGGCTTCAGTTTCTCTGAAATCAGCACACAGATGATCACCATCAAGCGATCGTGTGTGTATTATTATCTATCCATCACCCTGCACTCAGGTGTGAATGACCTGCTAATGTGAAGACCTGAGCAACTCAGGTTATGGGGACAAAGGTCATGCCCTTGACTTTCTTTAACAGTCTTGAACAATGTACATTTGATTTAAGTTACGTACACCTTGACCTTCATTTGTTAATGTTAGCTGGACTGGTCAGTGTTTTATTTCTGTGCTGTTATGTCAGAGTGCTTTGCATAAATCAGCTGCTAATTAAAAGCTCATTTTCCGTCTCAAACATCCTCCTGTAATTGCAGAGGTGTTTGAATGTGAGTGTGCTGCTCTCTGGACAGTAGGTTTTCGGCTGTTTTCTCAGCCCCTCTCTCACTGTCATGGCTTCAGTTGTCGTGGCAGCGCCCCAGCCCGTGTGTGTTTGTAAGTGTGGGGAATGCGGTAACACCATCCTTTAAACGAATTCTCTTTGCCAGCCGCATATTACCACGGCACTCTCTAAGAAGGCCACACCGAGACACTGCAAACTCAGTGTAAGACATTTTATTCACAATTCTTGTTTTTTATTAGAAACAGATCTGCAATTATGAAATTGTTAGGAACTCAATTGCTCCTGAAAAATAAATAGTCAAATGTAATATTTAATATGCATTGTTGTCCAGTGCATGTTAACAGGTACATTTATTTGAATAATTATTGTAATCATTTTCCCACCTTATGTAGTTCATTATGCTAAAATTTGATTGTTGACAGAGGCAGAAACTTTATACCGAATGTGTTTTACAGTCATTTTACAGGGGCTAGAATGTGGCTCCTTCAATCAGAATTTAGAATTTGACTAATTTGTTTTATAATAGAGATTTGATCCAAAACCTAGCACCGTTCTTCAAAGACCTGCTGTGCTTCTATCACAAATATTCGCTGCAGATTCTCCATTGGAAATTCAGACACTGCGTCACCTTTTAATTTTCTGAGCTTTTTACATTCTGGCCTTCAGCAAGGCCTCTAAATATTTACCACCCCGCATTTATCAGCCCATGACGCAGTGCACCGATGCATCATTTTATAGCGACGTCCGGAGCGAATGGTCTGAAAGCCGCATTCCTTTGTAAGATTCTGCGTTTCGGCTCGCTGGAGCTTCTCCTTCGGTAATGGTGGTTATATTCAACTCATCTATTTAGTGGCGCAGTCAATGTACGTCTGCTCCCTGTAGAACAGCGAATGAGTGACAGGACGAGTCATTAAAATGAAATGACGGCATGGGCTTGATTGGCCTGTCAGTACGTCTGATGTGCTCGTATGTATGTGTGTGTGTGTGTGTGTGAGTGAGTGTGTGACAATGACAAGAGGGTAAGGCTTATGCCCTCAGCAGGGGTCACAAGACGAAAAATGACCGTCTATGAATGTGTGAATGATTATCAAAACAGGCTGAGAGTGAGTGTATGTGTACGAAGGAGATGGTCTTTGTCAATGCGCTGAGCTGTTGTTCTGCACTTGACTTCATGACCCAGAGAGAGAGAGAGAGATACAGGATGAAACAGGGATGGTTGAGTCTGAATTCACCTGAAATGGACAGAAATGTGCTCTCTCTCTCTCTGATTAGAGTGTGACAGTCTTTGAAGCAGCTCAGTGCTGCTGCAACCCACCCATAATCTTTCTACCACACAACTTGCTTTTCTTTAGCTTCAGTCTCTCTCTCTCAGTCTGTCTCGCTGAGTAAATACCTTCTATTCCCGTTCCTTTATGGGGAAGCTGATAAGGAATGTCTTTCATCCACAGTAGATCGCTTCTTCCATCCTTGCGTAAGAGAATGTGTGTGTGTGTGTGTGTGTGTGTGTGTGTGCGTGTACGCCCATGTGCGCACAGTGATTTTAGGATTAAGTTTTTCCTGTAGCCCAACCGCAACAATAGTGCCTGTCTGTGTACTTTCTGTGTGTATGTCTTCTCTATATATGGAGCTGCAATAATGGAGTGGTTGGAGATTTAGCTTGTACTTGCTAGAAAGACCATCATGTTTTAAGATAGAGTGGCTGAATTAAGCCAGATGTTGAACTGATGGTCATATGATAAGACAGCATTAGAAATGAATTTAAATTCTGTAATGTAACATTTCCAAGTCCAACAATATTTGGTAGAAAATGATGAACTTGATTTTTTTGTTTTCTTTTTTTAATTAAAATGGATTGATTTTGTATTGTAATGATTTTATTGGTCCATTATCTACGTGGCCTTGGTACATTAGGCAGCATTAACGCAATAAGGCAGTATTTATTTGATCAAAGACACAGTAAAACATTAATACTGTGTAATAATGTACTATTTAAAACAAGTGTTTTACATTTTAATATATTTAAATTTTGTATTTATTCCTGTGATGCAAATCTGAATTTTCAGCATCATTACTTCTGTCTTGGGAGTCACGTGATCCGTCAAAGATATGCTGATTTGGTGCTCAAGAAACATTTATTATTATTACCAATTTTTAACAAAGTTGTATATTATTGTGGAAAGCGTGGTACATTTTGTCAAGATTATTTAAAGAATAGAAAGTTCTAAAAGAACAGCATTTATTTGAAACAATGTGAAACTTGTACTTTCACTTTTGATCAATTTAATGCATCCTTGCTAAATCAAATCTTCTGACTCCAAAGTTTGAATTTTTAATATTTATATCTCATTTCATTTCATGTTGTTTTAATTTCTGAATTTAAAGTCAGTATGAAACAGCATTTGCAACCCATTCTCCTTCCAGAATGTTGCTGAGCTGGATTTCTGAATTATTCTAAAAATGTAGAGTGAGACGTAATTGTATCTATCAGGAATGAATTCGATCCTAAATAGTTGATGTTTCATACCAGAATAAAGCCAGACCTGAAAGCTGAAAGTAAGGATGCAGTCAGTTAGGGAGGAGAATCAGGCCATGTTTATTTGAGCCTGTACCTGCTGGGACCCGGGATGGTGGAGGAGACGTGGAGGCTGAAGGTCAAGTTCTCCCTCGAGAGCATCTATAATTTGCTATTATTGCCGTCGCCTTTATTACGTTAATGTTAATCTGCATTAAATGACTGTGTTGATTAGTGACAGGTTCTTGGAAAGGCTGATTTGCTACAATAGCTTGCTTGAACAGATAATTGGCTCTTGGTTCAAATTATTTATTTTGAAAAGGCACATCTTTTCAGAAGTGAAAAACATTTTGATGAAACATAATGAAAACTGGTTTTCCCTTTTGAAAAACGTACACTGATAAATTGTGAAATTAAGCATAGCATGTGCATTATGAAATATAGAGTAAATGTATTTTTCATGCTGACACCAGCAGTTTTTTTTGTGTGAAAGCAAATGGATTGTGTTGTAATGTCAGTTTGTTGTCCCAGTGGTCACATCGAGCTGCTCACAATTATATTGACACATTTAAAAGTGGTTCCTGCCAGTAGTTTTTCGTCACCTTGTCAGTTCTTTCTCCCTCACACAAGTGAGCAAGTCCTCAGCGCCAAATCATTTATCCTCTCGCATCGTCTCTGCAGTGGGAGCCATTTTGGTGCCACAGTTTCGCTGTAGTAACTGAGCCCAGAGGGGCAACAGAGAAACCGCAGGACCAGCTTGAGCCAGCGCAACAAAAATAGTACCCCCCGTCCCCATCCTCCAGGCCAACTGGCCTTTTTGGTTCCTCTCATCGCTAACGGGAAGGTGACTTTGGTGTGCAGCCACTATTATCTCTGCTCTGCCTTGACTCATGGTGATCATTGAGGTCATTAAGGCCAGGAAGAGGTCTAACTGCCCCCCTACTGGATACAATGGTGCCAATGTTCTCTAAAGGCCCTTTAAAGTGGGGGTGGTGAGTCCAGCCAGTTCTACTAGAGTGCTAATAGCCCACGTATGCACATTGCGCACACACAGAAGGATCAGAAAGTGGAAGGGCAGGGTTGATTGGGGGTAATTTGGGGATTTTAGAAGGGCAGCTATTTCGACTACAAATGTCCCTGGAGAGAAAGAGGGGAGCGGGGGTGGGAAGAACAGGGATAACGCGCACACATTCACACTCACACACAGCATTGTTTTGTTGTGTTGGTCACATTGATACATGGGTGCACCGTGGGATGCTGGAGGTGTGTGCGGTGGCCTAGAAACATCATCACACCCGTGGCTCCGGACAGGAGGGAGAGGGGGGTCTGGAGAGGTAATCCTGTCTTTAGGCTGCTACAAAGAAGGTCAGTACTGCCCATGGGCCCGTCCTCTCCTCTCCTCATCATTTGCTCACTCCTCGTGTTGTTCCAAACCCATAGGGTTTGTTTCTTCTGAGGAACACCAAATGAGATGCTTGAAAGAATGTTCACTCTGCACTTTTTCCATTTACATCTGTCGTAACTGGGAAAATGTAAAGTAAATGTACATTTTCATGATTTGTTCTCAACATTTTCATGACTCTAAAACTAACTTAATGGCCACAAATGAATTGTAATTTTAGAAATACTATATTATACATCTTATAAAACTATGAAAGTGCCACTAGATTGCAACAACACTCGACGGAGAATGAGAAATGTAAAGCTGTTAAACATTTTGATACTACCATTCAAAAGTGTGGGGTTGGTTAGTGGGGTTGAACAAAATGTATACTTATATTCAGCAAGGATGCATTAAATTGATCAAAAGTGACAGCAAAGATTTATTTTAATGTTACGAAAGATTTGTATTTCAAGTAAATGCTGTTCCTTTGAACTTTCTGTTCTTCATTGCATCCTGAAAAAAAATATCATGGTTTCCATAAAATATTTAACAGCACAACTGTTTTCAGAATGAATCATAATGATTTTTGAGCACCAAATCAGCATATTAGTATCATTTATGAAGGATGTACACTGAAGACTGAAGTAATAACTGACAAAGAATCTGCTTTTTCATCACAGAATACATTACTTTTAATAGAAAACGTTATTTTTTATTTGTAATAATAAAGAAAACTAAAACAATCATAGAGTCAAATCTAATGACAACTAAACTGACTTAAAAAAAATAAAATAAAAGCCTTTAAAAATGAAAAATGAAAGAAAGAAAAAGGAGCTTGGTGCACCATTCCATCTTTCATTGAATAGAAAGGCAGTGTGTCTCCTTTTATTTTCCAAAGAAAAGTCCTTCTGCAAATATTTGCTTTCTGGTTGAACTAACCCTTAAAGGGTTAATCGGTTAGTCTTTCTTCACAAGTCTGTGCATTTTAAAAGCATGACTAAATCTTTAAGACAGAAAAGTAATTATCCAGCTAGTCACTTAGGATGTAGTCTAGTTTAATGTCTGGTTTAAGTCAGATAAGCCTGTAAGCCGCTTAGTCTTTGAGATGGCCTGATTGGCTTAGTTTTGGATCTGATAAAAATCAGTCTGTGCTAGTTATGCAATCAAATATGATATGATCCGTGTTTGATGTGTTTAAATGTATGCTTATGAGTGAGGGAGAGCAAGAGAAAAAGATGAAGAATGCAACCGCTTAGATCTATCCGACGAGTCTGTTACACGGAAGGTCATTTCACTTAACGTGCTGGGGAATATATTTCCTGAGGTACACCAAGGCTACAGAAGAATAGAGAGGGCGAAAAGGAAACTCTGATGTTGTGTGTGTGTGTGTGTGTGTGTGTGTGTGTGTGTGTGTGTGTGAGAGAGAGAGAGAGAGAGAGAGAGAGAGAGAGAGAGAGAGAGAGAGAGAGAGAGAGAGAGAGAATGTTCTATCACTAGTGAGTATTGTATTGGCTCTGATGCGCTCTGTCTGCCCAAATCTACTGCCTGAAGGTGAAGTCAATGTATCACCTTGACAGTGTGTGTGTGAATGTGCACACATGTACATAGCTATACAAAACACATGCATATGTTTAACCTTCATGTTCAAGAGCTTGACTTTTGCTGTTTTTATGTTTGAGGTCCCTATGGAAGCTGTTTCTGCCATGGAATGTAAATATATATATATACAGTATATATAAACTAGAAGGTAGTTGCCACTTTTTATCTCACAATTGTGACTTTTAAACCCAGAATTACAAGATATAAAAAGCCAGAATTGTGAGATAAAAAGTTGCAATAACCTTTTTTCTTTTATTCCTGTGACATAAACAATAACAATATAAGACGTAAACACAAAATTATGAGAAAAGAGTCAGAATTGTAAGATGTAGACCCAGAATTGCAAGAAATAGAAAGCTCAGAATTGTGAGATTAAAAAGTTATAATTATGTTTAATTTTTTATTTCTGTGTCAGAAATGGGCTTCCATGGGTCCCAGATGTGAAGTACATATATAACATTAAAAACATAGTATGAGCTTATTTTCACTTGAGATTTGTGTGTGTTCCTCTGACCTAATCAAAACGTAATAGTCAGATATGATTAGAGCTTCACCGCTCTGTTTAACCAGAGTTTATATACACCTTTCAGAAATGGGGCTGGTTGCCATGGTTTTTATTTAAGAATAATTTTGGCCCAAAAATTGAGGTTAAACTTGAGTAACTAATGATTAATCAGCACTATGATTGGCAGATCGCTTTATTACAATACAATAGATTCTGGCAGACATATACGTGAGTGTGTAAGTGTGTATTTGCATCTCTCTGTATGTTGTCCTGCTGAGGGCTTTTACCTGTTTGTCTGGATGAATCATGCATAATGCAACAGCTACACACTAACACCACAGCACTCACAGGCCAGTCAGTGATACATACTGTGTGTGTGTGTGTGTGTGTGTGTGTGTGTGTGTGTGTGTGTGTGTGTGTGTGTGTGTGTGTGTGTGAGATAATCACTAGGGCTGGGTGATTTAATGAATATGATTTTACTGCTGCTTATATGTTTGAGAATATCAGGATGATTTTAATGTCAGAGAATGCATTATAACTGAGCATTTCAGTAAATTGAATCAAAACATTTCCTAGATTTGTTTGTATTATCACACAGAAATCTTTTCCAGTGTTTTAGTGAGAATGTATAAAGCAGTCTAAAGATTTGAGAGCATACTGAAATCTTAAAATAAAAATGAAAAACTTGTAAACAAAACAACAACAAAAAGCATCTATAAAAGTAAAACAAAGAATTATGACATAAAATTAATAATATGTTAAATTCTGCACGTTTAGATCTTGATCACGTGACCTTCTTTGTACAAAAGATTGGATTTTCTTGCTTCCATTGAAGCATGTTTTTACTTTAATTGTTATGCTAATAAAATCACTTGTAGTAAAATGTATTAATGTACCAAATAGATGCACTTTCACTAGTGGTCTCAGATTTTAAAAGCAGAGAAAATTACCCTTTCTGTCATTTTTAGATGAAATAAGTATTGCGATTGTGACATATTTTTTTGTTATATCACCCAGCCTTAATTACCACCAATATAATTGTACTCATTTATGCAGCTTGCAGCTAAAATAAGGCTATGCTTTTTTACCATTCAATATGTTCCTTATGTTTCAAAAGAGAGAGGGATCGGGATAGAGGAAGAGAGAACAGAGAGATGGACAGATAAGAAGCTCTGTTTAATAAGTCGACATGTCTTCGGTTAGCAGAGGGACCGCGGGGACCGTTTATAGCGGCGTCACGAGGGGGAGGACGGTAAATGAAGTCGCACAGATGTGCTTGTGTAGATTAATGTCTTCATTGAGTTGCCATTATTTGGCATTACGCATGAGGCTTATTTAAAACAATTACAGACCACTGCTGCCAAATTCAGCTCCCAACTCATTGGCCAGGCTCTCTGATAAAATGCGAAAGCAGCCTAAAAAACACATTCGCACGCTGGAAATAGGGCGAGTGGGAAGGGACATTTCAATGCCATTATGTCCTTCAAGAGGTTCTGCATCTATTCAACCGGTAAATAGATATGCAAAAAGATAAACTGAACACCTGCTTACTAATGAACCACAATGCTGTTCGAGAGATAGATGGGGAGCGACCCAAAACGACGGGTACAGATACTTAGATATCACTGTATGTTTAGCCCCCCGCCTGTGCGACACATTTTCCGCCATTCATTTGCATTTACGTTCACGCTCTCTGTAGATGCATTCTTAGCAGAGCACTATCGAGGTTGAATAATGAGATTTTAAAAACACTTTTCCTTATCATGCTGCTGCAGTCTTCCACTGCATTAACGTCAGCCGTTAATCTCTCTCGCTAAGTCTCGGGGGTGTATATACGTTGTGCTTTTCTTCAGTAAGGTGTTTAATCGTGTAATAAGGGATGTTTATTTTGAGGTCGCAGCTCTTAAGTGGCTGCTGACACAGGAAATGACTTCATTTAAACAGGAAATGAACTCAACTAAGCTTCTGTCACTCCACATCACTTCATAAGAGGCTGTGATTGAGTGTGTGTTGAGATGTCTGTGTGTTAAACGAGAGAGACGGACAGACAGACAACGAATGAAGATCTTTTCATGTTCTTTATATTACAAAATACCATAGTGGCATTACTTGGCTGTTTTTTATTTACTGCAACAAAATGTATTTATGTGTATATTTATGTTTAGGTGTGATTTAAGTGTCCAAATATTTTGGGGTCACTGTGTGTTAGTGTAGTATATAATCTGAATATTTAAAGAAAAGTACATTCAAACAAATAAATAAACAAATCATTTTGCAGTGTACTTTGAAATATTGTGAATATTATTTGGATTATTTGTTCCAATAATAATTTAGTTGTAAAAAACATAATTTTTAAGAGTAATATTAATAATAAAAATTATAGATTAAGAATGTTTTTTACAATGGCAATTTTTACATTGTAATTTTTTTTACAATAATATTATCAAAATAATATTTACATCATTATTATTATTATTTACCAGAGTACTTAAAAACATGTGGACACTTACGCCACCCTTAAACATGTATTAAATTAAACAGCATTTAAAAATAATTAACCATTATTCATTTGAATGCAATTATATTTTTCAAATGAATCATTCAAATAATTAGTCGAAAAAATAATATTTACCACAATCAGTAGTTCTGATTGATAATGACTCTATTGGTTGTAATAAATGCTGTTTTAAATGTAAATTGTTGTTTTTAATAGTGCTTTAAAAAAACTATATATAGTACAAAAAAGAGCAAAACCATTTTTAAAGAATATCGTCTTATCAGTGTAACAACTGCACAGCCTTTGGCAAGATTTTCTGTCGCTATCACTCCGCTCTCTCAACACACACACACACACACACACACACACACACACACACACACACACACAGTGTGATTGAGATAAGGAAACAGCATGCGCTCTCCCTCTGCATATATTCACCCTGCAGTCATGATGCTCACAAATAAGAACATACTTCCTCTCTATTTCTCATCGCTTTCCTTGTGTTTTTTCTTCCTCATCTGCATGGCGCTATGTGCCGCTGTGGTTTACAGAAGCGTAACAGATGAATGAGTGTGATACTTTGATTTTATATTTATGTCCTGCAATTCCTGCTCTTTATCAATTTGATATTTGCAGTCATGTACGAAACCTCTCACCCTCCCTTCCTTCAGCCGGACTCTGGGGGAAAAGAAAAAACGGAGTAATTTATCACTGTGCAGCCTCAGGGTGTTTAACACACACACACACACACACACACACACACACACACACACACACACACACACACACACAGAAGCCTTAGGCTTTATTGTTCCTTTGTGGCAGATGGGTTGCCCGCTTTGCACCATTGGTTTTGATGATGCTCTCCCTCTCGGTCTCTCTCTCTGGAATGCACACGCTTGCACACCTACTGAAGAGCCTTTATTTGACAGTGTGGCACATAAATGTGTCTTTTGGGGCCATATGGTCTGCAGTTATTGAATGTACAATAATTTAGTAAACTATCCATATAGAGAGTTCTATATTTTCTTAGACGTTTACTTTTTTATGGGTGTCTGTGAGAGTTATTGGTGTTTTAGAAAGATTTTTTGGTGTTGATTTTCATTTCAATTGCAAATAGAATTAATGATGTTAATGAAAGACATTTCTACGCACAGCACTCTACACTTGAAGCTCCTAGTCACGCTCAAACGTTCGGGCTTCTGATCTTATCATTTAATCACGTCGTTTATTGTCTCCTTTGGGCTCGCTATCACTGTTTTCCGATTCTGTATTAATAATATTCACCTGCCTTGTTTAATTCGCAAACAAGCTCTCTGCTGTATTTTGACTGAACGCAGTTGAAGATAAAGCTTGGTTATTGAAAGGAACAAGCATTATGCTGTTCATCTTTGTATTAAAGTTTATTTTGCTGTGGTGAGACACAATGTGGAGACTGAAGGAAGTGCTTCATAAGCATTTTGATGCTTTTTGTTATGAAATAACAAAGACAGATCTTTTGAGCTGAAAAAAATACATGTAAAATATATAATCAGTATATAATATATATACATTATATATTTGATTTCTATTGTATAGCACAGAATGAAGAACAAATTATGGATATCATGTTTGCTGAATATACCCAAAAGGCACATAAACTCATTCCAAGTATGTCCAGTAAACTGTTTTTAATGCAGCTGAAGCACGTCTTCTGGATCCAAGCAGAGAAGATGATAAGACGTTATTACAAGAGGCTTGTATTTTGAATCTTAATGAACAGGAAAGAGGCTCAGACTATTTTTCTCATGCTTTGCACCTCGCTTTCTCTCCATGCTTTTGCAAATGTATCAGCTAGATAGATAATATGCAACTGACAGATTCTCTTGTGTATAATATTGCATATGAGATATGTCGAGTATAGATTTGTATTCAAAGTCGCGTTTGAACATAAATGTAGATCAGTCAAGGTCAAAGATTCTCTTAGAAATGTGATCCTTGTATCTTTTTGTGCAAGTGGATTCAGTAATGTTCAGTATGTGCATTACTCTTTAAAGCTTTGGGGTCAGTAAGATTATTTCTAAGAAATTGTTTTGTTTAATCAGCAAGAATGCATTAAGTCGATCATAAATTACAGTAAAAACATAAATGTTTCAAAATATTTATATTTCAAATAAATTAAGATATTTTTGCAAATAAAACAACATTAAATCAAATGTGGTTGAATTAAATATTAAAATAAACATTACTATTCAAAATTTGGGGTCAGAAAGTTTTTTTTAAGAAATCACTTTTATTTAGTAAGGGTGCATTATATATCTGTTTATATATAATATTCATTTATATTTATAGATTTGTATTTTAATAAATGTTGTTTGAACTTTCTATTCTTCAGATAATCCTGAAAAATGTATCATATTATTATTTCATATTATTGTTATTGATAGGATGATTTCTGAATGATCATGTACCACTGACATTTTTAAATATAGTAAATAGAAAAATAATTTACAAATTGCAATAATATTTGACAATGTTAAGGTTTTACTGTATTTTTGATGAAATAAATGCAGCCTTGTTGACATAAGAGACTTCTTTCTGACTGACCCCAAACTCTTACATTTACGTAAATGATTTGTGAAAGGCTATTTGGAGCGCGCACACACATAAAATGTTTTTTTGAGACTGGCACATTTGTACATTCACACGCACACAAAAGCACTTCATTAAATTGAGATTTCTGGGTAGATTCGATTCGGCATGAGTGAACACATCATGATGTGTCATTAGCCATGATTATTCACTCGCATGTGGACACACACACACACACACACACACACACACACACACACACACACACACACACACACACACACAGCCAGAGACCCCTTATTACGTACTTGATTCCATGTAAGCTGGCAGGTGAACTGCAAAATGAACAGGCACACAAAATAACAACAAAAGAGGAGAGGAAGGCAGAAAAAGAGGGACAGAATAGCTCTCTTTTTTCACTCTCTAATGCTTAATTGATAAAATCTTTGCTCATTATGCTCATCGTATTACATGCGCATCATCAGCCAATCAGATCTCCTGGTTTTAAAGGTCAGTGTTGGGTGACCTCTGTGTTCTGGAAGGGTCTTCATGCTGCAGTTAATTAATTCTGCTTGTTTCTGTTCCTCTCTGACACGCGGCTTCAGCGGAGCCTACAATCACTCCATCATTTCCTCTCTCATTATGTTCTTCATGCGCTGTTACGTCTAATCAAAACCGGCACGCTCGTCCTTTAGGATTGTTCTCTTGAAGGGAACAGAGAGAGAAGTGATGTAGGGAAGGAAGGACAGAAAGTGAGAAAGAAAGACATGCAGGTCAGAGAGAGGTGGAAGGAAAGAGAAGGAGAGTGAATTGAAGAGATTCGGGACTGAGTCCTGATTGTGGTTGCTGAAGGGTTTCGACAGACTGGTGCAGAGAAGAAAGAGAGAGTGAGGATTTGATTGAAATGTGTTTTTGTGCAGTCTTACAGAACGAGAGAGCTCCTGACTGCAGATCATTTATTTATTTATTTGGACTTTTTTAAGGAAGGAGGCATCAGACAGGCCTGAGGAATGAAAGACGCACACAGGGATGCTTCCTGTCATGTAGCGTTAGGGCTCATGTTCCTTCACTGTATACACCAGCAAACGAGATTCACAACCGCTCGCACTTAATTAACTATTAGGTCCACTTTATTTCTCTATTTGTATGTCTTCAGCTACAGTATGTTCAGCATTGATTCATCCCTGTTTCATTATCTATCCCTCTTACTTCTCCTCTTACTGGTGTATGCTTAGTTTAGTGGTTGGCTGATATGAGTGTTTTAGGACGGTTAATGGCTGATAAAATGTAAATATGTACATGATATATTAAGTAGGGGTGTAACGGTGCACAAAATTCACGGTTCGGTTTGATTTGATACAGTAGTGTCACAGTTCGGTAGGTTTTTTCGATACAGCAAAAAGAAAGAAATGCCAGAGAAATTTCCTTGATTTTGACTAATTCTTTATTTATTAAAACTATATATTTTTTACTTTGCACAATGATGGAGCTGTACATTTACATTTACATTTATGCATTTAGCAGACGCTTTTATCCAAAGCGACTTACAATTGCATTCAGGTTATACATTTTCATTAGTACATGTGTTCCCTGGGAATTGAACCCACAACCTTTTGCGCAGCTGACGCAATGCTCTACCACTGAGCCACACAGGAACACTGTGTTGTAGTTGTAGATGTAGCTGTAGATGGGACAGCTGTAGTTGTCCCATCTTCTGGGGTGTCTTCTTAGCAGCTTATAAAACAAAAATAGCTCTGGTTTGAAGCATTCTAGCTGATGTAGCTTATTGTCATGTAGCAGATTTATATTTTCCAATAAGTTTAAAATTGATTTAAATTGATTTGACCTTTTATGGGCATTTTTTTACTTTATAAAGCCATTTTTAAAAGTGTGCATCACCTTTTGAGTCGGTTTTTACACTGAATCAGTCAATTTGGTCTGTTACCAAGCAAATTCAGTCAGTATTGACAAAATTCATCTTTGAAATGCAGCGGAAACATAGAAGTTGCATCTGAATGACATTTAGATGCTTTTACACACTGTTTAATGCAGCTCAGAGAGACATGCAATACTTTAACCCACAGTTACAAATGCATAAATAATGTTTTGTTTCATTTTAAACATAAAATGTGGACAATTGATGTTTGAAATTAATAAAAAAATGAAAAGATACATTAAATGTGAAATTAACACCACCAGTAGGTGGCAGCGAGTCACTGCTACAGTAAATCATTTAAACAGTTGATCCATTCAGGAAGGAAAACCGTCATGTTGCTCAGAGATGCAAAACAGTGCTGTGGCTGTGTCTGGAATTATTTTAGTTGATGAAATTGAGCAAAAATAGGTAATATGCTGTCTAAAACAAGTCTCCTAATTAACTTCTTGCTTATTGGACCGTTGTAAAAATAATTTGTAATCATGCTGATTTTTAGAGAGAACAAACGGCACTCTTTTGTGATATGAATTAACTATATAAAACTATGTAAATATATACATTTTCTGTCCCATATCTTGAATTTTGTGATCATTCTAAATGCATTTTAATAGACTGAGTCATGCAGTGAAAGAACGCGCTCTAAATGCACACGCACACTAATCTAACCTAATAAGATAGTGTGCGAATCGTTCGGCCAAACCCAAAGCCTCGTTACGAATGGTTCAATATGAATACGTGTATCGTTACATCCCTAATATTAAGTCAATGCTTATTTATGTAACACTTTTTAAAGCAGCAGAAGTTGACTTGAACTACTGTTTAATATAAAATAGTAATAGTAACACAAGGAAATAAATGTCAAACACAAATGTATTTGATTAAAAAAATACAGTAAAATGTAGTGCTATAAAAAATTGTGGTTTTATATAACTGTTTGTATTTGAATATATTTTCAAATGTAATGTATTCCTGTGATGTCAAGCATCATTACTGCAGTCTTCAGTGTCACATGATCCTTCAGAAATCCTTCTAATATGATTATTTGCTGCTCAAGAAACATTTATTATTATTATCAATGTTTAAATTTAAACTGATTAATATTTTGGTGAAATCAGTGCATTAGTTTTCTTAGATTCTTTGATGAATAGAAAGTTCTTTTGTGACATTATAAATGCGTTTATTGTCACTTTTGATTAGTTGAATTCATCCATGCTGTATAAAAGTATTCATTTCCAATTTTTTTATTACAATTTATTTAATTACTTATTAATATTTTATATGAGAAAATTATATTATTGACTCACAATTTGCTCACAATATATATATAATTTTTTTTCAATACTAAATATACACATGCGGAGCAGGCAAGTGCTGATAAAGGCTCATAATTATCTTAGATGCTATATTGATCTGCCACTAATATACTTGTTATTCAGATATTTAGAAAGCCACCAAGATATCCAAATGTGGTTCTTTATCAAATCTTGTAACCATCTGGTCAGCGCTGAGGAGCCGAACATCAGCAGATCTCTGGTCCAACCCTGCACCGTCTGATCTGGTTCTGCTGGACGGACCAGGCCCGAGCTGGATTTTTGTGTGCTTATTAAAGAGCTCCGGTGCGACCTGACACACACACTGCAGCTAAACACTATGTGCTCATCTCAACAGCACAGAATGCAGCTCTCTCTTTGTCACTTTCTCTTGCATCACATACACATACAAATAGGCAAGCACAAATACAACGAGATATACATGTGCATACACACATACACACACATGCCTGTCACCTTTGGTTTCATCTCAAGATGGACTCAGGCAGGGTTTGCTGCCGCAGGGTTTGTTTGTGAGTGTGTGTGAGACACTGAGCTTAGGTTGTGTGTGCGGTACATGCTGTAGGCTTGTGCGTTATGTAAATGGAAAGAGGGATGTCGGCAATGCCTTTATCCAAACTTCAAAACACACACACACACACACACACTTTCACATGTACACATATTAAAAAAACATGTGCAGTGGGGTACAAAAGCCACATTTGAAAATCTGGGATTCACATTTAAAATCTGGAAATAAAAATAAATTTGAAGTTTTTGAGAAAATAATTCAAGTAATTCAAGTATTTTTGAGATTGATCATGTGACACTGTAGAGACAGTCAGATGATATTGATTTTATTAAAGCTCAAGATGCCTCTTGGACAATCTCAACTCATGATGGAGAACATGATCATCAAATCTTATGTAAATGAGATAATAATCCTCCGTGTACTGCGTTAGGCTAACCAGGACTTGTAATAGCACTTGCATGTTGTTGCTCTTTTGTTGGTTTTGATTGCTTCTATAATGTCCTCATTTGTAAGTCACTTTGGATAAAAGCGTCTGCTAAATGATTAAATAAATAAATAAATATGTGTATGCAGTTCAAGTGCAGGATCCTACTGTATACCATATCTTGCAAAAGTCAGTACGTTTTTTTGAAGAAATTAATACTTTTGTTCTGTTGTTTACTGAAGCATCAAATCATCATATCAGAATGATTTCTGAAGGATCATGTGACATTGAAAACTGGAGTAATGGCTGTTGAAAATTTAGCTTTGTCATAACAGTAATAAATAATTTTTTCCACATGTTACAAAAGAAAACAGTCGTTTAAAATGTTTAATAATTATTCACAATGTTACTGTATTTTGATTGAATAAATGCAGCTTTGGAGAGCAGAAAACAATTATTTAAAAAACATTGCTGACCCCAAACCTTTGAATGCTGGTCTGTTCACAAGCATTTATATTTAAATCTATAAAACGGATGTGTGAGGAAGTGAGTGTTGAAACAAAAGAGCAAATGAGGAAGTAATGTGTGATGTGACATAGAAACACAGTAAGAGATTGTGTGGCTATGTTTGAGAGGAAGAGAGAGAGAGATGGAGGGAGGGAGATAGACAGAGAAGCAAGAGCAGCGGATTTGGCTAATTACAGCTCTCTGGAAATCATAATTACGCCTTTCAAATGTTGTGAGGGGGGGAAATCTCGTCTTTCTTTTTTGCTCAGTGTTTTGTGGTCCACAACATTCAAACACCAGCATATACTGGTGGCACCATCTGAATTCAAAGCTTCATCTGTTTGAGGCCAAGAGCATGTGTGTGACGTTCATTGTGTGGACGTGTGTATTTCTGGTTGAATATTGCGTGCGTATAACCTCTTGAAAAATAAGTCTGCCTTTTCAGGGCGTGCTGGTCATTTATTTTGAGCTCCATTGAACTAGACGGATTACAGACTGTCACACAGACATTTCTTTAGAACATGAAAATGTGATGGAATGAGGTTGCATGAGGCTTTAGGACTGAAATGTCCTCACTGAAACATCTCTGAAGCGCTTTGTGTGTAAGTTTTAAAGAAATAGGACATTAAAGAGATAGTTCGCCCAACAATGAAGATTCTGTCATCATTTACTCGCCCTCGTATCGTTCCAAACCCACTGGACTTTTTATCTTCCTTAAAACAAAAAGGGCTTTTTTTGTACATTCGAATATAAATTTAGGCAGTTATTCACTGATAATCTCTATTCTCTGGTAATCCCCATTTGCACATATCAGATTGTGTTGTGATCAGATATGAATGGAAGAAAGGTTTGGAAGAAACAATGATATTTGACATAAGACCAGTGTAATATTAGAATTATTCATGTACTATTATAGTATGTAATAGTGTATACTAATTTAATTAATATTTTGAACATACACACATACATACTGGCCACTTTAAGTACACCTTGCTAGTACCGGGTTGGACCCCCTTTTGCCTTCAGAACTGCCTTAATTCTTCGTGGCATTGATTCAACAAGGTGTTGGAAACATTCCTCAGAGATTTTGGTCCATATTGACATGATAGCATCACACAGTTGCTGCAGATATTTTGGCTGCAGATCCATGATGCGACTCCCGTTCCACCACATCCTAAAGGTGCTCTATTGGATTGAGATCTGGTGACTGTGGAGGCCATTTGAGTAAAGTGAACTCATTGTCATGTTCAAGAAACCAGTCTGAGATGATTTGAGCTTTGTGACATGGTGCATTATCCTGCTGGAAGTAGTCATCAGAAGATGGGTACACTGTAGTCATAAAGGGATGGACATGGTCAGCAACAATACTCAGGTAGGCTGTGGTGTTTAAACAATGCTCAATTGGTGCTAAGAGGCCCAAAGTGTGCCAAGAAAATATTCCCCACACCATTACACCACCACCAGCAGCCTGAACCGTTGAGACAAGACAGGATGGATCCATGCTTTCATGTTCTTTACGCCAAATTCTGACTCTACATCTGAATGTCGCAGCAGAAATCGAGACTCATCAGACCAGGCAACATTTTTTCTAATCTTCTATTGTCCAATTTTGTTGAGCCTGTGTGAATTGTAGTCTCCGTTCCTGTTCTTAGCTGATAGGAGCAGCACCCGGTGTGGTCTTCTGCTGCTGTAGCTCATCTGCTTCAGGGTTTGACGTGTTGTGTGTTTAGAGATGGTATTCTGCATACCTTGGTTGTAACGAGTGATTATTTGAGTTACTGTTGCTAACCAGTCTGCCCATTCTCCTCTGACCTCTGACATCAACAAGACATTTTCGTCCACACAACTGCCGCTCACTGGATATTTTCTCTTTTTCTGACCATTCTCTGTAAACCTAGAGATGGTTGGGCGGGAAAATCCCAGTAGATCAGCAGTTTTTGAGCAGTAGATCAGAATTTTGAGAAGAGACACAATCTTCTCAAAATTCATTAGAAATTTTAGAGTTATCTGTTTTCGCTAATGAACTCTTGAGTGGACATTATCAGTGGGTAATATTTACATTTGGACATACTTTTTACACAATTTTAATATGTCTTAATGAGACTTTTAATAGAGCTTCTCTTGGTCACTCTTCATTTTCATTGTATAAAAAAACAGCAGCATGAACATTCTGCTAAAAATCACACCGATGAAAAATCACACAGATTTGGAAAGACACGAGGCTAAGTAGATTATATTTTTGACACTTCATTTGGCACAAAATGAATTTTGTACACTAAGACCTAATCCTGACAGTTTGAGCATATGTGTGTGTGTGTGTGTGTGTGTGTGTGTGTGTGTGTGTGTGTGTGTGTGGTGCTGGCTGTGTGTTTACTTGCTCTAATAAATTGTCAGGGCTATGATTAATGTTGCACTTCTGTGAGTTGAAAGCATCAGTACTCTCTCTCACACACACACACACACACACACACACAAATGTGACAGTTTGACAGAATTAAATGACTGATATCAGACCTCCATGGAGTGAGGCCCGTGTGTGTGGGGTGGGGTGGGGGTAAGTATCTATACGCTCCTAGATTTCAGATTCAGCCAACTGGAAAATGAGAAACCTCTACATCCCTGCTCCATTAGAAACATGATATCCCTGTAGACACGCACACACCCCATTAAAAATCCCATATCCCATGGTGTCCATTTCACTGAGTGAGACACAGCCAATGTGGTCCAGTCCACACTCGATCAGTCAGATTAAGAGCATGTGTGTGTTTATATGTATGCAGTATTAATGTGATCAATGCCTTTTCTCATTGTATTTATCATTATTTATCCTTACAAACACTCATGTGGTTATAGAGCAATCTGAAGAACAATAGGACAAGCAAAGCTAATAATAATAGTATTCTTAAAATATAATGTATCAATCTTGCTCAGTCACAATCTGTATTTATAGTATGTCCATGTTCATGAGTATGGATCAAAAGTGCATGAACTTTAGTATGAAGTATACATATTATTTGAATTTATTTATATTAACCACATGACATGTTATTTGTAGGGTTAGGCAAGGTTGGGGCATATTTTGCAGGTTTCCCATACTCATGAAAAAAACGGGACATATATTTAAGGCAATTTTTTAATTGTGATTTCCAGGCATGAAAAGTTAAATAACTAGTAATACTTATAAAATACTTATATCAAGTTATGAATTAATTTACTTACATTTTATGTGAATTTTTAAATCCTTAAAATACAATCATGAACAACTTTCAATGTATTGTTCAGAAGTGAAAAATATCTAAATTAAATTATTATTTTTAACTCAATATCAAAAAGTGTCCAAATTTCACTCAATTTCACTCAATTTGTTCATATATATATATATATATATATATAGCCATATCTAAATATTCAGATTTTAGACACACTGCAAAAAACAGTTTCCAGCCAAAATATCTAAATATTGCCTTGTTTTTAGAAAAATCAAGTCAAAATTAAGTTTTTGCTTAGAACAAGCAAAATAGTCTTATTTCAAACAGAAAACTAGATGATTCTTCTTACCCCGTTGGCAGATTATTTTTGTTTCTTTCAAGCAAAAACTCACTTAATTTTGGCTTGTTATTTTCTAAAAACAAGGCAATATTTTTTACTTGTCTAGAAAATCCTTCTTGATTTAAGAATTTTGAGATATTTTGAAACAAGACAAAAAATCTTAAGAAAGAGAAGCAGTTTGTGCAGTCCCTTACATTTCACTCTTGAACGTGTTGCACTTTCAAAAATCTTATGAGATCCTTTCAGGCAATATCAACAATTAATCATGAATAGATAGAACAATAATTGTAATCAGAGCAGTCAATGTGTCAGAATAATGATGGTTTAAATCTCATTCGATCCTGGTTCACTGAACTGTCTGACTGTTATTAAGTATCTCCCTTCTCTTCATTGATCATGGTGTTTGTGCACTAATTGCTTGATTTAAATACTCTCCTGTCGCTGGCCTGAACAGTGGTGATTTTCTCTTATGTGTTGGTTGTTGTTGTTGCTCTTCTCAGGTACAGCTGCTCAGGGGAGCCCCCTGCTGGCCTCATTACCGGTGCAGGGTCGCCCGCTACAGACACATCTGGACCTGAAACACTTCCTGCCCTTCCGGCTCAGTGGCTCCTCCCCCCTCAACCTGTTCCCCAACTTCAACGCTGTGAGTTCATCAGCACTCTTGGTTTTATTTCCTGCACCTCACCTTCCCAAATGTGTCATCATTTAAAGTTAACTCAGAATATTTTAAAGGCATCGCGCTGGGTCCCAAATGTCAGCTCTAAATGTCAAGAACGATTCAGCAGACTGCAGGGTATTTTTAAAAGTGCAGAATGTTTGCAAAAAGGGCCACTAAACAGAGGTGTATTGTGTTAGATAGTAATTTTAGATTTAAGACTCGAGCAGCGGCTCAGATTAGGATCTAGATTTAGTTTCAGACTCTCTGAGCACAGTTTTGGGGACAGTGTGTGTGTGTAACAGGGTTCTCTTTCTTCTGATATCCGCATTCTGGACACACTCACACACACACACACACACACACACACACACACACACACATAGGGTTATACTCGTGAGTACAATGTTGGTCGAC